>PPNP02000005.1:600000-751471 GCA_003708205.2 Isabelozyma gotoi | reverse complement strand
GAACAATTCTACTAAATATGAAAAATTGCAAAATGCTAGTAAACCAGCAAACCATCTCCTCCTTAAATCAGAGGTCACAAAGGCAAGTGAAAGAAATATCATTATTTTTTCTCTGCCAGTACTAAAATTACCGGCGGGGGGATTATTTTCTATCAGTAGAGCTCGATTAGTTAAAAAATTTTGGGACAAAATAATCTAGTCACAAACTAATGGGTTTGGATCTCTCTGGTGTTGGTTTTCCCCCACAGTGAATCGATGATGCCTGTTGGAATTACCTCTTTGGTGTCGACAGCAGTGGTACTGTGGTGGTCCATCTGGCAGTTTCTTGGGCGAGTTTGGGGTGATTTCTTTGACAGATGTGCTGTTTCGTTTCTATGGTGCCAGATACCGACAAATAGTGCCAGGTAGTGGCCATATCGTCACCTTGCACGGCCCCCCTAGATCATCAGCAAATTCAGATGCTCTCTCCGCTGCCTCGGACCCCTCATCTCAGTGTGACAGCGATTCACTTTCGTAGATACTTAAATCATCGTATACGTTCGTCGATGAACCATTTAGCGCTAACAGCAAAAAAATATTGGTGCTTCAGGTTAACTATAAAGTACGAAAATATTCTTCTTCATGTAGCTCCATCGTATCTAGCAGGTTTTCAGTGTATGTGAAGATATTTTTTACTCTAAATAGATATGTGGCTACTGATAATCTTTACAATCCATCACTGATGTTAACCTCATGTTCGTATTAGAATAAGCTTTAGACGGTCTAACACACACATCGATACCCTTTATCAAAAAATAGTGGGTGACATGCATCGTAAAATTTATTTGCTCCCTCAAAAAGAAACTTGAGATGTAAATCCTGGGGTCCAACCAAGACCCTCACTTGGGGGCAAAAATAAAGTTACCATACTAGTCGGTTTTCAACCAATTACTAGGTTTCCATTAGATAATAGGAACCCTGAGGTACATTAATAGTGTAAATTAAACTTTGGTGTCTGGTTGTCAAAGAAAACCTGAGGCTTATCTGTTATCTGAGTGTACTTACCTCAGACTTGTTTTTGAGCCACTATAATACGAATGATTTCATCTGCTTCACATCAACTAGCAAGCCATCAAGCTAATGGAAACTCCCGAGGTTGAAAAAGTTATATTTTTACGTTCTGTAATGCGAAACCCACATGGACCATCAATTACCGCTTGAATCTGCCGTATAAGAGCATAATTTTTTTGGTGGTTAACAATATCAACTCTAACCTGCTTCATAAATGCATAAGCTCTATTGTCCTCAAAATTTTCTGTACAGATTTTTGATGAACGTATGAGCATGTGTGTAAATGCACACGTACATTACATTTTCCTTCAGCTACATGATGTAGCTGTAGGATTAAAGTTTTCTCGGGATTCTCGTGAATCTGAGGGGTTGTTCCGTGCTTGTCCTTTCTATGCGGTGTTTTGCTTTTCAAAAATATTGACTAAAGCATTTTTAAGGTTTGTATAGATCCAACGATTAGAATTTTGCACGTAAATTTGTTTTTGTGTAATTTTCTCATCAAAAATATCTCACCAACGAAAATAATAGGAGAGCAAAAGAACTCAAACATTATTGTCGAAATAGTCGCCATCAATTATCTGGAACACCAAACATGTACATACCATGACATAGGTATTTGGATGTTGCTTGGTGAGGAAACGTGATGACATCAATCAGGTTTATTCATATTGTCGCCTTTATAATAATTATGTGGGTACTTCTATCTTGGCCTTTGATCACTAAATTATGTATTTGTGTATGGAACATCTTCCAGTCTATTACTGGCCCCCCTTTCCAGTAAGTGATCTTTTTCTGCCTCATGCCATAGTCACTGAGCGAAATAAGGTTTTCTTCGTCCTGCCCGCTTGATCCAAGTAGCTCTTTTCTTTTTACCTGTTTATTGTCTCACTCTTATCGCTATCAGAAGCAAAATGCCTCGTCTCTACTGTACATCCCGGAGTTGATTCCTAATTTGACATAATTGCTTATGGCAGTAACAACGTTAATTTGTCCTGGATGATTTATCAACTTCAAGGTTTTTTGTTTTTATTGATCTACTGCGGTGCTTCCACTACCACGGTTATCTGAAGATTGACATCGGCCATCGACTTTCATGTGGAATATGATTATAAGTTAGATGGTCTTCCCCAATAAATTGAACTGTGAAAAAATATTAATTATTATTAGATGAACAAACTTATCAAATCAAACGAAGTATTTTTTTCACACTTCATGCCCTAATGCCGTTCCTTGAAATCCCGAGAAATTGTAATTCTCGAAAAAATAAAAAAGCAATGAAAAAGAAATAAAACAATCGCTAACGGTCAGAAATAGGAAATGCAGAAAGAGCATCAGAAAAAAAGAAATATTACTACAATCTATGGAAAGGCAAACCCTATCAATAGGCGAAAGGCACATATTGTGGTACTGTAGGTATTATTTGAAGCAGTGCCAATAGCGAACCTTGACTACACTTATTGATAAGCGTTCTGATGAAAAAGCAATGTGAGAGATGAAACAGAGAAGGAATTGCATCGGTTTACCTCTATTGTTCCAAAATCAATTATAACTGAAGTTGAAAGGCTCTGATATAGTATTTGAATCAAAAAAGTCACAATTGGTTACAATTATCGACTCCTTTTATTTTTGAAACAATCAAAAAAAACGTGAAATGCATCACAGAAAGCAGGCAATTGCAGTCAATCTTCCTAAGCCAGGCTTTCGTTGCAAAATTCAAAAGCTTCAATTATAAATCTGAGGTGAAGGCATTCCACTATAGATAATAATCAAAAATATACCGGAAAGCAAACGGCGATATTACTGTGGGAATTACTGGCTGAAAATATCACAAAACGGAAATCATTTTCAGGGTCAAAAAGCAAGTGAAGGTTTGGGTTTTGAGTGCTGTGGAGCAACAATCTCTAATTTTTCCGTTAGGCAAATTCATCAATCAACAACCCTACATGAAATTAACCATTGGTTGATCATTAGCTAAAATTAAATTAATTATTAAATTTGTATATGTACAAAAGAATTATAAAGTGGAAGAAGCGCTGCCAAATGCTTCCAAAAAAATAAAAATTAAGGCAAATCAAGCTAGTAAACAGTTAAGCATTAAAATACAATAATTTATGTAAAAATTATTAGCTTAGTACAGCTATCCCGGTTGCTTTTTCTATGACGTGGTGAAATATTATCTAAAACTCTAATTGAGAATCACATTGAGGTATTTCAGTGTAATAACTTTGTAAAGCTCTCTTCAAAGCAGGAACTAATTTGTCCCATCTCAATATTCTTACGTCTTTGTCAAAGCCTCTTGGTTTCCTTATTTCGTATCCCATAATTCTTTTGGCCAATTCAACTCGGTAATCTTGGTTGGTTGGACTTGAAGGAACTGGTGATCCATTTCCATTATTATAGTTGCTGCTATCCATTCTTGATGAGATAGACTTCTTAGACCAGAAAGGAACCAAGTTAGATCTAACTCTTCCTCTTTCTCTTCTTCTTTCAGCTGGATCCTTTAATTGGGTACCAATCAACAACTCAACAATCTCCACAACTTCCACTGAAGTTATGTAGTATTGATGGGTTTCACCATCTTCTTCTCCCTTGACATAATTCATGCCCATACCTGATTGCATCATTCCATTACCATCCTTTTCATCATCACTGCTTTGAGAATCGTAGTCATCGTTTGGTTTAACCGAACATTCCAAACATGAAACTTCCACGACATCCACATCTGGCCCTGGTGGAACAGTCACAGGATGATCATTAGCTGATCCGACAATAGAGAAATTGGCGATCAACTTAGGACCGCTTTGAATTCTTTCAATTCTGATGATTCTTCTGCGATCCTGTTTTTCACCAATAGACCATTTAGGATAGCAAATTTCATCAACCGAGGCACCATGCAAATTCAATTGCACCGGCAAGAAGATAGAGTCGCTATCAATAGATTGCTTAGGAGGTCTTGTAGTACAGCCACCAGCCGATACACCTCTAATGACTCTGTATCTTTTCTTACCGGTTTCTGAAATTTGAGGTTCATAGAAGTCAACGTCAGGAGTTTCTCTCTTGACGTAGCTACTGTTATTAGCTAATAATTGTTGTTGAGTAGAAGACATTTGAGAAGGATGGGGAGGGTGGAATTGGATTTGATGAGGTAATGATTGAGCGTAGTAGCTGTAGTCATTATACAATGGTTGGTTTCTAGAGACAGGTGTATAGTTGTTCAAGTCATATTGTGGTTGCTGTTGTTGACCCTGTTGATGGATTGGATGGTGGTTGATGTCAAATGAGTTAACTGATCCCAAAGAGTTTGCGTTACCTTGTAATGGGTTGTTCATTGAGTAGTAGTTGGAAGCTGAGTTAGGCAAAGAAGCAGCAGAGGTTGGAATTGAGTTTGAAGCGACAGAACTCAAATCACTGTCAAGAAAGTTCATTGGGGTGTTGGATAAGAGAGATGAATCAGTATTACTCAAAGCGTTATGAGTATTGGTATTGTTGGTAGACTTGTAGTTGTTATGAGTGAAAATGTCATTAGATGAGTAGTAGTCATTACCAACATTGTTGAACAAACGAGTATTGACTCCACTTGAGAATTGAGACTGTGAATCAGTCAATTGACTAGTTGAAGCATCTTGGTGATAAGTCTGACCAACAGTGTTAAGATTACCAGCAGATAATGATGAGCTAACGTTAGAACTTTGTTGGAAGCTAGGACTTGATTGACCAATATTCTGGTCAAGAGAGAGACCTAAGTTGAAGTTATTCAAGTATGAATTACCAGCATTCATACTTAAACCGGAAGAAGGAGTAACATTAGAACTGTTTATGGAATTGTAGTTATGATTCAAATTGTTACTTTGAACATTTGAATTGAGGGAAGTAGTATTATTGGAAGTTGTTGAAAGACTAGGAGAATTAGGCATGAAATTGTTTATCAAGGTATTATCATCAAAACTGGAAGATGTAGTATCAGCTCCGTTAGCAGCAATTAAAGAAGAGGGCATGAGAGGGAAATCGGTATTCAAATGATTCAAGTCAGAGGAGGGATCAAGCATAACAGAGCGACTATGGTTCAATGGGATTGAAGTCGATGAATAAAACATTTAATTGTAAAAGGTTTCCAATCTTATTAGTGAACAGAGATTAAAATTCTAAAAGTAAGAATTCAATAAAGTGAACTTGTGTTTGGGACAATTAACCATATATATAACTGATGTAAGAAGGTAATTTCCAAATTTGAAAATTGTGCAAAAAAACAAAAATGACCCTGTGAAATAAATATAGTATTTTGTAAATGTTTTGATTTGATAGGAACGAGATGAGATGAAAATGATGAATGACGGTATTCAAATCAATTTATATAAAAAATGAGGATGAGTTGAAGTCAACGTCATTTATATAATTAAATTTAGTAAAAAAAAAATAAAAAAAAACTAATAAAGGTGGGAAACAAACGTACATCACAGTATCAACCTCTTCACAAAAACGAATAAAATATGAAAATACCAAAAAAATATCAGTAATAGTGAATTGTGAAAATAAAAGAAGGGAAGGAAGAAATAGAGAAAGAAGGCTACATAGAAAATAATCCATGAAGGAATTAAACCCACCCAACATAAAAAATATTTTCATAAAAAATTACTTATATAATAAAAAAGAAAGTTTGTTTTTCTGAGAGGTTTGTACCAACTTCTTACGTAAGGCAAAAAGAAATAACCACAAACCTAATCCGTGAACAAAAATAATTATACAAAAGAAAAACTGAGTTCGCAGAATAAGGAATAACTTGCAGCAAAGAAGACTGGACTAAAAAGAAATCAAAAAGCAAAAGCTTAAAACACAAGACAGAAAAAGGAAAGACTCTATTGTTCAGAAATAAGGTAACTCAAAAAACAATTAAGCTCAAAAAATACGTAGACAACTGAAAAATATGAGTAGTAGGAACAATTAACTATTTGGAGAGTGAAATGGTCCACTAAATAGAGCAAAAGAAAAATACTAACAGGGGAATAGAAAGCAAGAAAACTACACTTTCCGCATAATAGTTATTCCTTCTTTCTTAAGTGTATAGAATACATCCTCATCTTTGGAATACATGCATTGCTTCCTGTTGTAGTTATGTTTCCAGGTGATATACAAACATCTTGTGGTTTTATGGCTATTTGTAGAACAACAGCGAGATGACATAGAAAATAATTACAGTCATCGTCAATCATTAATTTGGATACCTTTACTGATAACCAAATACCTTCAAAGCACCTATTACAAAGAAGGAAATTTTAGCATACACGATCAAAAACACAGTACCTACTCGTGAAAGAAAAAAAAATAGAACGAAAATAGGACAGAGCCGACTTACTTAGTGTCTTTTGATTCGACCAAAGGTTTTTAGAAGGTGCATAAAGTGGCTGTTAACTACAAAATACTGGCCACTAAAAATGGCCTCTCCCTTTCAAAGGTTCAAAGTAGAAATCAGATAACAAAAAAGGAGAAATTGCGTCTAGGATACGAAAGTGATCACATGGGATAATAACCTCTTATCTTGTATAATGAACCAGCAACTACAAGCAATGGGGAGTAATGGAAAAACGCAACTTCTGGGAATAGGACAAGTATGTGGATTAAGACAGACAAAATAAATTGCAAATATTCAATGTGAAGTAGAATAAGGACTTAACTAAGCATGCACAAGCAAACCAGCTTCTCAGATAAAAGATATGAGTGACCGACTTGACTATTTGCATGCGTTTCTGCATGTCCGTGTATGCTGCATTGTTTTGGGTTGATGCGGGAATATGCACCATGTGTATTCTGCATATTTGTGCGCATTCATTACACTGCTCCTGCAGAAAATTTGTGAAGGGAATCCTATTCTGTGCACAGTTTTCAAACAGCGAGTACTGGGCTGCTATGCATTTTTCCACTACCTTGATTTATCCCTGTTATTTTCCCGCACTTCGGTCTGGTCCTTCATTTCTTTCCTTTTTCCCTAAGCTGTAATCAGAAACTCACAAATTAGGCTTCTTACAAACTTTCTATTTTTGCTTCCCTTGTATTGAATATTTGCTTCAGTTAAAACCAAACTCGATTCCTATTTTTGTCACGTCCGTATTTTCTGATTTTCGGATATTTTTATCTATCTTTGATCATGTTCCTTACTTCTTTAGGGTGAATTTCAGGTCTAATCGTTAGCACCTGAAACAAATGATTGAAATCAGCACTTGTTTGTCCCACCACATTTAAAATGACCATACAGAAAAACGTAGCCCAAACTGTGTTATGTAGGTAGTGGTCCACACTATTTTTCATTGATGCGGCTCAACACCTCACGCAGCATTCCCCACCAAATGACTGTTTAAACGGCCTAAAATTTCTAATCTGATCAGGTTATCATTTTGTTTTACCGAAACCCATGTAGATATCGTAAGATAATACTTTGGCGGTTCCTTGTACAATCCTGGGTCAGGAAATAATATTTTTGACCACATTATCTTGCGATTAGAACTGTAGAATAGTTGCGCTCCAGCTCAGGATAGGTGACGGGTAAAGTTAAGTTTGGTTTAATTGTTCGTTCAGGTATAAAGAAAGTTAGAACATTGAAGAGCAAATTGTCCGTGATTCCCCTTGATTCCTGAAGCCTGCTTCTTGTCTGATGATAGGTCTCCTGATTCCCAAAGTGACAAACCAAATTCGAAGAGCAATGCACATCGGTACTTTCTTCATAGTATCTATGCCAAAAAGTTGCTAATTTAATAACTCAAATATTTTTGGCCGCAATATTTTGATCCATTCCGCCGGATTTTCTACATGAAAACCGTTTCTACAAACCATTGATGTCTCATCCTGGGTAATTTTTCAACCAAGAGATATTTCGGCTTATGAGAAAGATCTGTTGAATGTGCAGCCATTTCCTCAAATTTTCAACTATAATTAGTTTCTATCGTCTTAATATCCCTGAAAACATTTTCTCAGCATCGAGAGATCACAGTCACATCTAACAAGGTTCTCTACTTGAATGAACTATTTCAGTGGCTTGTAGCACAGTATAAACAGTTACCAGATAAAAAATAATTGGATGAAGAGCGCATTTCCTGATTCGGGATCTGTTATCTTCAGTTGAGCATAGAAGAGATATTGGCTAGCATAATTATTTTTCTGCACCCTTCTTCCTTAGATGAACTGTGGACAAATACTAAAGGAAATATGTGTAATAGTTTATTATATCATATTACTAACCCTCTTATTTTTTATTGGTTAATGTTCTTTTGCGTTATTCATTTTGCGGAGAAACAGGTGCCCATGTGTCTTATACGGGCTACGAAATAAAATCCTATACCATCTACATCACTTTCATACATAATAATTATTGGTTTCATATCACACCCGAGACACTCTTTCAAAGCTTTCCGAGGAATATATTTGAAATTTGTCTGGAGCGATATTGTTCTTCGGATTAAACTGGTATCCCCGAGTCTTTCTTTGAAATTTGATCTCTTAAACATACTTCATATTTCTTTACCAATTCCTCTAGCCACATGGTGATTAACTAAAATCCGATTAGTTGCACATTTAACTGATCCTGTGACGAATTATTACGTATTAGTATCAAATTTATATTTAGAATGTTCTATCCCATTGACATAACTGCAAAAAGCCCTCAACGACTAGAACTTTTAAAATGTTCCTAAATACGTAAAGTACAGAAGTCAAAACCTTTCAGCCTCCCGTATGAGACGTTACCTACATGTGATTTTGCAGCATGTATTAAATGCATCATTTGATAACAGGAGACTTTACTGCGGTCATTCTTTTAATTTGTTGGTGATGAAGCAAAATGCATCCCAGTTATTCTAAACTCGATAAGATTACATGCAGAAGTAGCTGCTAACTCTTAATAATCCTCAAGATTCAGTTATCAACTGGAAATTTATCCTTTATTGTTAGCATTTCCTTCTGATTACGCAAAGTTAATTTTAAACTACAAAGAATAGCGTAAAGTAATTTGCTCTATTATCAAAAAAAATTAAGTTACAAAAGCCTCTCCAGCATTTACATTTCCCAATAATAATAGAATTTTTTATCTCTTGTTTCTTATTATTTTCATTTTACTTATTTTCACATTTTCAGTTGTCTAATACTCCAATTTTCCTTACAGATACACAAAGATTATTTTCTCGTACGTTGATTTTTCCGAATAATGAATAAGGAGAACATATTTCATCAGCTCACGTAGTTATAGTCCAAATCCCGCATACTAATGATCAATTTAAAAAAAAAAACACTCCTGTGGAGGCTGTATTAGATAATACCCATATGTAAGCCATTACTTTCAAATTCATGGTCTTCATTACTGAAACCAGTAATAAAACGCTATTAGCGAAATTGTGAAGATGCCAAAAAAGATATTCCGTTTAGCCATTTGAGCTGTGTATTTTTATTAGTATAGTCATATATTATATCAGAATATTCATATATTGCTTCTCTACCTGAGCCCTGTCACTTCAGTATAACCACTCAACAGAAATAATTTACCGATACAGCTTTACAAATCATGCTTCTCTTATACGCACAATGTCCTATATTATTCCCACGCGCATGGCCAAAAAGGGTAACAAAAACTCCTGTCAAAACGCTACTTTACCAGGGCACAAATAAGTCGCATAAATTGCTCTTTCATATTTTGCATCTTCGGAACAAACTGATAAAAAATGGCTCATCAACGAACAATTCACACATCAGGATGATACTAGAAGTCTTGTCCTGTTCGTATTATTCTATTCTTCTCCATATTTTTGATTTGTGTAGTATTCTCCTTGTCTCTTTCAAATACTTGCGATTTTTTAAACTTTGACGTAGGACTGATAAGGTTTGAAATATAATCTTGACCCCAAAAGAGAATTCTTCAGCCAGTGACGTTATCAGACATGGAAAGTTTTATTTTAGAGATGATGAGCAAGTAGAACATGACCAAGAAAGGATAAAGAGCTGTGAATGACAGTTTTCAAAGAATCCTCAATGCATACAGAATTGTTTACAGTGAGTCCCAACATGGATATGATAAGACTTGTTCCCCTGATTCATAATAAGTATCTTTTCCAATTGTGCAAAGCGCAATCTTTCGGAGAACATAATATGAAATAATATACCTCGTAAGTGTAGTGATAGCTATTTAATTTACCTAGCTCTTAACCCCAGGAAATTTAATGTGCACAATAATTGCAAAAATCATGGGCAAGAAAAATAGCAAATCCTCGCCCTTTCCCAAATTAAGTATGTCACTTATAGCGACGGAACTTTATTCGCAGCTGAGGACATTTTGACCGTAATATTATTATTGTGATAACAATAGTGATGATAATTAAATCAGACCTATTTCATAGGTATCCATCTCGAAATTCCACTATTTTTTTACTATTTTTTCATGTCTTAATTTAGAACGAAGAAGGAGCAGCATCTAACTACTTCTGTTTATTTTTTTGCAATAATTCAACGTGTGACAATATTTTTAAATAAGGTATTGAAATAGGATATAACCTAATTTGCTCTATCGTAAGCCAAAGTTCCTTCTTTTTTCCTATTATACATTGCGTTTTTTGGAAGCTGCTGGCTGCAGGTATTTCATGATTCATATAGCAGATCAATAACCGTTTTTGATGTTCTTTACTGGGCGCAAAATTTTATTGATAAAAATATTTATTAATATAATTGAACCTTAAAAATATCATGAGTTGGGGATTCCTTTATTATTCCCCGGCTAATAGTTGCAGCTTCCGGTACAAGATCAAGTTAATGAGAGTTCTAAAACCGCACTAAATGAGATGTTTACCTTGGAGCTTGTTAGCACCACGCTGTATTTCTGCTTGGGTAACATTCGTAAATTTCTCTTGGGGTCTTCTGTTGATTACAGCTATAATGGCAATTATACTTTGCGTTGTCCTTTGTTGCGCTAGTAACTAATCGGAATTCATCAAAAAGAACGCGGAATCATCATATTTGGCAATGTTTGTCAAATTATTCCGTTAATGGTGAATAATTAGGTTGAGTTTTCTTTTTCCTCTATACTAGAATCCCTGTGCAGATAATAAAGTAGTCCAGAAGCTAAGGGGTATATTAGAAATGAACAATGTACAAAAAAAAAAGGTTCAAGACGACTTCAGTAAAGAAGCGCTTAAAATAAAATTAATATGCACTCGTAAATTATTTTTTGAGCAGTAAATAACGGAACCTTATCTGTACACACACTTTGGATTTTGTAAAGTGTCTAAGACCCACTTTTAATCTTATAATGCTATACCTAAAATAACCTTTCCGATAAATTCGAAAATGACAAAGTTAGCAATCATCCATTCTCAAAGCTATTGTCTCAAAATTACAGTATTCAAGTTTATCCGTGAAGTAATACCTTGCTCTTGAGGGACCAACCAGAAAAAAAAAAGTGCGCAATATGCATAGATAAGACTAAACCCGTACACCAATTATAATTAAGGAGAAGATTAAGCAATGCTGCAAATATTAAATCTTCCGTACCTGAATCGCTGAAGGGTTCTTTTTTTGTAAAACAGCAAGTCTTTGGAACATGACGTAATTTAAAGTTTATCATTACATTTGCGAACTTCATCCACCGCTGATGATAATAGAATATTGCTTTCATCGGTTAAATAGAAGCCTTGTAGTTCACAATTGTCAACTGCCGATAAGAGTTGTTATCATTGGATCGATAATTAATGCGCAATCTGGTTCAATTTACTAATGGTTAGGAGCGCATTTGACACTTTTGAATGCGAAAAAAACAGGGAATTATTGCTTTGTGTTCCCCAATTTATTCCAAATATGCAATTATACTAAACTCTTTTTATTGCGAAACCTACTCAAATAAGCTACGCTGTTTACGTCAGATGTATGTCATCTTCCCTACTCCACAACTCAAAACGAGAATTCTCGATTTGGAACGCGATAAAGCAAAAGTCGTAGCTCTGGTATCGTCACCTACCTTAAATTAATAATGTCTCCGCCGGTCATTCCTCGGCCAGGATTTGACCCTGAAGGGCTATCAAGAACATTACCCCGATTCAATATTTGCGTGTCTAGATAATAATTATCTTATAAAAAATATGTTAATTAAAGAATTGGCTGCCAGAACCAAAAAGTGAGAGGAAAAAACATAGACCAAAATCACATGAAAATTGAAAACATAATCAAAACCAGCGCTATGGAGGGAATGTTGATCTACCACTAACATTGAACATAATGGGGTATTCTTTTTTTAGTGATTCTTCAGGCTACCTTTCCATCCCTGTCGGTGGATCCACAAAATCAGCTAGTTGTATGTGTTGGTCATGGGTTATCGCGTAAGAATTCAAGGTAGCAAAATAAGGTATTCATGAGTATGCTAGAGTGAAAATAAACTTTATTCTAAGATATGTTTGCAGGATATGCATCGGTACAACCTTAAGACTAAGTACTGATCCACCGGTCATACATATTCAAGTGATAACTGCTTGTAATATTTTAATGCATCAGTAATATTTTGTAATTATTTTTCAACCTGTTTATCCTTAAATGTATACGAAACTTAATTGCCCGTTATTATTTTTTTTTTATTTCAATTTTAGTGCGCCAATATTTTTTAAAGGAAAAATCACAAACTCATTTATTTCTTTCGCTTTTTTTCGCTTTCCTTCCCCGAACATGTAGACCTGCGAAGTTTTGTTCACCAGGTGTATAAGGGCCTAATTATGCATCGCCTCTAATTACGCAAAATTCTTTTATTCCTTCATATAATAATTCTGGCAATATTTTTTGTTCTGAGATGAGACACTGTACTCTACATCACACAAACGTTTTTCGGGATTTACAAATCCCAGTGCTTTGGTTCTCCTTCTACCCGCATTATCTTTTTCAGGTAATTGGTTTCGTCTCACAAACACACTTTTGGTCATTACACTATACAAATATGTTCTATTTTTTAGCAATTTATTCTATTTTTTAGACTTGCGCTTCTTTGTGTGTTTGTTATCTATTCTCTTGCATGAGCTCATGTCACCTCAAAAATTCATCATTTCTTATTGAGCTTAGCCTCTATATCGCAATATTTGGTCACCATTTTTGCAAATTTACAAGCTCGATGAAATAATGATGATAGTGATGTCATATTGTCACTTTGGAAACCGTGAGCTTCCTCCCGGCTTTTTGCTAATTATAGATGATAGGACAAAGGGATTTCACCTATGGTCCCAGCTAAATTTTGCTGTAGTGATGTAACACATGTATCAAAAAAATAGGCCATAGGTGTTATTTTTGTCTCAGATCAATGAGAATCACTGCCATCCCTGGTTTTTATTATGGTACGGCGATTCTGTCATTCACTGCATTATCAGAGAAGAACTTCGTGGCGGCTACGGCTTGAAGTGATGATCCATATTCATTCGTAAAGTAGTTGATCATCGGATTAAACACTGATTAAACACTTCTGCCTGTAATACGTGGAAGCAATATGAATATTGCAGTGCTTGCTTGCTTCTTGGTTCTTTGATGTAAGTTTCAGACAGGAAGATTTGCCTCGACATATGCCTCCAAATTCTCATTGAACGGTCTTTGATGATGGGGACCAAAGCGAGCATAGAAAAGGGAAAGGTTCGGTAAATCCGAAACTAAAGTAGCACCTATGCATATCTTATTTCTAATTAATCCTTGGGGGTTCTAACGAGTCTATTGTTATTCTACATATTTCTTAATTTGTTTGATTTTAATTTTGATACTAGGGATTTGCTAGACGATATTTTTTTTCTCATGTAACGCATTAGCCTTCCCTCCGGGAACTGTTGCCGAAATAGATCGCTTGTTGATATGTGCATATATGCTTTCTCGCACTAAACATGTAAATCATTTATCTTGTATAAGCTTTTGCATAATTCATCTCACTGCCAAATTATGCACCTTGAGGACCATATTAGGAAATGAAGATATCAAATGCCTTATAACGAACGGTCTCGAAGAAGAGATTCAGTACTGTTGGTAATATTTTTTACTCCTTTTCAGCTTATTGTGGCCCATATAGTCAATTGATAGTAGGTTACTTTTCGTGCAAAAGAGATCTAAGTGCTTTTGCCACGGTTATTTGCTTTCATTCCCTGGCCTTAAGATTGTACGAATTTTTCTTGTTTTATCAATCGGGAATTTGCACGTTGGCTTGGTGATAAACGAACGTTCTTTCAGAGTTTCTCTTTAGTTTCTGTAATACACCCTATCCCTAAGAAACAATTTTATCTATCAGCGTTTTATTTTTTTGGAGTTGTGATTTCCTTGCTTTTTAGAGTAGAAAATTTCTTGTAACTTAGTTCGATGCATACCCCCTCTAATGAGTTCTATAATTAGCACGATAATATGCTAGGTCCCATCTCCAATCTCTAAAACCAACATCAATTACTCTCCACACAATGAACCCCGTCCTGTATGCAGCCTGGGGACTAAGAAAATGTGATACTAACTGCGAAAGATAATCAATTTCACCTCGTAATCCCTTCTTCTACTACCAAAAGGAGGTATTAAGGTTGATTTTAGAGAATTATGTACATCAACAGAACCATAGTGTAATTAGCGACGATTTTTGCTCTTGGCTCGTAGACTACAATAAGAGCATCAAATGGACCTCCAAGAATTGAGAGTGGGTGTGATTTTGTGATTAGGTGTGACCAGTTCTGTACATCGATACGAAGGTGGTGGTGATTTGGGGGTATAGGAAGTTGAGAACAATCAATGTAGTCACAAAAACAGCTACATATACTTTATCTACACTTCATGTACTATAATATAATATATTGCACGAGACAATCTGAGAGTCAACATATACTTTGTCTTAAATGGTAACCATCCCGAGGAAGATTACCAGAAAACCCTGGTGGGTTTGATTTAATTTAATTCTTCTTGTACTTTGGGTAGTAAGTCTTGAATAAATAACCGTCAACCAAGATCAACCCAGTTATAATAGCACCATGAGTAGCTAAGACAATCTTGTTTTCTGATTTGATTCTATGTCTTTCCAAGTAGGTGAAGTAACCGGCAACAACACCACTCAATCCCACAGCAATTTGTGAGAGAACCACAGGGTTCTTCAACTCTTCCTTTATGGTAACAGCAGTTTCACTACTGGTTTTAGTGGAGATGTAGCTGGTTAAATCAGAGTAAGATGACTTGACAGATTTTATGAACTTTTCCAAGTAGCTGGCCCCTTCTTTTTCCAAGTCCTTCAAGTCCTTGGAAATATCACCTAAAGTTTGCTTGCTGGCATCAGAGATTTCTTTGGTGGCATCCTTGACATCCTTCTTCAATTTCTTGAAGTCTTCTTCAGGAAGAACTTCAACGGCTCCGGAAGGGTCAGATTTGGATTCAACTTTAGGTACACTTGGAAGTTTATCGGCCCCAATTGGACCAGAGGAAGCAGCAGCGTCGGCATAAGACATCACGAATAAACTAGGTTAAATAAACAATAAGAAATGGGGAAAGATTTACAGAAAAGAGGAATGTAAGTAGGATATATAATTTACCTCAAGCAATTAAAAGTGGTAGCAAGTGCAAATATAATGATATATCCTTAAGTCACACAAAATTATGGCGTGATTCACAGCAATGAGCAACCTGGAGTAACAAAAACCTGGAGTATAATCGAAAAACTGTTTTCAACCAGTGAATTGATACCAAAATATAGGGTAAAAAGACAAGAAGAAGAAAGTGTGTACACGAGAGGGTTTATAAATTTGGTTTGCCCCCTTAGCAAACAGAAAATTATCAGAAGAGGCAAAAATTCCTTTACCGAGTGTCAAACTCAGGTTTAAAACAGGGCAAATTTACTGTACCAAAACTGTAAAACAATAGACGGTCTGAGGGAGGGGGTTTGGGTCTAAAGCAACAGTAATGGCTAGTTTGGCATCGGAATTTCAGTCCTATGCTGTCATTGGTGCAATTTGCATCAATTCTTGCTGGGATACCAGTAATGGCGTGTGCAACTTTGTAGAAAATGGTAGCCAATCGTCTACTAACCTTGCTAGCCTGCTATCAATTGGCTGACCCTTAACTACGACATTATCCTATCGTTGCTATACCCTTCCCCGTTCGATTGCTCTTATCAGCGAGCCCGGAATTGGGGGTGAAATTGTGTCACCAGGACGAACCCGGGATGGAGCTACCATCCGTAAGGTGCACGGGTGTATTATTCTGGTGCACGGATGTACTTTTTGTTTTTTCGCACGTGACTTCTGGCACCGGTTAGGGCTGGAGCCCCGAACAAAATTTTTCACCTCCCTCACTATCAAAAGATTTTCTTCTGTCTCACCTCTGGCTACTCTCCTTTCTTTCTTCAATACATTTTATCGATTGAAAACCAACACCCCGGCTTTCCACGTAACATTCCGATAATTTAAATTCACTAGTACAAAATGTCTGCTCCAGCTGCTGCTCCAGAAGCAAAGAGATCCTTCGGTGGTCGTCCAAGAAGAGGTGGTCCAAGAAGAGGTGGAAGAAGAGATGAAGAAAAAGGATGGGTTCCAGTCACCAAGTTAGGTAGATTAGTAAAGGCCGGTAAGATCACTTCTATTGAAGAAATCTACTTACACTCTTTACCAGTCAAGGAATACCAAGTTATTGACGCTTTATTGCCTGAATTAAAGGATGAAGTCATGAAGATCAGATCCGTTCAAAAGCAAACCAGAGCTGGTCAAAGAACCAGAATGAAGGCTGTTGTCATCATTGGTGACTCTAACGGTCACGTTGGTTTAGGTATCAAGACCGCTAAGGAAGTTGCCTCTGCCATCAAAGCCGCTATTGTCATTGCCAAATTATCCATCATCCCAATCAGAAGAGGTTACTGGGGTTCTAACTTAGGTGCTCCTCACTCCTTGCCAACCAAGGTTACCGGTAAGTGTGGTTCCGTTTTGGTTAGATTGATCCCAGCCCCAAGAGGTAAGGGTATTGTTGCTTCTCCAGTTGTCAGAAAATTGATGCAATTAGCTGGTGTTGAAGATGTCTATACCACCTCTTCTGGTTCTACCAGAACCACCGAAAACACCTTAAAGGCTGCTTTCGTTGCTATTGGTAACACTTACGGTTACTTGACTCCTAACTTATGGAAAGAACAAGCTTTGGTTCCATCTCCATTAGAAGTCTACGCTGATGAAGCTGCTGCCTCCAAGAGAAGATACTAAATTATTTAGCTAATTTGTATATTAATTAATAATTTTATTCTCCTTTAATACTCCGTAGATGCTTTAAAAGCAAGATAAACTAAATCGTAACTCATTACTCAATCTGATCTAAGATGGATTGACTTCTATCAAAAATCTCTATCAAATTTCATTATCATTTCATCACTTCATCACTTCATCCCTTCCTTTTGATTCTTCCTCTTCTTCTTTGTCACTTCCTGATTCCTTTCCTTCTTCTCCTTTTCTTCTTTGTCTCTTCCCCTTCCTCTTCTTCTTCTTCTTCTTCTTTTTTTTTTTTTTCTTTTTTTTTTTTTTTTTTTTTTTTTTTAATATTTTTACTATGATATAAATAGAGATAATTCACAAGATTTTGGTACTAAATAGCACTTTGAACTGCATGTTCCATCACTTGATCATCAGGAACCGCAAAGGTTCTTTGATGAGTGGTGGCATCATCTTTACTCCAAGAATTTGATGGCAATACTCTTGCAGTAGGATGCTTGAACATACAGTTTCTGTTAGTACAATTGTCACCAAAACGGCAGTCTTCATTAATGGGGTGAGAGAAGAAACAGTCAATTCTTTGACAATTGGCTCCTTCACGACATGGAACAATGGAGGTGGCATGTCTTCTAGGACAGTTGAATTTTGTACAATTAGCCCCAAATTTACATTGTTCCAAGGTTCTCTCGGGTTTTGCTTTTGGTTCTGGAGGTGGTGCTTGGTAATTTGGAGAAGGATGGGCTTTTTTACACTGGATATCCACACAATTCTTACCATTCACACACCATTCTAATTGGATGACTCTGGCATCCTTATTGGCTGGAGTTGGATGACCAAAAGGACAAATTTCTTTCGAACAAAGCATTCCAAATTTACAGAGACCAATGGAACCAACAGGTTCGAAAGGTTTTTGGAATTGTCTTTGTTGTCTTTTCTTTTCCTTGTACTCTTGTTGCGATTTTTCCAACTTTTGAATTAATTCCTGATCTTGGTCAGGATGCAAGTAATTACAGGTTCCTGGAGGATTTGGACAATTAGGATATGCAAAACAGTTCTTGGTAGGATGAGCTAATTGACAGTCTCTATTTTCACAGTAGGGGAAGTCAGGGCATCTTCCTTTAGGGGCTTTAGGAGTGAATTGTTTAATTTGAGTATTGTTATCGGTAGTCATAGCCAACACTTTTTGGAAATTTTCACTATTCTGCAATCCATATGACTTCTTGAATTGATTATTAGGTCCATTACGATTGTTGAATGACTTATTGATACCTCCACGCCCTCTTTGGTTATTGTTGAATTTGTTATAACGATTATCATTGGTATATTGCCCTCTGGGTTTATTAGGAATAGCTGGTATAGTGCTGGCACCACTAAATGCCACTGAAAGTTCACCAGTATCAAATGCCAGCTTCTGGTAGTTGTCTGTAAGTGAAGTATTTACATTTATCGAGTCCTGGGATGCTTCTTCCATAGGAGTACTCTCTTTTGATGGCGCCACTGGGGCAGCAACTGGAATTTGGGCTGGAGCAGGGACTGCTTGAGGTTGGGCTTGTTGTTGCATGATTTTCTTGATTTCTTCGAAAATCAAATTCACAAATCCTTCATCAATGGGTATATCCACTAAGTCTTTAACTTCTGAACAGATTTCTTGGGCAGTTTTACCATTACCTATCAATACATTAATGAATTCAGATACATCTTCAGCATCGTCAGCAATATTGTATCGAGTGGAAATCTCTCTCACCAATAACGGCGTTAACTGTTTGGCAACGGGTCCTTCTGGGTCGTACAGCATGATGGTTATGTCTATTTGTTAGTTATATTATGGATGGATCAAATAAAAAGAGTAGTAAGCTAAATATCTTGATGATGATGATGGGCGTGCGAGGAAAATAATTCGGGACACAAACTTTCTCGCCACTTCTGTAGCACGTGACATGGTGTACGGGTGGGAATGGAGGTAAGGCTGCAAAAAAAATGGCTTATACTAGCTGGAAGATGTCTTCGTCAACGTCACCCAAGAGGTCCTTCACAAGGTTGATGATCTCGTCAAGTTCTCGCGTGATGGTGGACGTCACCAAAATGTAGGTGTAGAGCAACACGTAGTCCTCGTTCGTCAAGTTAGAATCGAGGTTACCAGCCGAATTCGACCTGATTTCATTCAATTTAAACAATAATCTATCCTTAGCATGCTCTGTTGATGCCGGTTTCGCAGGCAACGGAAACCCAAGCTTCATGGCACTCGCTATGGTATAGAAAATGAGGAAAATTCTGTGTTCAAGCTCACTCTTCTCGCTGGCAATGTAGTCAAGGACATATTTCTCATTAGCAGTGAGTCTTGGGTCAACTTCTACCATCAAACTCATGTTCTGAAACCCGTCAATGATAGATGATGACTTGTTGATAAGCTGCGAATACGTATCTTTGGGAAATCTTCCCTTTAACCGGAACTCCAACGGGGCTTGTTTGATAAGAGTCTCACACTCTGCCAATAAGTCATTAATACCCTTTTCGTCCCTGATACCTACGAGTTGGGGCTCGTTCTTTCCTTCCTTGGTGGTAACATTGGCATATTCCAATGGATCACTATTCCAGATCACCCCCATTCTAAGCCATAATACAATAAGTGCGTTCTTTAATCTTGCCCTGGCACTGTTAGGCAAAAAGAAAGATGCCATAGTAAGTGCCCACATAATTCCGAATGACACAGCAATAAAACGATGGAAAGCAATTTCCCACACAATAGGAGCATCACCACCTTCATTATCATCCTCAGAGTCTTTTTGAAGCATACTGTACGAATATAATGCAGTTAAATTGTAGGTTAAGAGAATGAACCGGCCAAATGCGTTATTCATTTTCCAGTAGATGATGATGTAGAAACAAGGAAGACTCAACAAGAAACCTGTCATGGACAACGCATACACATTTCCATCTGATAAGAACCATATGAGCCATGCAGTGGAGGCCCCAAGGAAAGTACCTATGAATCTCCACTTAACTGTCATGGTGGTTCCCCCTAATGATTTATTCATCATGATACAATAAATAACCAACGTCCATTCACCTCTCCAATTATTGAATGTGAGCTGGGTCCGTGGATAAAAAGCAAAAATCGAAATACAAAAGGCTCCTAAACCAACTCTGATACCAAACTGTACGTCTGTTCTCCGGAAAACCTTTAATAGCTTCCATATTTCATAGGAATATTGGTCAACTTTTTTTGCAGCCGATTTCTGTTCTTTGCGGATTTTGCTTGATTTGTACTGGGATTGGAGATTAATCAACGCTTCATTCAACGAAGTGTCTACTCTGGTATTCTCTTGTTGACTCTCTTCTTCCTCATTGCCGTCTTTCAGCCAAAACTTTAGCCAACGCCATGTTCTTGGTTTTGACTTTATAGATTCGTGAGTGTCTGCTACCTTCAAAAAGTCAATCAACCCTTTACCAAAAAGGACCAATAAAGAAGAAAAGTTACCACAACAGGCAGTTACCTCTTCCTGATCTGCTTTTAAGTACAAGTCCACTGATTTGAAGATATCCTGTGAGTAAAGCTTTTCGAAAGATTGGGATTGCTTGGTTTCAAACAAATCAATAGCTAGGGCTAAAGATTTTTGAAAGTTGGACGATTTGATGAATTTTGACTGACTGGGTTCAAACGAGAGATCAGAAGGATTCTCGTTGGACTCAAAAGACTTTTCAAAAGGAACTTCACTTAAAACTCCTTTAATTGTGAATAAGAATGATTTAACGGAAGGGGCAAGATAGTAGACAAATAAGTCAAATAACTGGGACGAGTTGACGACATTGTAATTCACTTTACCAATCTCATCTTCACGAGAGATTTTGATGTTATCCATATTCTCTACCGACTCAGACAACGCACAGTGAATACTTGAGTTTATGGAATTGGGGTTAGATTGTATCATTCTTGAATTGTTAATGAAATGCTCAAATGACTGATTTGTATAGGAAAGTGTCGGTGATTTATTAAAGTCCTCGTGTAACAAGTGCCATTGCATTTCAGCAGACCATCTCAAAGCCTGGATATGTCTTGATAATGAAATAGTGGTATTGACCAAGTCTTCAAATACTTCAAACTCGTCTTCTCTGCCCAAAACATACAATTCGAACTTTGCTTCTTCTAGATTAGAACGCAACTGGCCTACATTCTTCTTGAGAGCACCAAGCATCTCTATATCTTGCTTGGAGAGTTTCTTTCCGTTCAAGAAACGTTCAGCAATTAATGACAAGCCCAGAGACATGATATTGTAGGAATCATTGAGCGACTTTCTTAGCTGATCTATGGCACTAATTGGCCATAAGACGTAGCAAATAGTGACGGAAATCAATGATCCAATCACCACCACCTGAGCTGTAGACACAAGCCGTTTGAATGGGATGGTAGCAGAGTTCAAACTACCTTCTTTGACAATACACGTCACCACTGAAATGGAAGCTAACGAGCAAGCCGTGTTGAACGTGGCCTTATTAACTTTTTGTTTCATGTAAGCAATCATTCCCAACCCTATGGAACTGATTAGTAGATCGATGGTATAACTAACTTCGTCCTCTCCCTTATTGAAGAAGAAGGAGGATATGGAACGGCACCCGAATGAGATTAAGAAACTGAATATTAAAGATATGCTAACGAATATAAGACTTTGGTGCATGGATCCTTTGGATCTGGCAGGATGGAAATACACAGCTACTGTGGCCACCACATGTTTAGAGTCGGTATTTCCTAGTAATGTGTTGAATGGAGTCCAGTAGACTCCCAAAGATGCAATGAAATAGGCTAGGGAACACTTGAGTACGTTCCTGGTGATTTGATTATGATATAGTAAGTTTAGCTGGTCAACTGCCGAGGCTCCAGCGAGTTTTAGTCGCTCAGTAGCTGATGTTGGTGGCTGATTATTGGGGAGTAATGAGGTTCTTTCGGGATCTTCCGAGGTGACCCAGTCAGCGTTCTTTATGGCTTTGTTGAGACTGGTGAAGCTACCAGAATTGGAATGATGGCTGATTTCTTCGAATTCATTAAGACTCTCGAACTCGTTATCAAAGAAGGAGTCAGAACGATGCACTTTCAAGCCTGTTCTTGCCAAAATAACTGAGCTTCGCTTCTTGATTTTGGAGAATCGGGAATTGGGCCTTAAACTGGAGAAGAAGTCCGAGTCGAAGGTATCGTTGAGAACGTCATCCTCGGCGAAAGTCCCTTCGTGGTTCGGCAATCGCTCAGGCACAGAAATCACTGGTTTTAGATTTGCAATGGCCACGCCAGAGTCTTCGTTGGCAAAGGCCGTATTCTTAGCCTTACTCCCACTTGCTTCGGGGTTAGACGAGGGGACATGGGCCGAGCTCAATTTGTCTACGGAGCTGTTGCTCAGGCCTGTCTTATCTGAGTTGGTGCTAGCCTTATCTGACGTAGCACCGTACGACGGCTCAAGATTGCTGTTCAGGCCATAGTTTGGGAAGGTCATATGGAAATGAGAACACCTTATTGGTTACCGAAAAAAAAAAAAGCACTTGGAACGAATTGCACTTCAGGAACGACCTCGGAACTCAAGCAAACTCTCTAATAAGATCAAAATGTCGTGGTAAGCAGCGTAATCGTTGGTCCTCGTGGGGTGGTGGTGGGAATTTTTCACTTTTGACGGTTTCCTTATCAGTTAACTACTGCGATTTTTTATTTTTTCGCTACGGCTGAACATTATGACGTAAAAATATTAAATTTTGATACAGGATCTATATACGGAGAAGAAAAGCATAAGTTCGTGATATATTATGGTAGCAGAGACTCGAGGTCTGTGCTGTGATGTGAATGTAAATGTTTGTAAATGTTTGTGAGATTATGATGTCTCAGTCGATTATTCGTAGCCAATGATGTCTCTGAACAACTGTTCACATGGAACAGTAGCTCCTAATCTGGCACACAACAAGTAAACCCCAGACAATTTACGGTGTAAAGAGTAGGTTTCTTCTGGAGGAGGCGTCAATCTTTCGTTCAACATGAGACCAATGTTACCACGGACCCTGTCGGTGATGGTCTGGTTCTTGAAGTTGAAGGCCTGGCCATTGTTGTCAATAGGAGAAAAAGCTTCTCCCAATACCATGACGGATTCAATGTGAGCATCGGTCATTTGCTGAGATTCCAAACCTGTCAAGTAGCCCAATTTCTTGGAGTATCTTTCGACCGACTTGCGGTCTTTTCTGACGGCTGCTCTCAACACATTGACGTAGTCTTCGATGAATTCATCGTTGAATTCTCTGGCAGCACCAAAGTCCAACAATTCAATCTTACCGGTCTTTTCGTTGTACAAGAAATTGGCCCAGTTAGGGTCGGTTTGCATGAATTTGAACTGGCCAATTTCCATCAAGCACAATCTCATGATGTTAGTAGCAATCCAGTTCTTAGTTTCTTGATCCCAGTTACCCTTGACTATTTCAACCCCCTGTAACTTTTCCATGGTTAAAACGTGTTCTCCGCACAAGTTGTGGAACACTTTTGGAACGGTGAAAGCAGCATCATCAGCAACCAAATCTCTGAATCTGATTAAGTTTTGAGCTTCTCTGATGTAGTCACATTCCCATTTCAATTCGGTTCTGGCATTGGCAATGGTCTTATCCAAGAACAATCCAGCAGGTAAGATGGAAGAAGCAGTAAGTAACATAAGCAAGTTGTTCAAGTCAGAATCAATGGAGTCAACCACACCAGGATATTGCACTTTCACAACTACAGGAGTCAAATCTTCAGTGACGGCATTGTGAACTTGTCCGATGGAGGCAGCAGCCATAGGAATGTCGTCGAAAGAAGCGAAATAGTTGGTTCTCCAGTCGTTACCCAAATCAGCCAGCATGACTTTTTCCAACTGATTTGGTGGCATGTAATGAGCCGAATTTTGCACTCTCATCAATACCTGCTGGATTTCAGCAGGCAAGATGGAAGAATCCTGGAATGACATCATCTGGCCGATTTTCAAGGCAGCACCTCTCATTTTCGAGAACTTTTTGGCCATTCTTTCAATGTTGGCAGGAGACAAGAACAACGATTTCATGGTGATAGGAGTCTTGTTTCCAGTAGCATAATGCTTGAGGCCCTGTTTGGCCACGTCCATTCCTACACCAGCAGCCAAACTACCGTAATGGAAGATTCTGGCCAATCTGGTGCTAGGCACTTCAGACTGGGCCATTTCAAACTCCGGCACCACGGTCTTGGTCTTACGGGCCACGGCACGGGTCGACGAGGAAACGGCAGGGGCCGACAGGTTCACTGACACAGCAGCAGTGGTGGTGGTGGGTCTGGCCAACCGGGAAGAAGGAATGGAGGTACGGATGTGGTTGCGGTTATTTTCTTCTTCTTCGTCGTATTGGTGGGAAAACGAGTTGGTGGAGTAGTTTCTGCTAGAAACGGTTCTTACAGCAGCCCGGCTTCTGGTGGAATAGTTACGGGTCTGGTTGGAGGGTTTGGCTTTTGATCTGGCAGCCAAAGATTTGGATTTGGCATCATTCCACATGGAACTGTGAGTATCGCAGCTTCTCAATGGGCTGGTGATGATGGAATTGTTATAGAAATTGGCCACGTCTTTGTTAACGATGGCGTAGCTGGAGGAAATAACCTTACAACCAGCACCAGCAATGGCACTCAATTCGTAGATGTTCTTACTTAGCGACATTCTTGATTTTTAGTGTGTAGCTGATTTAGCAAATGGTAGAGACAATTAGCTGATTATCAAAAGGTTAGAGACGACTAGTTGATTCTCTAAACAAATGATAGATAATTAGCTGATAGCACCAGGAACAAAAGTTAACTGATAAAGAATTGGAGCGAATAGGTGTATTTGTATTAAAAAAAAAAAACAGAATGTGAAAAAAACTCTGGTACCACGATGGACGGCCGGAACTGGTTACTTAAATTTTAATTTTTTCCTCAGTTAAGGCGGATTTCAATTTTTTTTTTTTTCTGTTCATGTTTATTGATGCAAAAAAAAAAAATAGAACGTTTCTTCACATGAAGGAGGGTGACATTTCTAGAAACCATAACGACATTTGGGGGTGGCTGGGGCTGGGGACCACCTTAAACCATAGTTAGTAGCCAGGGTGAAACAGCAAATAGCAAACGAGAACGTGTGCCCAGAGTCCAAACACCGGTAGTACTGCCATGTCCCAGTATGAGCGTTGTTCGCCTGTCACCACTTATCAGTTGCAACCTTCGTTGCGGAGTATAATTGCTAGACCACCCCAAGATATTGGGGACTGGTCAGTGGCGCTGTAGCAACGGATTGTAGCATTGGACCCCAGCAATTGCGATATCAGTGCTCTTGGAGTCACCAGCTTAAGAGACTGTGTGTCCTATGACTGCTGCTGGTAGGTGGATTGTTCCTAACCGTAGTCTTTCCGAGAGTTGTTCCTCGGGCCAATGTCGCGACGACAGCGCACGTGACCCCGCATCAAAGGATCTGAGCCGCACCGTTGACCCGGGGTCAAGACAACCCGTGCACCATATATATTACATCCGTACATCGCCGTAGCACCCGTACACCATTACACCCGTGCCTCTGGTCCATCGCAGTTATCTTTTTTTTATCTACCTCATCGCTCCCATCTGCTACTCTGATCATCACACCATGGGCGACGACAGGAAGCACAAGAAGCAAAAGGTCCTCGACTCCAAGGCCGAGCAGGTTGCCGAGGCCGCGGAAGAGCATTTGAAACAACACCCCCACCCCTCGTCACCTCACGACTTGGTGCACCACGACAATGGGGAATTTTCAAAGTTAATCAGACACCAAACCACCGCAGAACAGGCCTCCAGATTGGAAAATGGTGATGTCAATCCGTTCACTGGAGAGAAGTTCTCCTCCAAGTACTTTGATATCTTGAAAGTCAGAGAAGACTTGCCGGTACATGCCCAACGTGATGAGTTCTTGAAGATTTTCCAATCTACTCAGATCATGGTGTTTGTTGGGGAAACTGGTTCCGGTAAAACCACCCAGATTCCTCAATTCGTGTTGTACGATGACTTGCCTCACTTAACTGGTAAGCAGGTGGCCTGTACTCAACCAAGAAGAGTGGCAGCTATGTCGGTGGCTAAAAGAGTTGCTGATGAAATGGATGTTGAATTGGGTAACGAAGTTGGGTACAGTGTTCGTTTCGAGCACAAGAACTCCAACAAAACCATCTTGAAATACATGACCGATGGTATGCTATTGAGAGAAGCCATGGACGATCACAATTTGAACAACTACTCCTGTATTATCCTAGATGAAGCCCACGAAAGAACGTTGGCTACCGATATCTTGATGGGTTTGTTGAAACAAGTTAGTGTGAGAAGACCCGATTTGAAGATCATCATCATGTCTGCTACTTTGGACGCTGAAAAGTTCCAGAGCTACTTCAATGATGCACCTTTGTTGGCTGTTCCTGGTAGAACTCACCCCGTTGAAATTTACTACACTCCTGAATTCCAAAGGGATTACCTTGATGCTGCCATAAGAACCGTTTTACAGATCCATGCTACTGAAGATGAAGGAGATATCTTGTTATTCTTAACTGGTGAAGAAGAAATCGAGGATGCTTGTCGTAAGATTTCCTTAGAAAGTGACGAATTGATAAGAGAGCAAAACTGTGGTCCCGTGAAAGTCTACCCATTATACGGTTCTTTGCCTCCCCACCAACAACAAAAGATTTTTGATCCTGCTCCCCAACCTTTGACTCCAAATGGAAGACCCGGAAGAAAGATCATTGTTTCCACCAACATCGCCGAAACTTCGTTGACCATTGATGGGATTGTGTATGTGGTGGATCCTGGTTTCTCCAAGCAAAAGGTCTACAATCCTAGAATCAGAGTGGAATCATTGTTGGTTTCACCCATTTCCAAGGCCAGTGCTCAACAAAGAGCTGGTAGAGCTGGTCGTACCAGACCAGGTAAGTGTTTCCGTTTATACACCGAAGAAGCCTTCCAAAAGGAATTGATTGAACAATCGTATCCTGAAATCTTAAGAAGTAATCTTGCATCCACCGTTTTGGAATTGAAGAAATTGGGAATTGATGATTTGGTGCATTTCGATTTTATGGATCCTCCAGCTCCAGAAACCATGATGAGAGCTTTGGAAGAATTAAACTACCTCCAATGTCTTTCGGACGAAGGAGACTTGACGTCATTGGGAAGATTAAGTTCACAGTTCCCCTTGGATCCTATGTTGGCAGTAATGTTGATTGGCGCCCCAGCATTCCACTGTTCCGAAGAAATTTTAACCATTGTTGCGTTATTATCGGTGCCTAACGTCTTTGTTCGTCCAGCATCAGCCAGAAAGAGAGCTGATGAATGCAAAATGAATTTCGCGCATCCTGATGGGGATCATTTGACGTTAATCAACGTTTATCATGCATTCAATTCCGATGAGGCCTACAATTTAGGTTTGCATCAATGGTGCCGTGACAACTTCTTATCTTATAGATCATTGACGTCTGCCAAAAGTGTCAGATCCCAGTTGCAGAGAATCATGGAAAAGTTCGATTTAGAACTCAACACCACCCCATATGAAGAGTCCCAGTACTGGGATAACATCAAAAAGGCATTAGCAGCCGGTTTTTTCATGCAGGTTGCCAAAAAACGGTCTGGAGGTAAGGGCTACTTGACTATCAAGGATAACCAGGACGTTTTGATTCATCCGTCAACAGTGTTGGCCACGGAAAGTGAATGGGTGATCTACAATGAGTTTGTGTTGACATCTAAAAACTACATCCGTACCGTTACCACCGTTAAACCTGACTGGTTGGTGGAATTTGCTCCTAAGTACTACAACTTAGACCACTTCTCGAAGGGAGACGTCAAATTGTCGTTGGAAAGAGTTATTGACCGAGTCAGTACCATGAAGAAATTGGAAAAGAAGAAGAGCAAGAAGTCGAAGCATGCAGTATAGTTGTAGGTGTGTGTGTGTCACAGATATGTACAGTAAAATAAAAAATTAGAGTTGTTTATGGAATTTTAGACGAAGACGTACGAGGCTTAATTCTGCGTGATCCTACATATACACCACTAGTGGAGGAAAAGTCTGTAAATCGTACAAGGCCTCTTCTAGTGCCTGGTTCATGACCGTCAATGTCTCCAGCTAGGGTCTTTCCCAATGTCTCCCAATATCTCGTGCTGTATGTCTCGCTGTATGTCTCACTGTATGTCTCGCGCTATCACTGTTAAACGAATGCGGCAAACGCGTGGACGCGTTGATTCTCACTAAAAGAACGTCTGCCACTTTGGCGACGATCTCCAAAACAGGCTTTATTGACTGCATTGGAGGTCTGCAGTCACATCGGCGCTGTTCTGGGCACCGGTAATCAGTATCTCCTATAAGGTGGTGGATTTAACCATATACAGGCGATGAGGACGGTGGCACAAGAATGTTGTGGGCAACTAATTAATGTTGCTCGCTTCTGATAGGGGTAAATTGATGGATTAGACGACATGTCGTAGCAAAACTATAACTTTCTTTTGTAATTTGTTTCTTTTTGGCCATCTAATTCCTCCCTATTTAGACAATGATCGTATTTTTCGCTGTTTTTTAGCTGTTTTTGACCCTTTTCGACCTCATTTATTTTGTTGGTTATATTGGACAAAACCAGGACAAAAAAAAATAATAGAAATCGCCAATATGCATAAAACAAACAAAAATAATCACATACGACAAAAAAATCCAATGAGAATTTAACTCCTGATCAACAGATTAAATACATCACTTTTCCTTACCACTAATATCCCATTAGCGATCATACCCCTTTAGATTCCACTCTCCTTTGATCCCAGTCTCCTTCCCCAAGCCTCTAATAACTTAAAAATCGTTCATCATGGGTATGTTAATGTCGAAAATGTTCAAGAACCGTGAAATGAGAATATTGATGTTGGGTCTTGACAACGCTGGTAAAACTACTATTTTATATAAATTAAAATTGGGAAAAACCTCCAAAACGGTGCCAACTGTTGGTTTTAACGTAGAAACCGTCAAACATAAAAACGTTTCATTTGCTGTATGGGATTGTGGTGGACAAGAAAGAATCAGACCTTTATGGAGACATTATTTCACCGGTACTAACGCATTAATATACGTGGTTGATTCCTCGGATATAGACAGATTGGAAGAATCCAAAAACGAATTATTGCGTGTGATTAATGATAAAGAATTGGCCAACTCGTTATTGATTGTCTTGGCGAACAAACAAGACGTTGATCATGCTGTCAAGCCTAAAGAATTAATTGATTTGTTTCATCTCAATGACTTAACTGGTGAACACACCTGGTCAGTTATTCCAACCATCGCCATCGATGGAACTGGTTTGGTTGAAGCATTGAATTGGATATCCAGTCATAGCAATTAAAAAGAGTCACGAATGTCTTCCAACTTTCAGTTCATTTTCGTTAACCATTTTTCTTAATTCTTCGATTAAATTTAGATAATTTAATGTACAACTACATAGAATATTGTCAAAGATAGAGTAATTTTTAAGCAGATAATGAGCTTACAGTACCATCGGATTCCCCGTAGTAGACCTTTTCAGTCATCTTGGTGAATAAACCGGTTTCAACAACTCCGACTAACAATTTGATCTTATCGTGCAATTGGGCTGGGTCAGCAATTTCCCCGAAATCGGCATCGATTAAGAAATTGTTGTTATCGGTGACTACAGGACCAGCTTTAGAAGCGCCTCCTTGTCTTAAAACGACATTTTTGGCACCGAGTTCATACAAATCTTTAGTAACTTTGGCATAGGAGTTTGGCACCACTTCGATTGGCACCCCTTTTCTCCATTGAATACCCAACTTTGAAGGAGATTTCTTACGATAGTCTGCAACAACAACGAACTTAGAGGCAGAAATTGCAACCAATTTTTCCTGGAATAAACAGGCACCTCCTCCTTTGATTAAGTTCAAATCAGTGTCAACCTCATCAGCACCATCGAAGGCAATGTCAATGTTTGGAAATTGTTCAATACTTCCCAAATTCAAGCCGTTGTCGATGATTAATTGTTTGGATTGGAACCCGGTAGGAATACATACAAAGGAAGCCTTGTTTGGTAACTGGCCGATTCTTTCAGCAACGTAAATGACAGTGGATCCTGATCCAATTCCAATTACTTTGGCCAGTTTTGGGAAATTTTCATCCACGGCTTTGTAGGCAGCAGCCTTTTTAGCTTGTTCAACCAAATCAGCAGAAGACATTTGTCGGATGGTAGTAAATAATGCGGCTCGATGATGGGATAGCGTATGAACTAAGGGTACTAACATACACTGATGAGATACAACAGATACACAAAATTTGCTAAGATGGCTGTCAGTACTCCATGAAATCTGGAGGTTGCTAATTTGTCTCACAATGCTGCATTGGGGCAACGTTTTTGCGCGTGATTTTCATCACATGATATGGTGTCTGGGTGCGACATATTTAGCAGTCACACATCACGTGCTTGTTTGCGCGCCCATCAGAAATCAGGCTCGCTCCCTTCTCAATCCCATCTCAAGTTTGTGGAGCTTTTTTTTTTCACTAGGTGCGATCCTGGAACTACCAGAGCGACAATTACACAGTACAATCCTCATAGTAAAGTTTTTTCTGGTAGGAAGAAAAAAAAAATTATTGAAAAACTTCTAGTTTAGTTAATTAAGTGGATTCTTTCATTATCATATAATAATAACAGTAACCATGTCTGCTGCTACTAAGATCTTATCAGAAAAACCATCTGAATTAGAATTACAAGTTGCCCAAGCTTTCATTGACTTGGAAGCTCAACCAGAATTAAAGGCTGACTTGAGACCATTACAATTCAAATCTATCAAAGAAATTGATGTTAACGGTGGTAAAAAAGCTTTAGCTCTTTTCGTTCCAGTTCCATCATTGTCAGCTTACAGAAAAGTTCAAACCAGATTAACCAGAGAATTAGAAAAAAAATTCCCAGATCGTCATGTTGTCTTCTTAGCTGAAAGAAGAATCTTACCAAAACCATCCAGAAGATCTAGAAAACAACAAAAGAGACCAAGATCTAGAACTTTGACTGCTGTCCACGATAAAATCTTGGAAGATTTAGTTTTCCCAACTGAAATCATCGGTAAAAGAGTTAGATACTTAGTTGGTGGTAACAAGATTCAAAAAGTTTTATTAGATGCTAAAGATTCAACTGCTGTTGATTACAAATTAGATTCATTCCAACAATTATACTCCAAATTGACTGGTAAACAAGTTGTTTTCGAAATCCCAAGCGACGTTTACTAAATGTATAAAAGTTAATCCTTATATTGATATATATATATAGTCTATATATATGTTTATATAACCTAAACCAAAATCAAGAAAAAAAAGGGTACTATCATGTTTTAGTATATTAATATTATAATATTTTACTTGTATAATCTACACCTTTTAATATGTTATTTATTGACTACTGTATTTTGTATTTATCATATCTTCTTAACGTAGGAAGTTGGGAACATTCCTTTGACCCCATTGAGCTCTCCTTCTGTCCATCCGCTACCATCAGTATCATCCTGGACCAATATAATCTTGTCTCCGGCACTAATCGTTAATTCGTCGTCACCATCTGCTTCGTAATCATACAATGCTTCCACGTACTGAACCCGTTTGGCCCCCCGTTTTGGTGCTACTGATGGTCCTTTTTTCTTACTGCCTCCAGTATCATTGGTTGCAACATTAGGGAAAATCTCAATATATGTAGTTGGCACTAACCCTTCGGATCCACTTTCTAAATGAATCATTGTCCATCCTGAGCCATCATCCTCATCAATGACGTCAAAGGAAGCACCAGCAGCAATTGAAACTTCATCGGCACCAGCAGCATCATATGGATATAACGCCCGTCCTTTGCCAATGCTATTTGCAACTGTTGAAGAGGCATTTGATTGAGCTCTATTTCTCCGTAAATTAAATATACCGGAAGGAGTTATTGAGGTGCCGTGACTTGCTGCTGATTTAACGGTGTAGATTGACTGGGCATCACTTTCGCCAGCAGCTTCGTTCGGAGAACTCGATTTCTTACTTCCTCCTCTTAAAAAGCCCAATTTTGATTTCTTCTCTTTGGCAGGAGCTACGTAGGTTAAGTCTTTATCACCCGCAAAGTTCTGAATAATTTCGATTTCAACTTCGTTCTTTACTCTACTAGTATCATCTTTCATGAATCTTTGAAGGAACATTAATGAATCACCGAGTTTTGCATCAAATTTAAGAGTTAAAGATTCCACGTCTTTCTTTCGTTCTTGGGTTGATTCTTCTAACTTCTGCTTTGATGCCAAACAGGAATCTTCAAATTTAGAGTGGTTTCCTATACTTGTATTCAAACGTCTTTTCAAGTCAGTCAATTCTGGTTCTTTTACGATCAAACTTTCATCGTCATGCCACATATCACAAGGAATGAAGTAGAAATCCTGAGGCTCTTTCCAGCTAATAGTGTTGTGTTTGATGAACATGGCAACATCCAATTTTGGATTATTCTGGTCTATGGTGGCATCAATGTTATGCAATTTTTCCTTGACTTTATCAAGAGAGTTTCTTTCTATAATTGAAGCATTCTTCAATAATTTATTCAAGAGTCCAACTCTTGATTCATTTAATTCCTGATAGTAATCCAATACTTCTGGAACATCCTGGTAGTAATATTTATCCTTCAATCTATTGGCAATATTGATTTTAATTAAATAATCATTCTTCCCAATGTTCATATCGACTTCCTTGTCCTGTAATCTTTTAGCGTACTTTTCACTACCCGATTTTTCATGCTTTTGTCTGGCAGTTTCGGTTACGTGACATAATGCATCGTAATTCTTCTTTGCTTTGTTGACTTCCTCTTCAACGTTGCTCTTTTCAGTAACTAAGTATTCATTTATCACCTCAATTTGTTTGGCAATTCTGGTGGATTTAGCACGTAAAGTACTGATATTAGAGATGATTTTGGTGCTGATTTCTTTGCTAAACTGGACTTTTTCATCAGCAATGGTTTCGGTTTGGGTTAATACTTCGTTCCATAATACTACTGAGGCACTCTCCAACGAACCAGGAGTAATTTGGGGTTCATCTCCAACGGATAAATGAGATGAGTTCTTTGCTTTCCTCTCGAAATGTCGTTTGGTCAAGTCTCTTAACTTTTGGGCATATTCCTTCTCGATTGCCGCTCTTTCTTGGTAGAATTCTTCGATATCTGACAACCAATTGATCCCATTGTTGATCCACTTGGACGTGGGTTTGAATGAATCTTTAAGTTCATTACCGATGGAAAGCTCCTCTAGTGACATCGTGGGGCCTTATAATTGATCTATGGCAGCGGTCTGGTGAAAGCAATTGATTTATCTGGAAATTAGATCTGAATCTTGAAATGGTGATAAGCCCCAGGTCAACGACATTTTTTTCCTCGGTGGATCTTCCGCACTATTTGCACCCATCAATAGGAGACATTATGGGAGGCTGTTAATAGGTTAAGTAGTGGAGGTTAATAGGCTGTATATTGTATTGAAGTAGAGGAGCTGTATATTGTATGAAAGTAGAATGTCTGTATGGGGGTTTTGGGATGTAGAACGAAATTTGAAAAATGACAATTCTGACAATTTTGAAGTTTTTCAGACATTTACATGAAAAGTTACGGAAAATCCATAAAATGAAGTCTACACTTCTGAACAATTCTACTAAATATGAAAAATTGCAAAATGCTAGTAAACCAGCAAACCATCTCCTCCTTAAACCAAAGCTCCATACAGAGTATCTAACCACTGATATTCACTTTTACATCCGTGCACCAAAAATAATACACCCGTGCACCAAAAAACACCCGTGCACGCCGAAACAGATATAAGCATGACGGCAATCCCATACCCTGTTTCAGAAGCTGATCCCGATGAACAATAACTACACCATAGTTTATAGATAGTCTTCCACCATTCCCACCATTCGAATTGACGGTCCGAAACACAGCATTTTCCAAGTTCAAACTAGCATCCGCTTCAGTCTTTTACAAGTTCTTCCCCCGTAAGCTTCGCCAGAAACATACCCAAAAAGTTAAGATCTCCAAGTTCAGATTACTCACCGACTTCTACAAAGACTTCAGGGCCCTCAAGAAATCCTCCACCCTTACTTATCCTAGACAATTGGGTCTTACAAAGACCTTTCCCCTTACTTATCCCACCCTTAATCGTCGTAAATCAAAGACCTTTCCCCTTACTTATCCCACCCTTAATCGTCGTAAATCAAAGTACATGTCTGATTCTGAAACCCCTACACCTTCTACTACAGAATCAATAGGCTACGTCTCTCGAAGACAACGACTATTAGGGTTTGCCAGAAATACTCGAGATAATTACATTCCTAAGTTCACGGGTTCAGTTACTCAAATTGCTTCTGGGGCCTCCAGAGCCTTTACACCCAGTAATGATTTATATGATGACCAGGGCAATTTAGTACTCCCGAAAAACAGCACTATCACTCTATTTCCTTCCTATACTCGCCAGTCAAATGAAAATCCTACTAGCTACGTGGTAAACGTCAAAGGATGGCTCTCGTGTCCAGGAGTAATGACAAGAAAGAATCGATTAATACTATCATTAGCGAAACAAATCACCAAGTATGGGTCTAACTCTCAAATGTCAAACCAAGCCATAGAAAAACTCGAAAGTGATGAGTTCAAACAGTCGACTATCGACACAAACTCCTCCGATTCCGTCTCCGTAACCTCTTCCAGTGCCTCTTCATCCAGTAGTTTGGACAGATTACCCACCACCAATGCTTCTCAGAGTCGACAGGATGATTTGATCAAAGAAAGACTAAAAGCATTCATCGCCAGATCAATTGCTGGTGCCAAACTCGTAGTTGCTGTAGGTTCCGAGGATATCATTGATGCTGATGGGTTGAAACAGACGCAAGTAATTACGGACGCCAATGGCCATTTTGAACTCGATATGGAAGTGCCCTACAAACCATCAGTAGTACAGGTTCGTGCTCTAGAAGATGAAACAATTTTCGTGTTTGAAGATGTGATGATTATTCCTAATGATGGCCTAGGACTTATAAGTGATATTGATGATACCATCAAATTGACCGGGGTAATTGGTGACAAAAGAGAATTGATGTCAAATTTACTTCTTAACGATGTCCTACAGTGGAATATTCCACCAGTGGTTAATTGGTATACGAATCTCTTCAAAGAAATGAATGTTTCATTCCACTACGTTTCCAACTCTCCCTGGCAATTATTTTCCTTGATTGAAGCATACTTCAGAGCAGTCAAATTACCCCATGGTTCTATACATTTGAAGCAGTACACTGGTAATATCATCTCGTCTCTTATGGAGCCATCTTCCTCGAGAAAGAAGAGAGCATTGTGTAAGATTCTTGATGATTTTCCCCACAAAAAATTCATCTGCGTTGGTGATTCAGGTGAACATGATCTTGAGGCTTATGCTGAATTGGCCAGATGTTATCCTGACAGAATCATTGCCATTTATATCAGACAAGTGGAAAACTCTATATCTGACCTTGATGAGGACAAGATACTTAATGAGATCAAAAGAATTATTAGAGAAGATAAGAAATTGAAATCATTTAAAAAGGCAACCCAACCATCTCCGGCGCCAGTATCAGAACCAGAACCTCAAGCACCAAATCCAGAAGATATAGAAGACTTGATTGACTTGTCTGACCTGACAGCGGTTGTCACTACTCCTGCTGTAGCCGAGAGACAAGCAAAACTCCCACCAATGATTCCTGTGAAGCCCAAATCCATTCAAGGACAAAAAATTACACGAAAACCACCACCAATTGACAGAAATATATCTGAGAAAGAAAGCAGAGTCACCAGTCCTGCTCCACCGCCACCTCCTCCAAGAAGATCCACTACGGTTGCATCTGAGAAGAAGAGCGACAATGACTCTTCACCACTGCCCCCTCCGTTACCAAAAAGACACACCCATGTTCCTGGAGAGTTTGAAGAATGGGATGAACCTGATGTTTATGACAACCTCCAGAATTTGTATCATGTAAATAATATCTACGAATTGGAGCTGATGGACAGAACCGGGGCTCAATGGCTTACGAGAATCGCTGATGCTCTCGAATGTATGAGCAACACCAATACTGAGCTCAAGTTCTTCTCTGATGGAGACGATGATCTCTACCGAGATGTTCTTCGACTTACCACCGAAAATGCCAAATGATCGCTAAATTCCATGATTAATACAACTATGGTATGAAACAAAAGATAAATTATTATTATAGAGTCTATTTAGTGTACAAATATCTTTATCCCTTCATTCCAAATGCCATCGTTATGTCAATTAAGCTTGCTCAGTATTCAGTTGACTGAGATCCAGCTCTGTAGTCGACGCCAGGGGTTCTTGCTGTTCATGAGAACCATCACCGTAATCCTTTATATTTTCATCAGTCTCAGGTAATGCCTGTTTAAATTCAGACAAATCCCATTCGCTACCCTGGTTACCATCATCCTCTTCGGTATAGAATTTATCAGCGAATTTCTGTAATATGATTTCTCTACCGGTGAGAACTTTTCTACCACTTTGTTCTTCTCTCTTCTTTTCTTCTTCCTTCTTAGATATTTGTTTGTCCTTCCATACTTTGAAAGTTTCAATTGTTATTGGAGTGAAAGATGATTTATCTAATTTACCTCTTTCCAATTCAATAAACTCCTCCAATGTTATCTTAGGTGCCGAATCGGCAGCAAGTCTTTCAAGACGTTTTTGTTCTTTGGTCTTCAATGTGAACCCTGGTGGTAACGAGTGCTTATATTTACATTCATTTCCCCCGTTAGGACATACCCAAAACCAACCATACTTCCCATTTTCCACTGCTTCAATGAAATATTTACACACTTTGTCAGTGGTAGTCTTTGGATTCCCATGTTTCGACATAATAACCTTACGTAACTTCTCTTCATCCCAGTTATCCATGGTATCGTTTTCCTTTTCTTCTCTGGCATCAGTATAAAGATCCTTTTTGGCATCTTTTCTTCCTACGTTAGGATCATGGGAAAATTTACATTTAGGTCCTTTGTTACAAAGACCTTGCTTGAAGAATTCACAAAGAATGGACTTTGGATCAACTCCAAATGGCACTTTTTGCTGTTGAATACCAAGGGCCAATGCAGCTTCCTTCTTGGCTTCTTCGGCGGCCTTCTTTTCTTGGGCCTTTCTTTTATTTTCAGCTTCTTTCTTCTTAGCTAAAGCATCAGATCCTGCTCTAATCTGATTGATTTGTTCTTGAACTTTTTTGGATTTATTCTTGTTCTTTAAACCGAAAGTTTTGTCATCAGCGGCTTTGGCCCTGGCCTTGGCCTTGTTCTTATCCGAGACTAATGGTTGTTTCTTCTTTGGGGGCATTGTTCGTTACTAATTCAATGAAAAACTATCTCTTCTACGGCTATTTCAGACTTCCATACATTGCTCATATTTTTTTTTCAGTAGTGTGCTTCTCGAAGAGTGAAAAAAAAAAAAGTGAAAAATTCCATCTTCCTAAGTGTGCATATAATCCCAATATGGATGCAAAATATGAAAAAAAATTTATCTTGTTCCTATAAAGTTTAATCTATACTGTGATAGGCTAATTCGGTTCGGAATGTTGCCTAAACTTTTGGGATACTCGTTTCTTAACGATTTTTGGAGTCCCAACTGGTACTCCTTGAGTGGAATTATGGGGAGAGTTCAAACTCTGGTTAGAATTCCAGTACTGTGATGCCATATCAGGAGAAATACTGGTGGAAGAACCGTTAGGGGAGAATTTGTTTGCCTTCTTAGTCTTTTTCTTTCCCCCACCAAGTAAACTTTCAAATCTGGTGCCATTATCATTCGAAATAGATGGAACCCCACTATCTTGAGCTAACGTATTAGGAGAAGATGATGGATCAAAAGTAGATGTTGTAGATGCTGCTGTGCTGCTGGTTTGTTCATCAAAATTGGGTGATGTCTGCAAAACAGGAGTAATAAAACTCTCATTTTTGTTCTTAAAATTGCTTCTGCTATTTCTAAAAGGCACATACGACCGTTTAGCAACCGGAATACCTGCATTAGGATAGTTGGTACCACCAATTGAATCAGCCAAACTATTTTTAAATGAATTGTTTGATTGAGTTCTTGCTAAACTTCGGTTCAAAATGTAAGATGCATTCTTATCATAAACATGAGGAGCTGAATCCATAGGTGCAATGGGGTCCGATGAAGAGTTACTGTACTTGGTATCAACCGAAGCACTGTGTTGGTGGTGATTTGGAATTTCTCCACGAGGTCCCACAAGCATGGCAGGATTCACATTAACAACTCCATTCTGATCAGATTCTTTAGTGAAGAAAGAGTCAAAATCATCTAATGCGGCCCACATATTACTTAACGAAGCCGGTTCGTCAACTGTAACGGATACCGTATCACCGTAATCGGCTGGTGGAGCGTAGTAATCTTCCATATGGAAATGAATCTCTTCATCCTTGGTTTGGGCATTTTCGTCATTTTCATCCAACGAGGTAGCAACGGCACAAGTCAAGAACACAGAGTGAACATTATGTCTAGTGCTTGCAGCTGTCATAGCTGGCATAGGAATGGCCCATCCACTTTCGTCAGGAATACCAAATAAGGTTCTAGTCTTTTCATATTCCTTCTTCATGGATGCATTGCCCAAACTCATTCTGAGAACGTCTTTGTCGAGTTGAGATCCCGAGATTATTACTGCTTCGTCCAATACCTCTAATGCTGGCTCAGCGTAATCAGTCAACAATAATCTCAACAAGGGGGAGATTAAATCGGCCCCCACTCCAACAAATTCATCACGTTGTAAGTTCACCAAGGAGAATAATCGTTTTAACAAACTCATTGTTTCCAATTTGACCCATGCCATCTTGTTAGTTAAAAGTCCTAAAAGTAAGACTAATGTCTGGGCTTCGTATTCAGGGAAGAAGTCATTCTTAATAGTAGATATGGTTTGCACCAAAAAGTCTTTCTTAGATCTAAATCTGTTCTTGGAAAGAGAGACCAAGATCCTTGACAATGATGCTTTGCCTCCATTATCTGCCATTTGACTCAAAACTATTGCCGTATCTTCAATATCTTTGGTGATGGTCTTTTGGTCCAAGGCATGCAAAAATCTGGGTAAGTTACATAAAATTGCCATTAATAATCTGGAGTCTCCCATACCAATTACCTCACTATCTTTAAGCTTGTTCAACTTATCGAGGAATTTCATTGATGGTTCATAGGCTGTTGATGACCTTAAACCAGCCAATACCACATGTTGAAGTCCTTCAAACTTCCCTTCCCATTTAGGTGGGAAAGTTGAAATAAGACATGACACTGTATCAGGAGAATCAAGATCAATTTTCGAAACAAATTTAGCCATGGTTGATAAAACTTCAATAAACTCTTGTTCGTGAATAGTGCTTAAACAAGCAACACTTGACCAGAATAATTGAGGGAAGTCGATAAGCTTTTCTGAATCCAACTCAGCAGTGATTGCATTCAACGTCATGAGAATTTGCATTGCAAAACCTTGAATATCCATGGATTCATCAGAAATCGTGTTCGAAAGCCTATGTAACATATCCTTTAACATTCCTTGATCCAAAAACGAAAGAAGTGATCGGAACAATTGGAAAGAACGACAGGCAATGTGTCTAACAGCACATGAAGTGGCCCAATTCAATGATACCCTACTCCATTCTTCTTGCAAGGTTGGAATTGAAGGGGAAAATATCTCCAAAGTATTTCTTGCTAATAAATCCATATTCTTAGGGGTTCGTGTACCCTTTTTATCATTATTCAAATCATCGTAGACCCATAAGTACTTGAAATGATCTCTTTGTCTTAATACCTCAATTGTAGATGCAGATTTTGGTTCATTGGGTGCTAATGCATGAATTAAATGAATTAATAACGAGCCTGCTTGTTCTTGAACCACCAGTAAATAATGATCCAATAAGGAAAAGGCAACATGTAAAAGCAAAGGTAGTCTTTCAATCATTCTTTCGTTTTGTACTGTGAATAAATCCACCAAGAACACCATCGACAATTGGCCTAGAGAAAATGCTGCATCCTTCTTATTGTAAGGAATGATCTTCCAAAGGTTAGCCACATAAGGGAAGTCTTTGATGTTAGAATTGTCAAATGTCGCCGATACTAAATGAGGTTGTGGTGGTACCATGGATTTTGGTTGAAGGTTTTCAATGAACTTGTCAATAATGTACAATGGATCAGACTGAGAAAATGCCAAATAATCAATAATTTGACGAGAATACTCCACGAAAATTGGATTCTTTCTCTCTAAACAGTTACTCATAATGTATTCAACGATCTTGTCGAAGTTATTGGGGTTACTTCCTAATGCTACCCACAAGGCTTCAACCTCATTGGAGATTTTGGAACTGAATTTGACCGTGATTTCAAAAAGATTATTAAGAACCATAACTGAGGCAGCATCTAAATCATTAATAGCCGATTTGGAGCCTGTTGAACTGTGAGGTTCAGTTTCCAGGAATGTAGTAACTTCCTTATTCTTTAGTTCAACATTTTGCACCCAAGGTAATAAACAAGCAAGAATATCTCTTCTAGTTCCATTATCCACCAAATTGAAAAACATTGTCAAATAACTGATGCAAATGAAAGCCCCATTAGGATGCAATGCAGCAAGCTGGACAGAGATATCAAAAAGGGCTTTTTTATAGACCACCTTAGTCTTGGTACAAACACTTTCAGTAAACTTATCAGAAGCGGAAGAATCAAGGAACTTCTTTTCAATGAACTTCAAAAGTTTCATGGCAAAGAACCTAATCTCAAAATTGTCACTTCCAACTAAAAATGTTGATAAACAGAAGATATCATAAGGAATGTCAACCGTTTGCCTATGTTCCATAAACACATCAACAAATGTAGTAAAATAATTTTCCGTTACCTTATGGGAATCATGAGAACTGTAACATTGTTTCACAACTTCCTGGTAAACTTCGTTGTTATTGATGTTAAGTTCCAAAATATTTTTCAATGCCTGCTTACCAATTTCTTGAGCCCGTTCATTTCCCTGAGTTAACAAGGCATGGATCCAGTTCATTAACGCAGGAATATCAAAGGACATAACAGCAAGTTTTCCTGGAACCTCAATTTGTTCTTTGATATTCCCTGAGCAAAGAACTGACATACAACTCAAGGCAGCATTCTGAAGTGCTTTCCTTTCAATTTCAAGAATTGCTGCAGTAGTTGCAGCATCTTTCAGTTGACCAACCTTTTTAATCATGGCCGCATATCTGTCCTGCGTGATCTCACTAGCATCACCATATCCACACCATTCTTTCAAAAAATTGAAACATCCAATTCTAGCTTCAAAGGGGAGCCACTTATTGATTGTTGACTTCTCTTTTAAGCCCAAAAATACATTCTTAAGAAATCCACAGAAGTATCGGCGTAATCGCTGAAAGTCCACGTCAATTTGAATAAGAGGAACAGATAAGAATGATTTTACGTTCTTGATCATGGACACCAAGTTGGCAATCATCCAATCATCCCCATAAACTTCAGTACTTGTTTGAAATCTCTCAGTAATGTTTTCTAAGATATGAACAATTTCAATACGAAGTCGATCCTCCGATGGATTTCTCTTTTTAGCACCGAGATCCCAATCACTCAATGATGAAGGAATGTTCTCTAGCAATGTTCTGAAGATATTGATGTTAATACAACTTAAACCGGAAATCACTGCATCTCTAACCATTGGTTGCTGAGACTTTAATAAAGGCAACACCATTCTGAAAATAGACTTTGCACTGGTGATTTTTTGATGTTGAATGAATATCTGTAATGACTTCTTCCTGCCATGAGTTGGTTGACTTGGAAATGATATCTTTTGCTCATTCGTTGAAGTCAAAGAACAACATGCGAATATCAAATAGAGTTTCCATTGGTTAACAAGAACTTCCGGAGGGGAATTTGTGTTAGATCTAGAAAATAATGATGTTGTATAGTTCTTGTAACTCTCAGAAAATTCAAACACCAATTCATGCATTTGAACCATTCTAACGCAAACTATTGAACGACACATTGCGACTGGCATAGGACATTTCTCAAAAAATATATCCAAAAGTTTTGGATAAAGTCTAAACCATAAAGTAGCATCAATACCATAGTCTGATTCTGCCAATTTGACTAAAATATTCTTTCTATTTTTAAGCTTTGTCAAACGGTTGCGTTCCGGAACACTAAGTTCCTTTCTAAAAGGCTTGATAAGTTCAAGGAAATCAGTTTCTTCAAGGATATGAATAAGTCTCGTACCAATATCAGCAGCAAATTTAGACGAACTACGAGAATGGGTTTTAACTGCAGCAAGATTATTAGATGAAGTTGGGGTTAATTTAGAACCTGAGCTGTCGGTAATGTTGTAAATCGCCTGGTCAAATTGTTCCACTAATTTCAAAATGGAGAGACCATAATGTCTCGTTTTCGAATCTTGAGAGCATAAGAAGAACAAACCATTTCCTTCAATCTCTTCAATAACAGTAATAATCGTTTTCCATTCTAATTCATCACTTTTCTTTAACTTAGGATTAGCAGTTCCATCTCCCATGAGATCATCATTCTTATGATTGATTTGATAAAGGTCATTCAAAACATCTCGATTCATCATTTCATCATCTTGTGCCAATGGGTTAATTGACAGCTCATTAGCTTTACTTTCAACAGAATCTGTGAACTGCTTCAACCAACAGTGTAGCAAATCAACATAAATCTTCAAAAGACGGTTAAATTCCGTAGAATTCAAATACTCGGCATCATAAGTTGGTCCAGGTTTGTCACTAAATCTGAAAGCAATCTTTGCAAAAATTGTAATTAAATTGCTTGGATTCTTTCTGGATGCAAGTTTCCTCAATGAGCCCAAGGCGGCATTTGCAATAATAAAGTTTGAATGCACTGAGTTCCTGATTAATATTTCAACAACGTTTTTAAATTGAATACCTGCAAAAGACACTCCTCCCTTTTCATTCGTTAATGGAGCTATAGTCCATGGAATAGCATTTAGCAAAGTTGCAAACAATTCAATATGTAAATCTTTAATCGTTTGGAACGAGAAATCAAGGCCAAAATGGAATCCTGCAAATGGAGATTGAGACTTAGAGAAACTTGAAGACACTGGAGTGGTAGAATTGCTATTTTCCAAAGTCCACACTTCTGAACCATACAGACTATCTAATAACTTCAAAACCGTGGCAAATGTTCGACAAATCTCTTCATGCGAGGCTGCATTCGTAGAGTTTTTAGCAATACACATGAATTCATTGAGTCTTAATTTCTTTTTCTGTTTTTCATCAACTTTTCTGTTGGGGATATTTTTCAGATTCTTCTTTGCATTTTGAGTTTCGGAAGGACCTGAATCATTCAATAATACCGAATTAATAACATCATCAGTTGGAAAAGAAGGTTTATTTCCAAGTTCATAATCCTCAAGTATCACCAAATAACTCTTGATGACCAAAATAATCTTTTCTGAGGAAGCGGTCTCAAGACTGGATCCATTAAAACTCAACTTTAATAATTTCAACAACACATTATCGAGAACGTAGTTCAAATGCTGATAACCCACAATTCTTATCAACTCAACCAATACGTTTAATAAATAAACATCAGAAGTGACCCATTGCAGCTTTCTACTGGTAGCGTTAACACTGAAGAATAATAAATCAAATAAGTTGTCCAACTTTTTAACAGTATTATTCAATGTATCAGGTAATCTGTAGATATAAACCCAGACCAATCGAGAAATGCAGACAACTAAAGTAGTTTTATCATCTGTTTCCACTTTAGGTCTCAATTTAAACATATTTTGTTCAATGATTTCGAACCAATACTTTGAAAACAACTCCTTAAGAGATACAGACAACATTGAAGTTACCAAATGAAGTGAATAAGCCCAACCATTATTGGCATTAGTAGGAATAGAAATTGAGGTTGGTACGTTACTTCCCGATAAAGATACTGAATTACTGGAAGCACTACCGTTATTATGCTTTATGATCTGATTCCAAATAGAATATGCCTTGAAAAACATCTTTTCAGTTGCTTCTACCCATACCGGATGATTCGTTTCTGCTGTCAAAATATTAGCCAAAGGAAGAACCAAATGACTTAAGACTTCACAATAAGCATATATTATACATTCATTCTGGGACTTTTTAAAGAATTTAGCTAAAGATAACATGAATTCAGCACTTTCTTCGAAAACTTCCAAAGGATAATTTGTTAATTTCAAATATCTCATACCATGAATCAATAAATGAAGTCTTGGCTCATCTTCCTGATTAATTTTCAGAGGGATCTTTTCTAAATCCGCAATAAACCGATCACTTACACTTAGGAAACGTTGTTGGGACATGAACCCAAGCAATTCAGCGAAAAGATTCCAATTGGATGATCTAACCAATGATTCACTGGTACTAATTGGATCAGTAGTCTTTAATTGAGTATAAACAATCTCTTCCAATTTATCCCCAAGGTCATCCCCCATATTCTCAAATGAAGTTTGTTTAACAACTTCGATCAATACTCGGCATAGTATATAGATGGATGCTAATGATTTTCTCTCTGCCTGAATGGCGGTTTCTCTGGCTTTAACGATTTGTTCGTCATAAAAATTCTTTTGTCTCATAAATTCATTATCGTAAGGCAGTCTTGATTGATCGATACTTGGAGACCTAGAAGTCTGTTGGGTTATTGCGGAAGATGCCGACTGATTACGACGATGGGTCATTTTTGAAAAACTTTTGGTTCTCATCAAACTCAAACTTCGTTTCCCTCTTGATGGAGGTTGAGGAGTGGGTATCCCCAGGTTTTGAGGATCAACAAAATTACCATTTGCCTGGTGGGATTTCGAGAGGTTTGTTTTCGCTGCTGCCAATGTTCTTTCTACTTCGGTGGCTGCCATGGTGGCTATTTCACTTTTGTTTTTTCTCCAGAACATCACACTGTCAATGACTGGCTTGGGTTTTCTTCTGGCAATATACCCCAAAGAGGCTACGATTTTATCGAATTGAAGGTCTACTCCTTCGGCCAAAAGATCAATTATAGGAGGTTCTTCGTTTAGTGGATAATCAATGCATAAGTTCAATTTACGTTCGGCATGACGTACAAATTGAGTAAAGATGATATGGAGAGTGTACTCGGCAGGGCTTTTCAGGTCGGTAGCCAAATCTCTCCTTATAGAGCTGAACTCCTCGCCATTGGAGAAACGCAAGCGGTTGACGGAAGTTGATGAAATGGGAGGTGGGAGCTGAGGTGAAGGCTGTAGGTGATCGTGAGACACCATTTGGGACATGGGGCTGGCAAATAGCTGGCTTGATTTGTTTTTTAGAACGTATTGGGTAGGAGATTCGTCAAGTTTGGGCCCGTTGGTTTCCTGAATTTTGAAGGAGTTGAATGGCTTTGCATAATCGAGTTTCTCTAAGGATTCGTTTTCTTGTGCTGGGATAATGATGGTTTCGGATAGTTGGGGAATATTTATATTGCTAGTATTGGGATCATAGGATACTCCATTAGGATCTGAAGTGAAAGGAGGGGCATTAGGGTTCGATTCGAGCTGAGAGTCGCTTGTATTATAGTTATATTGAAGGCCACTGGTAGCATCGTATTTTTGTAGGGTTACGGGTTCGGCAGTGCTGAATTCTACGATCTGAGGCTGGATATCAGTGATCAATGATGCTTTGGAGTCGGACTCAAGCTGGTGGCGGTCCACCATGAAGGAGGAGATCTCATTGGAATGTAATGGAGAGGAGGCGATGTTGTTGATATTTACGGTCGGATCGGGCAGGAAACTTTCCAATTCGTCGGCAGCAATGTTGATTTGATGGATTTGATGGGAAATGTCATTGAGTTGTTCGTTATTATCAAGTTTGGCGTAAGCATCTTCTTCTTCTTCTGCGCCCAACTGTCGATGGTCTTGTTGATTTGTCTGGTCTAGACCAGGAGAATAAGGCAATTGGGCCAAATCAGGGATTTCAATCATAATGATTACAATAACCAAATGATTTGTGTCTCGTGAAATTAATACCCTGGGTTCTGGAAAGAAAGATAGATCCGATTTGTATGGAATAACTTTTTGTTACTAAATGAAGAGGAAAAACAGAAATTTGATGTGCCCGGCGAGAGTTGATTTTGTATATACGAAAATGGAAAAATGCACCATAATTTTTTCTGCTACATTAATTGCAAAAAAATTGTGATCGATATCATCCGGTCTAACAAAAGCAGGTTATTGGTAGAACAGAACGGATAATACCCATACAATTTGGCCTCGGAATTGCATGCTGCTGATCAAACACAGATCTGAAACAGCTATATTTAGCACCCTGATGCAGGTCACCAAATGACAGCAGCATTGAGTAGAGTGGCTGATGTACTGTACCGAAGCCAATATACAGTAGATAGTTACGAAAAATGTACATTACTGGGGCAATTGAAGGGGGTGGAGGAGCCAGATCACTGATCGTAGTTGGCAACCGGTCGCAGTGGGCATGGATCAAATGGAGTACATAACCTTAAACAGTACACGTACAGATACTCCGCGATCTGATACCCACCTACATCAAAGGGCAGCCTAATTGAGGGCATCTCGTTGCCAGAGCAGTTATTAGCGATAACCGACCGCTTTCGGCCTTTTCATGGCCCATTCATGTCGAGTCCGCCAACAATAGCCAGTTGGGTATCATCGATCACAAAACCAGTTTGCATAGTTTGGTCACGTGCAACGTCTAAAAATGTCGATTCACTATCAATGATAAATCTTCTGGAGAAACTGTCCATCCAAATTTCTTTATAACTTCACTTTCATTATCCGGTAGAGAATGGCAACTCCTGCGGCGGTTCACGACATCCCCACCCTCATCAACCAGTTTTTGGCCACTGCTGATGATGACCAACTGTTGACCTACAAACGGTACAGCGATGAATTGTCCCAATTAATAATGTCCGATGAGTTGAGCTTACTCCAGTTTATTCAGTTCCTTGGTCCTGACTTGACGTCGGAAAACGATTTGGTGAGGTCAAAGGCCGTCCATTGCTTATCAGAAACGTTCCAGGCCTTAAACAAAGCGAAGCTCTCCAAGCAGGATATCCAGGTGCTCATCCAGTTCTTGATCGCTAAGTTTGAAGATAAGATTTGCTTGATTCATATATTAAGATCCTTGAGCACTATCATATCGTTCAACAACTTCAAACCAAGCATAAATGATAACTATAATCAAATCTTGTCCACGTTGCTTGAGAAGTATGACCCCAAGAAGAACTTTGCCAAAGTAAGATATGAAGGGTTCCAAATTTTGACGGCTTTGTTCGACACGAACTTGAACTACATTAAAGCTACTAAAGCATCTACTGATTTATTTGTAAAAACGTTTATTCATATCGCTTCAGGTGAAAAAGATCCCCGTAATTTGTTGATTTCTTTCAAATTAAACAGTTCGATTAATGAAAACTTGGAATTTGATCCTGCTGATGAAACTAACGAAGAGTTCTTGACTGACTTGTTTGATGTTTGTTTCTGTTACTTCCCTATCTCCTTCACCCCTCCTGCTAATGATCCTTATAAAATCACTGCTGATCAATTGAAGACCGGCTTACGAACTACCATCGCCTCTCAATCCTTATTCGCTAAGGATTCTTTTACATCATTATTTGAAAAGTTGACCTCCACTAATCCTATGATTAGAAATGATGTATTGAAAACTCTTCTTCTATGTATTGAAAACTACACTCCAGAAACAATTTTGGAGTACTGGGTGGTCATTTGGAATTCGTTGAAATTCGAGATTTTACATAACGAAGCAAGCATGTTCAGTTCGGTTTCCAGCCACATTATTCCTGAAAGTTATGATACGGAGTTGGAGGACCTGGATGATAACAAGGCATTGGTATTGACCTTGGTGATTTTGAATAAATTATGCCAAATCATGAATGGTTTGGGCGAAGCTGACAAATTTTTGTCAACTGTCACCAAAGAATTAAAGTCTAATTTGGCCACTGTCAATGACAAAACCTTCAAACAATCTGTCATAATGTTAAGTGTGTTGTCAACAGAATCTCCTGAAACCTACAATAAGATCTTGAAATTTATATTCTCCTACGATGTCTGGGGAAAATTCATCAGAAGTGATATCGACGAAGACGAGCAAATGAAGGACGATTTAGAAATCGATAAAAATGAGGATTTCGTTCTTAATATCTCCAAACAAAGAGAACTAATTGATAATCTTGGTTTCTTCTTAATTGCATACCACTCATTAACCCAATCATTCCCTAAATTCTCTGAGACAGAAAATGAGTTGAAATTGTTCAAAGACAATCTCTTGATATTCTTGGGCCACTTATTACAATCGTCCTCAAACATTGAAAAGACTTTGAAATGTAAAGTTATTCAACAACTTTTCAAATTAATTGCCTTACCAGACTTGTTATCCAATCAAGAAATTAGTTTGATATTCAGCTGGTTGAATGATACTTTGAAATCAAATATTAAATATGACTCAAGAAGCTGGGAAAATGACTTAGTATTAAATGAATGTATCAACGGTTTGATCAAAGTCATGTCTCAGAACAACGATGAAATCACCACCAACAATGTTGTTAACTTGGTTATTGAATTGATCTTACCAACTTTCTTGGAGTATTTGGATTTATTCAATGATAAAGGTGCCGATTTAACTAATTTCAACAAAACTTTGGTGATCATCAATAAACTTTGTGTGAATTACCACTTCTTAGAGACCTTGACTATAAGATTATTAAATAAATTGTCATATTTCCGTGATGATTCCACTATTACTGAAGAAAACAAGGTTATAATAATCAAAGACATCATTAATGGGTTCATCACCTCGTTTAAAAAGACTCAATCCATAAAGCAATTCTTGACTAACTCTTGGTACAAGAATTTTATTCCTAGATTCTTGAAAATCATTTTGTCCTTGAAGTATGACTCCACCATTATTGAATTAAGCTCTAGATTTATTGGTTTGATAATTAGATTTATTGACAAATCCAAACACCAAGGCATATTAACTGACTTTGTTGAATTATTCGTTTTGAATAAGAGCCATTTTGATGTGACTTTGAACAATATCGTTGAGATTGCTAGTCCTCAAATTGGAATATTCAATGGAGTATTAGCCAATGTCGATAAGTCAACTGATATTGAATCGAGTTTGAACTTTGGTGTTTATGAGTTGATTGATAAACTTTCTAAGTTCTGCTTTGTAAGCAATGAAATTAACGAATCTGAAGAGTATTCAAGATTGGGGTACTTACAAAGTATTACCATCCTTGTCAATAAATTCACAAAGCAAAATGATGATAAAAACTCTCAGATCTTAGATAAATTGTTTGGAGTAATCAGTCAGTTTAACGAAGCCCAAACTTTGAGTAAAAAGCAAATTGAAAGTTTTGAAATTTTTGTCTGGGAATTGAAAGCTTTGGTATTGAGAAATGATAAGTTTGGAATTGAATATATCTTCAAACTACTTAGTTTGTTAGCCTCACCTAACGATTCATTATCTAACTTGGCCGCAGAATCTTTCAATGTCATCATGATTGATTTACCAATTCTTTCGAATGAGACTTTCGTTGACGAATCAGCCAATGAAAACAAACCAACTCAAAAGGGAATTATCTCTAAAGTCAACAACCTAAATGTCAGATTGTTGTATAAACAGAGATTTTTCGAAATTGTATTGCCAGAGCTTATAAAGGGCTACAATTCAGGAACTAACAAAGAAGTATACCTTATCTCATTATCTATCATTTTGAGCAACATTCCAAATTCGATCTTAAAACTTCATTTAGAGGAGATATCTCCATTAATTTTAAGTGCTTTGAACATCAACAATACTGTTATTTTACAAGCATCGTTGACCACGTTTAAAATCATCATTAGTGAATCCCCAGCCATTATTACACCCCATTTGTCTAGTTTGATACCAAAGTTACTTGAACTCGTTACTAGCAAAAAGGTTATCGACAAAACCTTAATTAACAACGAGCAAATCAGACTACTTAGTTTGGAGGCATTACAAGGAATTTTCCAAAACATTGGATTACAGAACATTGTCCCTTACCAGAAACAAGCTATCAAACAGTTGACCATTGCTTTAGATGATAAAAGAAGAAATGTCAGAAAGTTAAGTTCTGACGTCCGTCAAGTCTTGTACGAGTTAGGACGTTAATCATACATTCATACTGTGTATATAAACAATAGATTATAGATTTTATAAAATAGTTTGTCATACTCTATAATTTAACATCCCTTGTTCTAGAGTAATAAGCTTCGTCGATTAATTGCTTACGGTAATCAGGGCCAAATTTCTTTAAATACTGAGAGTCAGGATATCTTTTATCTCCTTCTTTCAAGAAAACATCAACTCTTTCATTTATGATATTGGCAACAAGATCAACAGTTAAATCAGGCAGCTCACCATTAACCAAATGGGTAGCATTGGGTACTTCAACCACCTTCAATACTCTTTCTAGCAATTTTCTATTTGTTTCATCTGCAATACCTGCTGCAGAATCCAATTCACCAAAGATCAAATAAGTAGGAGTGTTGATTTTATTCATTACGGGCATAAGTCTTTCAATGGAGTAATCATGGGCGAAGTAAGTGAAAAATTCTTGCTTGTAATCAGTATTTTTACCAAAAATATCTCCATTTTGTTGAATATCAGTCAATTCATCATTAATCATATTTTCGAGTACGTCTGGGTGTAATTTCTTGAAAAAGGACTTCTCCCGGTAGAATTTATTAACCAATTTTTTGAAATCTTCAACGTCATTTGCCTTAAATTCTGATTGAATTGTTTGTCTATCATACCAGATCTTGTAGACCATTTTCATGAGTTCCAATCTTTCATCATCGGCGTAAGATACTGGATTAATTGGAACAAGAGCATCAAATAATTGTTCTTCCCACAGGCCCATAATAAGTGAAATACAACCACCCATGGAGTGTCCCACAGGAATATTTATAACATTCTTTTGCAAGAAGTGGTCCTTCTCTTCATATTTAGCAATGTGTAAGATATCTTTAGCGAAATCACTCCAACTAAGCGTATACCCAAGCTTTTCACGATTTAAACTGGCTGATTCACCATGATTAGCATGATCTGGAGCTATGACCAAGTTCAACGTATCAGGAAACTTTTGGAACAACTTATCGATTTGATAGTGCCAAATTCCTTTATTCATTCCATTTCCGTGCATAAATATCAAATTAATCAATGGTTTTTCAGCAGAACCGGATAATTTCTTCTTGTTAATGTATCTGCGATAAGCTACCTTGAGTTGATAGTCCGCTGGATTATCGGAGGGTTTACTGAGAATTACGGATCCTGTTTGTCTGGGGTTGACAGCATCAACTACCTTGGTGCTATAATCGTAAATTGGAGAAGTTTCTGGAGTCAACATGGTGGTTTGCTACAATTAATAATGAAACTTGATTTTGTTGGAAAAATCCACCTAAATATACTATTTGAAATGTGGGGTGCGGAAATAGGGAATAAGACCTTAAAAAAAAGTGTATTTCAAGAATTATACAGAGAATGCAAAATTGGCTAGTCATCTTCATCATCAGATTCATTATAATCAACTGGGGCCAAACCAGGGGTTAAACCAGGGTAATTGATCTTACCCGATTTCAAGTTTTGTTCGAAATCGTTCTGTTTGGCTGAGAGTCTTTGGTTCTTCTTCTTGATATTTTCATCATGGGCCAAGATCTCTTGTTTCAAGTCATCGATATCTTGTTGGATTGAATCGTCGTCGATGTCTTTGAGGTTATTGATTAAGTTTGAGTTCTTTTTCACCAATTTCTTTAAGTATTTGGCTTCTTCTTCGGACAAGTTTTCATTTTCCTTATGTTTTTTGATGATGTTGTATTTCACAAGCTTGTTGAATTTCTTGTCTGCTTGTAAGTGGGTGTTGATTTTCTTGTTCTTTTTGATTTTGTTAAGCTTGGTTTGTCTGGAGACATCTACCGACTTTTTCGATATCTGGTTGTTTAACAATTGGGTATTGGTGAATTTGTTGGGGCTGGCATCCTTGGAAATGGAGGTTCCCGGGAGTATGTTGGCGAAAAGTTTATTTACAGTAGCCTGCGCTTGCGTCTTGGACGATTTCGACTTGAATGACATGGGTTAGCAGCGTTACAGGAACAGGAAGGTTTGCAGACATCATCTCATAAAGCGATGCCATCGCAGTAATTTTCAATGATATTGGTTGGCGCACGACAATGTTGCAACAATTGCCAATTCTGTCTAACTCTTATCAAAGAGAGAGAGAGAGAGAGAGAGAGAGAGAGAGAAAGACGGTTGGTAGGGCTGGGGTTGGGATGTTGTGTGGATCGGGGTGATAGGTGGGTGTAAATTGTAGATTGTAGAGTGTAGACGGTGGGTTTAAGAGATCGAGCCATGAGGATCCACAGAGGGGAGGGAACGATTGAGACAGGCCACGGACTATTCAGATAGTGACTATCTAGAGACTTCTGTTCCGGAAATAAGAAACAGTGGATGAGATAGCGGAATAGTCAAATTCGGACTTTACCAAAGAGGAAACAGGTGCAGCATATCACACCAGGGGTCAAGTTTACAACCCACGGTCTACGATGTACGAGCAGGTGAAAAGCGATGGGCCAGTGCGCATCCGGGGGACATAACAGGCAACGAAATGGGTCCGATCTTGACGGGAACGGGTCGACCGCGACAGAGCTGGGTCCAAATGGGTCCGCGCGCTCTGCCCATCAAGCCCACAGGACCCTGGCTTATCAGCACCAGCCCGATCACTACGATATACATCCTGGACCTCCATATCTGGACTTTGTGCCTATATGGTGTCTGCTTCCTATCTGTCTCTGCTGCCTATCTGGTTTTGTCTTACCTTCCCTTCTGCTCTGCTATCTTTCTCGTGTCTCTCGGGTCTTTCCTGTCTTTCGCTGCCTTTCTTCTGTCTCTCCCCCGTCAGATCTCAGCTACCCCATACTTCGCTCGGTCGGTCCGGAGCTCATCCGAGGTGACACCAGCGCGGTCGCCGGCCGACCCCCCATTATGCCCCTCCGACGGCCATTGCGCGTCACGTGATCGCCCCCCTCAAACATCACCGAGGGATATGCCATTTCACATGGCACCTCAGGTCCCGTAGTTTGCTGTGATAGGCAGCGGTTTTGTAGCTGGTTCCGCATTATCACACCTATTCACGGGCTTTGTACAACACTGCCTGAATAGGCAGCAGATTATGAAAAAAATTTGGGTAAACCCCGTCTTGTGCTTAAGCATTTGCAGCACCAGGCCCGTTTTGTTCAATGTCACAGCGTGAAAAATGACCAGAGGAACAAAAAAATAAGGTGCACAAAATTCACCAAGTAAAGTTTCTGTCTCTGGATAATGATAATTTCCCCAGTTTTAGAGTTTCTTTGAAATATATAAGAAGGGATTTTTCCACCATTATCAGAAATTCTAGAAATACTTCTTCTTCTATACTTAGTTGATACTTTTTATCTATTACTACTTATATTACTAAATCATAATGTCTGTTGCTGCTGACGGTTTCCAAGCTTCCCCATTCTTTGAAGAATTAACTGCTGCTTTAAATGACAGCAAGATCAAGCAATCTGCTATCAACGGTGTCAAAGCTACCATCGTTATCACCTTGAAGAACAAGGAAGGTAAGGATCAATCCTGGTTCTTGGACTTGAAGAAAGACGGTACCTTAACCAAGGTTGAAGGTGCTCAAAAAGCCGATGTCCAATTAATCTTGAAGGATGCTGACTTCGTTAAATTGGCCACTGGTAAGGCTAACGGTCAAAAATTGTTCATGAACGGTAAATTGAAGGTTAAGGGTAACATGATGAAGGCCACTTCTATTGAATCTGTCTTCAAGCAAATCGACCCAAGAGCCAAATTATAAGTTATAGTTTAAGTTATTAGAATCAATATTGATTATTATTTACGTGTAGAGAAAGAATCAGACGAACAGGATCTAACAGAAAGAACAGGATCTTACAGGACTTGAGAAGAACTGATCTAGACAAGAATTGAGATGAACAGGCACTTAGATCAGGACTGAATAACTCAGACACTACGATCGCTATGGGGAACTGAAACCTCTACAGTGACGAACAGTCTGACGACCAGTTTGACATGTGATGATTCCGAGTGCACGGGTGTTTTTTCAAGAATGTACGGGTCTTTGAATGATCACGAGTATTTATTGATACTCCACAACTAAGTCATCTCCGGCCACCAAGTACCCATTGGTAGTCTCTGCAAAGGCGCTGGCTCTGAAAACCTCCGGCAACCCCACCAACCAGACCACCTCTGCCTCGAATGTTTCGCCAATAGCGAGTTCAAGCAGTATTTCGGGCCCATTGCTAACCAAAATGCTTCCTTTGGATGTCACCAAAACGTTATCAATGGCATAATTGCGGTTGAAATGGTACCTCTGTACCTCCTCACCATCCTGGTGCCAGATAATTATCGTTCCGTCAGCATATCCCGCCACTAGATACTGTTTGAACGCAGTTAAGCTGGTAACTGCTGCAGAATAACGAAACTTGGTCCGAAGTTGGTGGTGGTGGAGCAAGCTGTACGGCTGGATGATCCCTGAATCGTATCCTACGTACAAGATCTTGTTGTCACATTCGTAGTGGTCAGGTTTGTTTTCTCCCACCGACTCCAATTGGCCATTTTCCTCCACATGTATGCAATTAACCCCATCTTCGTGGTTGTCTATCCGTGTAAACTTGTGTACAACCTCTCCCTTGCTACATTCCCACAAGTTTACACTGCCGTCTTTGCTGCTACTCAAAATATTACGGCCCTTGCCCACTATAGCCACGTCAGTGATTGTAGAAGTCTGTTCCAGAAGCGTTCTCAGAGGTTTGTCTTCGGAAAAAGACCATAATTTGATCTGTTTATCGAGTCCAACTGTCAATACAACCTCCTGAGATGGAAATACCTTAATTTTCGTCACGTCCTCGTAATGGGCTTGACTTATCCACGGCAGAATATCGATTCCTTGGTCCGAAACGGTCAATTTGACCAAGTCTCCGGACTTCAATCCCACAACACCCTGGTTATTCCGGGTTACTGCGATGCTGCTGACATCTTTCTTGACCAGCTTGATTTGTCTGTGGCCGTGTAATTTGTATTTTTCCTCGCCAAGGGTGACAAAGTAGTCATTTACCCCAGTTCTTTCGAATTTAGCAGCTATTTCGACGCCATCGTCTTCTTTTATAGCAAAATGTTCTTCGGTTCTACTCCCAGTGTAGTAGGTGGCATTGTCGTTATCGCCAACCCTTGTGGACACCCAAAACGTGGGAAGATCATCGTCTTGGAAGTCCTTATCTATGGTAATGATCTTAAACATGGAGAAAGAAAGTAACACATTTTTTGCTCACTAAAATCATAATCTTTTTTTTTCATTTATAGATCCACCTTCTTTCTTTAACAATACGCCATGGAGTTGAACCAACTACAGAATGAACAATCATTGTCCATGTTCTTTGACAATGACTTCAACCCAGCCAATTACGTCGATGCATTGTTCCAGTCCATAGTCCCCTCCACGAATCCCCAGGCCAACTACAGCATAAAGAACTTGAACAGCGTTTCTAATAACGTTTCCAACTTTATCACCCATTTAGACTATTATACTAACGAATTGAGTAAAGACGTGAGTCTTCAGATAGATACGTTGAAGCTCTCGTCACAGTCTTTGATCAAAAACGAAGATATTGCCAATCCTTCGGACTTATCGAAGCTACAGTACTATATCAACTCGTTCAACAACTCGATACTTTCGCTACAAACCGAAATAGACAACTTCAAAATTGCATCCACTGATAATAAAACCGATAATGAAGCAGTCAATAACCTCATTAAGTTGAAATTAGTAAGAGAAAACCTCATCAAAGTACTTACCATCATTGAACGTGCCAACATCATACTAAAACCTGAAACCACCTCCAAGTTCAATTCCATTACCAGTAAAGATTTCCACGACTCTTTGCTGAGATTGTTTGATGGGTTGAAGAGCCAGCTTGATAACACACCAAAGGACACAGATTTACTCCAGAACATAGACGATTTGATAGACTTGTTGCCGGTATTCAACAATCTTAATGAATTCTATCCTATTTACAGAAAGTTCGTTACCAGACTTGTCAATGAACGAGAACAATACAAATGAATACCAAATGATCACAATTTGCATAATTAGCTGGACCAACTTTTTAGAGACATTTTACAAAGTCCTATCTAGAGCATTCTACAAATTTTAAGTGAATCTTTTATTTGCAATATTATAAATACCATGAAAAATTAATAAAAAAAGACAATAACGAACTGAACCAATTGGAGAAAAAAACATAGAGCTAACAATGGCTAGGATTTTATAAATACAATATAAATAAAGCAACTCATTAGATTTCGTCTAGATTATGTTTGGAAATGAAATAATGGAAATGAAAAAAAAGTATTGATTTTTTTGGGATGGATTTAAGGACTTATTTGCTTGATTCTGAATGTTTAGTTTCTTTGTAAGTGTCGTCTGATTCTGGGTTAGAATCATCCTTTTGAGCTTCTTCAAAGTCACGTTCTAAGTCAACGTCGTGGCCGTCTCTAGCAGCTCTCTTCTTAGCTCTCTTCTTCTTGCTCAAGAATTCGAACCCAGCGTAATAAATTAATATGTTAAATGCACGAGTTGGGAAGATTTTAACCACCCAAGTATTTGGTATGATACGAATGAAGGCACCGACTGGAATGGAAATGAAACCACATAATATAGCCGTGGCCCATTGTCCTGGAGTTTGTCTAACGATGGAGAAAGCAGCTCCACCAACAAACATAATCAAAACTTGAATACCTGCAATAAGTAAAGCAATGATGATAAAGTACCAATTTCTGAATAAATGTTGGAAGAAATCCAAGTTTTCACGAGTAATACGACCTCTAACTGTAGTGATTTCATCAGCTTCATCCAACTTTCTGGTCACGATCAATTTGAAGAATTGCAACCACACAAAAGTGTTGAAAGTCATAGCATCCAATTGCTTATCGGTGTGGTTATCAATAATTTGATCACCAAAGAAAAGTCTTCTACCAGCAAAGTGTAAGATGAAAGTGATGATTAATTGATTAATAGATTGACCAATGATCATTTTCCACATAGAAACACTGATTAATGGAGCAACTCTACCAGCAGGCTTTCTGTTCAAGAAAGATTCGTCTGGCTTATCGGTAGCTAAAGCCAAGGCAGCTAAAGTATCCATAATTAAGTTAACCCATAACAATTGCACGGCAGTTAAGACAGAGTCACCATTAGAAGAAGCCACAGCAGAAACGAAAGTCAAGACACAAGCAGTAATGTTCACAGTCAACTGGAATTGAATGAATTTCTTGATAGAAGAGGCCACGGTTCTACCCCATTTAATGGCTTGAACAATATCAGTAAAATCATCAGTCATCAAAATAATGTCACTAGCTTCTCTGGCAACTTCAGTACCACTGATACCCATAGAGAACCCAACATCAGCTAATTTCAAAGCTGGAGCATCATTGGTACCATCACCAGTAACAGCAACAACTTCACCCAATTTACGTAAAGTATCGACCAAAACTCTCTTATCTTCAGGAGAAGATCTAGCCAACACCTTAATTTGAGGAACAATTCTCTTTCTTTCGTCTTCGGATAATTTACGGAATTTTGGACCTTCCATAAATGCATATTCGTTAGATAAATCGTCTGGGGTCAAAATATGACAACTCTTAGAAATAGATTTGGCAGTGTTAATGTTATCACCAGTAACCATACGAACGGTAACACCGGCACGCTTACATTGTAACACAGCTTCAGGCACACCTTCTTTCAAAGGATCTTGTAAACCAACAATACCATCTAAGATCAACAATTTGCTGGTATCTTCACTAGAGACAGCAGCAGCATTGACCAATAAGTCGGCATCGGCTTCAGCAGGCTTGTCGGATCTGACTAATTCAGCAGGAGGCCATTCACTAAGTCCAACAAAATCCTGATGGGCCAATACAATGGCTCTTAAGGCATCATTAGCGTATTCGTCAATTTTACTCAAAGCTTCATCACGGGAGTTTCTGTCGATTTTGATGATGGAGTTATTACTATCGAACTTGAAACCACAGTTTTTGAATACGATTTCAGCAGCACCTTTGACGTACAATCTGTAACCGTTAGGAATCTTTTTGACAATACCAGACCATTTTCTAGAACTTTCAAAGGGAATGGTTTGAACCACTGCATCTTGCAAACTATATCTTTGATCATCTAAGGGTTCGGAGATGAACGCATCTAAGCGGTCATTAGCTAAAATAAGCAAGGCAGATTCGGTCTTGTTACCGAGATATGGTTCCGTAACCACCCCCCATTCTTGAACTGACTTTTGTTTGTCGTCGGAAGTGAACATCATTTGAAAGAGGTTCTTTTGCTTTGGTTTAACTCTGGCCATTTTGGCCTTTTCTTCATCATATTCACTATTTTCAAAAGCAGTGGAATTCAAAATGATATTGTCAAGTAAGTATTGTTTCAATTCCAGAGAGAATCTCTTAACAACTTCAACTGATTTAGCCCCGTGTCCACCCACACTATCATCGAATTCCAAGGTATCATTACCGAAGTAGGCTCTAACGATTCTCATTTTATTTTCGGTCAAAGTACCAGTTTTATCGGAACAAACAGCAGTGGCACTTCCCATGGTTTCACAGGACTTCAACACTCTAACCAAATTACCATTCTGGGCCATTCTGGTGGTAGCAAAAGCCAATGCTAAAGTCACAGCCAAGGGTAAACCTTCAGGAACTGCCACCACAATAATGGTGATGGCGACAATAAGGATATCCAAGAACTTCTTACCTTTCTGGGGCCCTTTATACTCGTGATATTTACCATTTGGACCAATATTGACACAGTATCTGATGAACAATACCACGAAAAGCACCAAAGCAGCAAGAAAACCATACTTGACGATACCTTCGGCCAAGTTATTAAGACGTTCTTGTAATGGGGTGGTTTCGGCATCGTGGTTAAGACTCAACATGGTTCTTCCATGGACAGAATTGACTCCCACGGCAGTAACTACAGCCATCCCAAGACCAGATAAGATTTTAGCTCCCGAAATAAGGAAAGGATCCTTGAATTTGATGTTTCTTGATCCTACATCTTCATCAGTAGGAAGATAAGATTCGTATAAGCTCAAACACTCTTTGGCAGGTCTCTTTTTGATGGTATCCGATTCCCCAGTTAAGGCAGATTCGTCTGTTTCCACCTCACCTTTAAACAAAACGGCATCAGCGGGCACCACGTCCCCTGTTTGCAAGCTAATGACATCACCAACCAACAAATCGTAGATAGACACCAATTTTTGTGCTCCGTCTCGTATAACCAACACTTCACGATCTTCCTTTTTAGCATTTAATTTGGCGAATTGACGTTCTTTCTGATAATCGTTGGCTGCCCCTACAATGACAATGATCACCACAGCCACGATAATGGCCACACCTTCTACCCAGTCCACCTTGGGCAAAGGTTTACCTTCGTCATCGTACAAAGTACCTTCACCAAACGTTTCATAGAGCCCAAGGGCCAAAGAGATGACGGCCGCCACAGATAACAAGATCAACACCTTATCCTTCATGGCTTCCCAGCAAAGTCTGAAAAATGACTTGCCCACCTTAGAGGGTAATCTATTATGGCCAAATTTTCTGGCTCTGGCTTCCTCGGTACTCAGCAAATTGGTCAATCCTGAATGCAAGCTGGTACCCAATAATTTCGCTAGTTGTTTGATGCCACCAAACTCGTGTAATTTGGCCAATGATTTGGGATCGTGAAGAGCCGACAAGTCACTGAGTTGGATCTGGTCAAAATCAGCCGACAACCCAGCAGCAATCGAGTCACTGGAAGGGTTGGAGTTTTCGTTAAGAGGACTGGACGAATTGACACTGGTGGCATCGCTGGTGTCGCCCTCAGTATCGTGGGCCGTGGGTACTGCCAAAAAACGTTTCGATTCCGAAACCCTTTCCGCAGGGATAATTGGAGCCATGCTGACAGAGTTCTAAAAGGAAAGGAAAGGAAAGGGAAGACAGAAAAAAAAGATTTAGGACAGATAGGGAAGGGAAAAAAAAAGATAATGAAGTCCAGCGAAAACCCGGATTTCTCACCGTTGATATAGAAGATTTCAAAAAAAAAAAGGTTGCAGGCAAGGACCAAAAATGTTTGATAAATCCCAAGGGATGACAACCAGGGAGGAAACAGAAGATCAAAAAAATAAAATCAAAAAAGAAAAAAGTAGCCTTACCAAAAACCGAAATATTAGTCTAAAACGAGGTCAAATATGGGGCTCCAGAAACCTAAACTATCATTAACCAGAGAAAAATCCACAGGAGAACAAACCACAAGTACGAAAAAAGTCTTGGTAAATGCCATCGTTTAGGTGTTTTAGGCAACGATTACAATAAGGAGCATGCCATCCACTACGAGGCCGGGTTGAAAATTTTTACATGGTTTTGGGGGGGCAGCAGGTGAAAGTTGAAATTTACATGATGGTACGCTGTGCCCAAGGCCATGGGTTTTGGTTTGACAGGGTTGCCGGGGGTTGGTGATGGCGAGGGTGATGGCAATGCCCTGATGGCCAATTTGATCATTTACTAACCGTTCCATCAGCTTTCTGTAGTACCATCATTTGGTGGTAGTCCTCCACTTTTCATAATGTCGCAGCACTTCGGGGGCTGTGCTAAAATATTTTTTCTGCTTTCTTTTTGCGGACTAATTCCGCTTCTGCTTTGGGCGGTTTAGCGGTGAATCTGATTGTTTGAAATTCTAATCTTTACCAACGGCAGCCGCTTATTGCGTGGGTTCTTGCTACTCCTTGTGGTTCGTTGAGTATCCACCTTACTCTCTATTGATCCTCATCCGGTGTTTGCTCCCCAAGCTGCAGTGGGTAAGGGCATGACGCGTAGACTATTCCCCGATTGGGAGCGTCCACCGAGTCAGCTTTTTTTTTTGCACCCTTTTTTTGCGTTTCCCAATGGGGGTGGGCCTGGTGTATGGGCCTTGCGCCTGCATCACCACGATGACCGATGTTTTGTGTCTCGTAAATCCCCTTCATTTCGTTCTATTTTTCTGATATCCTGCAACCGGGTATATGTCAATATGCAATTAATCTGGTGCGGTTTCCTATTTGGGGCCCGTAATCTGCTGCCGCTCGGGTGGGTTGCCAGTCTACCTCTTGGCTACAATCCAGGCTATGCTGTAATTGAGATTTACTTTCGGGTTGGGCTATGCCGCTGGGTAATACTCGTTCAAATACCCGCTTCCCCAACTGTTGGTTCAATAGCCAAGATCATTCCCATTACCTCCAACGAGTCACTCCAGTACATTCAAGTCACTCCAGCACGACACCCCAGCACCAAGACCCCAGTACGACACTCAAGGAACCCCAGTATCAATAAATCCCTGCTCGCACCTCAGCTCACACCTCAGTACCACAATCAGCACTATGCCTGTGGCTCGTAATGTCGGCTATGACTGTAGCAACTCCCAAGCCGAATGTAACGTCTCGGATCCACTATAACCTTAGATCCACGTCTCTGTCACAAGACACCCACGCCCCTGCTACTACCATTCTCTACCCGTAGTGACTCTGACCCAAAATCGCTCAATGCAGCTGATTATGTGCATAGAGAACCCACTGAGGAGAGTGGCATTGATGCAATGCACTGCTAGAAACTTTAGGTAGTTTGGAACTCTTGCATTCTCTTGTTCATGGCCAAATTGGCTGCAATTCGCACCCATAGTGGAGACGGTGGTTTGCCCTTTGAGGTACCATCTATGTCAAAACCTTGGCTGTCGTAGATAATTCTCGCAACCATAAATTAGACAATTTAGTTGTCAACAATGCTGCGGCCAAATGATGAAGGTTTGAATCTTGCTCCCCCCTCACGGGCTACTCCTGGTTATTCTATCAATCTACTACGGGCACAGCCCCCATATAATATCTTCCCTTTAATGGCCCCAAGACCTTTATTTCTCAGCCCCAGGATGTTGCAATTGTCTTGCCATGTTTCAGATCGTATCATCTGGGCTGAGCTTGTTGGTCCTCCCATTGGTTTTCAATATTTTACAATTAATATTATATAACTCTATGAACCGGTAAACCCTCCGCAAGGCTGTGAATGTTTCGAATAAGCCGGTGCAAATGGGTAAATTCCTTTGCAAATCGTTTTCAGGAATGGGCAATGCTAATCTTCTTTGTATTGTTAAAATTACCATCCTGAAGGATACAATTACTTGCAGATAGGTATGTCTCAGTATGATGTCGTACGAGTTCAAAAAACAGACTTATTTTTTCGCATTTCTGCCTCTTTGGCTTAATGGTTAAAGCATCCGCCTCCTATACTGATTGTGCGATAGCGGGAGACTCCGGGTTCGAGTCCCGGAAGAGGCTTTTTTTGAAGGAGCCTTAATTTGTGCTAAAGTTCCGATAGAGATTCTTTTTTTTGGCTACTCCATTGCAATGCCTTCAATATCGGCTGCTGTCAGGATAAACTTGTGGTATATATGCCGGTACATATTGCCCATCCTCGTCATCATAATTGCCGTTCCCCAGCTTCTAAGTCCGCAAACCTTGGAAGCGTACAAGAAGACTTTCGATTTGATTATCGTATCTAAATCCGTATGTTCTATGCCAGATTGCAAAGACTTCTTTGATCCAATTCTCTCTGCCAATCCAAATTTGGTCCAGTACCACTTCGAGCATTTTGAATCCATTTACATCCGTACAACTGCCCTCAAACGAATCGACGATTTCTTTATAACATGCCTCAAATCTCGTATCTTTGCCAGGGTTTGCGGGCTCTTCAAACTTAACGTCAATGATCAACTTATTGAAACCGTTGTGGTGGCATTGGCATTGATTTATTCCACATGTATTGGAACAGTTAGAGGAATGATAATTTCAAAACTCCATGGTTTCCTGTTGTGGATGGGAGTACTGTCGTTTCTACTAATGTGGAGTCCTCTTATCAAGACTTTTTATCGTAGTATTACAGAGGCAAACTATACACTCTAACTATTTGGAAACATTTATGCATACTTATCAGAAATCAAACGAACTCATAAGATCCGGTTCCTCAAATGTAGTTGGCTGTGTAGTTGGTGAGAATGTTGGTTTGAATTCTTTGAATAAATTATCACTGTCTTGTCCATTCGAATCAGCAGCTTTGGTGTCTATTTCATTGACTTTATGATCAATGAATTGCCAATCCTTAATCAACAATAATGCGAGATAGTCACAACCCATACGGGTGTAAATGGATGCAATTTTGAGAATAAAATCAGTTTCTTGCACTTGATCAACAGATAATGCTCCTTGTAAATAATTGAATTTTCTCTGTCTTAGATTATCAAACAAAAGTATCAACACCGGGTCATCCTGCAAGAAGAAATTGGTGGTACTGTTTAATTTGATCTTATTGAGATGGTTTGTAATAAAACTTTCGGAAAACTTGTCTTGGTTCTCCTTCACTAAACCAATAGGGGATTTGATTAATGCCTGAATAGATAGCTCCTTTAAGTTCATCTCCCAAAATATCCAGCTGGTAACCCATCGATTTCCTGTTTCTATTGCCTTTGGTAATATGAAGTTTTCAATAAGATAAGTAAGTGTTTCTTGATTGGCAGAATCGTCATACACTTTTGCAACCAATATTGCTAGTTCAATATCTTCGACCTTGTTGGCTAAAGTTATGCAGCAATCCTTAATACTATCTGCTAATAAGAAGAAGTAGGCTGCATCAATATAACGATGTTTACCCAATAATACAAATGCATTCTTAAGAGCAGCTGATTTCCATCTGGTTTCATGGAAGTTGTTATTTAAGAACTTTAACATCTTCTGCTTTTCAGGATGCGATACTGTTTTCCACAACCCAATAAGTATCTGCTTCTTTTTGATAGCTAAAAAGAAAATTGATGTTATTCCTGAAGGGTCTCGTGAATCACCAAATTCATTTCGGGCACACTTCTCCACTATCGATATCAATGTGTCTCTATCAGAAATCCAATAGCTGATTCCACATTGCTTAACAACTGTCCAGGTAAGACGATTTTTGTAGTGCTGATTTATGCCATCAAGTAATAGCTGACGATTGTCACTATGGAGCCCCCAATTAATATCTCTCATGGTTAATTTCGATTGCTTCAGGTTCATTAAAAACAATTTGAATCCAAGCAAGAACCTAAGACCACATTTATCCAATGACTCAATGTTAATCAAATCTTTAATGATGGTAATTACCAGAATTAAAGTAATTTGTTGATGTCTAGTTAATAAAGGTAATGATATCTTAGTTAATTTTTCAATTAATAAATCCAGTAGTTCAGCTGAGTATGTAGCAAAAATATCATCGAATCCCCCATCGTCATTGAATACGGTATGGGTCAATGAAGTTGATTTTCTTCGAGACTTTTTAACAGCAAGAATTTCATCTGTTAAGTTCATGTTTAAGTCCCATTCAACCGTTTCGTCCACCCTTAAACACTGGAATAATCTCACTAAAATATCATGAACAAGCTTGATTTGATTCATAAATAATGCTTGGATCAAAAATTGCGGATGATATACTGGTAAGGGACCATTTAAAATGCGGACTAAATGAGAGATTTCATACGTTGACTCTCTATCATCATCATGGTTATAACCCATCATTAACTGTTTGATAATATAGTCAATGGAACTGTTATTGGAGTTACCAATTTGGACCCATTTGTCATCGATGAAAAACTGATTCCCACTACCGATAACTAAAAATTCATTGTCTATCCATACCAGGTCCCCAATTTCATGAGATGTATAGTCCAGAATGTCAATTTTCTTCAACACAGCGAAAGTTGGCATATTGTTGGTATAGTCATATCTCAATTGGGTGTACAATAAAACAAATCGAGAAAATCCAACTGATAAAATGGCATTAGTGGAAGTATCATCACTCGATTCCACTACCGTCCAATCAAGATCTCTCACGTCACCATTCTCTTCAGGGAACACTTCTTCATACTCTAATAAACCTGACTTCATATCCCAAATGGTCAATTTATGTTTTGTTTCATCCATTACAGCAAACTTGTTACTAATGGAAGAACCATGAATTTTTGTGGCCTTGGGAATATTAGTATGAATTTTGCCAATGTTGCTCCATTTCACCGATTCTGATTTAGAATTGATACAGAATATTTGTAATGTACCTTTTTCATCAATTAGAGATAGTAAGGTATTAGAAATGTGGGAATGCACGGTGGTAATTTTATGTATATGACCATCAACAGGTAAGTTTTCTATTCCCCACCCATTGACTTCAATGCTAATATCATCGTCATCAGTTTCACTAACGACTATCTTCCATGCTCTTATCAAATTAGCTTCAAAAATAGAAATGACATAGTAAGCCTTGTCAGAGAGCCTAGTACATAAAAATGCTTTTGGTTCTTGATAAATTTTATGGAGCTCATCATCTAAGATGTCAAGACGCTGTAATAAAACAGCAGCCTTGTCATCTCCTTTGACACCATTACAATTCCAAAAACTCAAATACCCATTCTTTTCACACACAACCACCAAGTGATGTCTCAACTTAAAATGGGAGCCATGCCCATTAGAATTGTGTGATGCCTTTTTTACGTCATTTATGAGAATGGAATTCCAGATTCCACAATTTTGGTCATTGGTTTCGTGACCTTGACTCACATCAAGTTGGAATCTTTTGGCAAGGGACATACGTTCGTTACTCTTAGGGTTCAATACAAGAGGCTCCCAAATATAATTGTGCTCAGGAAAGTTCAGAATAGAAAGGAGGATGTTTTTCTTGGACGACGTTGATGGAATTAGTTTCCTTATAGATTTAGTATGACCCTGAAACTTATTGATCAACTTATTACCCACGAATTCAGAGTGATTGGTTGATAAAATATGGTGGAAATTAAATAAAACAACCCTAATTGTGTTTTTGACTCGATCATGCAATAAGAGTGACACACAATTACTGTGGGCCATGGATATTTTGGGGATATCTATTGGATTCAACATGACAGAACATTCTTCTGATGTCAAAAACTTTGTATCAAAGGACTCAACATCATATTGAGGAAGACTAACGGAAAATGGGAAGGAATTTGGGTTAGGGCGAAGAGGAATATTATTGATTTTTTGAAATTTGATGGAATTGGGGGGATGGCCATTGATGTTACTAATTGACATCAAGTTTAAATAACCAAATTTACTGGCAACCAAACAAATATCATAGTCATTGCTGTCCAGAATAAAATCTAAGTTCATATTCTCATTAACATTGTTCTTCAAATATGGTAGAAGAATCGTTTGAAGATAGTAATTGTCGATGATTAATACATTAATGATTTCACTTTCACCGTCAAAGCCACAGAACTCATTCAAATCGATCTGATTCCAACATTTAATGTGGCTGTGACCGCTGAACTCATAGGTGGACCATACTCGTAGTACGAAATCATCAGATAGGGTGTACAATACTTCATTGTCATTCATGCCATCGTCGATATAACTTCTGATATTTTTGATATTTGCCATGGAGCCATCTAGGGAATTAGTAGCATTCCCACTAGTTTCTGAATCCTTCAATCTCCATTTAATGGATTTTATCCAGGAGCCAGGAGGATGTTTTAAGTATGCAAGTTCAAATAATGATTTATCGTCGTCATCGTAGTTAATTCTCGACCAAATTTTGACTAAATTATCGTAATTAGACTGGTTTAATGTAACTATTTTTGTAGATGAACTATTGGTAGCAATGGTATCGATAGGATTGGGTTGGATCTTGCAAAACCTTCTATTAAACAATAAACTACCGAATTCGTCCCAAATATGATAGATGGTCAAGGTTTCATTACTACCAACAATTAATTCGTCTTCATTTAAGGACCAAAGAACAGCATTGATATTGGAATTGTCCAAATCATTGGAGATTTCAAGAGCTTCCAGCCACTGTGGTTTGGACATATACTCATTTAGCGGTTTATAGATGATGATTTTAGACTTTATAGCTATAGCAATCAACCCGTTATTGGCATTGATATGAACAGGACCGGGATCAGAATCAAGATATATGGTTTGGAGATGATTCGTTGGAGTAACCACCTTCTTGGCAGTAACGTTGATTTGTGTGGGTGCGATGGTGGAAGTGGTGATAATTAGATTATTACCTGATCCATAGGCTATAATGTGATGGGACTTCCATAATGCCTGTGAGATGGAGTTGGGAGACTTGTTGGCTTCACCCGGTATAAAAGTTATGGTCATTGAAGCTCCATACAGAAGAAAGTAAAGGTAAGGTTAAATTACTGCTAAGTTTTTTGGTGAGGTAATTGCACCCTAAGTGAAAAATTGGACAGAATAGAATAAGTGAGAATCAGGTATCGAGAATTAAGCGACACAGCATTGTAGACTACGGCTGTTGACGATTATGGGAGATATGCTAGTAAATGTAGTTAGTGAAATGAATCAAAGTGGTTGGTCTAGTGGGTTTGTAATATCATACTATGTATGTAATGGCATAAATGTGGTCTGTTAAATATGGTCTGCGAAATGGTCAGTGAAATGGTCAGTGAAATGGCCTGTGAAGATTAAAGAACTATAGCCCATTTCATAGAGCTCACAGTAGGCTACAAAAGAATGACGGAATAATATATTGACACAATTTAATTAATAATACGAAGAACTGAAATAATGTGACGCCCCAATGTCATCTAAACATCCTTTTCGGCGATTTCACTGTGAACAACTGATTTGACGGATTTTAATTCCTCTTCACCCATGATTTGGGTAATACCATCTTCTTCAATGCCAGTGTGATCGGTAATGCTGAACAAGATGAGAGGAGCAGCAAGAATTAAAGAACCATGGACTAAACCCCAAGAACTTCCGAATAATGCCATGTAACTAACCTTCAAAGCATCCAATCTCCACACAATAGCAGCAAAGGCTGATTGAATACCTTTGTAGAATGAACCGTAAAGGGCCACTTTCTTAGGATTATTGGATAAACAACCTAAAGTCCAGAGAATAAAACTTTGGAAAACAGCATCATAAATACCGTAGAAAATGTATAAGAACATAGGTCCAATGTATTCACCATCAGTCCAGTCCATAGGAGTCATAGTTTTAGCACTTTCTCTGGTGTAACCTAATTGGAACTTAAGTCCACCACCCCAGATGGCCATACCAATAACAAACACAATGACCCAACCGATTCTGGCACGAGTACTTCTACGGAAACGAGTCCAATCAAGAACCAAACCAATAAGAATGGCACCAATCATTTGTGAGAACCAGTAAAGCAAGGAGTTTAAGGATCTGGTTCTGATGTTGAATCTGGCAGCATTGAAATCATTGAATTGATAGGTGTAGAACCAGTTGGAGGCAGCAAACATAGGGAACATGAAATAAATCTTTGGTTCGTGGATCAAAATATGTAATAAACCTCTTAATTCATCTTGAAGACGAGGGTATTGTTTGGCAATAACCTTGGTACCATCAGATTTGTACACCTTATCATTCGATAATAAGAATCCTGATAACACGATACCAGCAAAAATCATAATCAAGAAAGCAATCCAAGTACCTACATTCACATGAGAAGCGGTAGAGTGCATGTTTTGGGCCAAAGGAATAATAGAACCGATAACGGCACCCAAGTTGAAAATGACCCAGAAGATCATGATACCTCTTCCCTTACGGTTTTCTAATGGATAGGACATAATGATAGAACCTTGAGCAGCCCAAGTTAAGGCAGCACAGACCCCAAGGTAGGCTCCTGAGAAAATACAGAATCCAGCATTTTCGGTATAATGGAAACATAATAAAGAAGCAGTGTAAATCAAGTAACCAGTACCACCAATTAACAAACAGTTTCTTGCACCAATCATGTTACAAATAACCCCACCAACCATACCAATAGTGGCGAAAGTCGAGTATAAGGCAACATTGGTGTTATCAGCCACGGTTGGGTCACTGATACCAGCACCACCAAGACCACTGATGGCATTGAAACAACCGGGAGTCAAGAATAACACGAAGGAAAGAAGGACAATTTGGACAGTAGCATTTGAGTATGCTGGTAAGAAGGAAATGTATCTTTGATCGTACCATTTACCAGAAGAAGCTATTTCTTCCGGGGTATGTTTTTTCAACACGAGATGAGTTTCTTCATGATCAACGCTGGGGGTACCAGCAGAAGAGTCTACTTCGATAGCAGTGTTGGATTTTTCAATAGACATGACCACCGATAATACTATAGGGAACTAAACGAAGATAATCGAGGAGCAAAAATAGGAACTTTAGTAGTAGGAATGGGAGGTGAAACTAATAAACCTTAATAAATCTGGAGCAATAGTTCTTTGAAAGCGCAATAGTCAAATTAGTATCTGATCTTTTCTCTCACTAATTAAGTTTGTAAGATGAAAAGGTCGGAGTCAGTGATATTGAAGTGATAAAAAGTTTTTTTGGTATTTGGTAGGTCAGCCGGTTGTATTTATAAGATTTAGATCACTAGAGGGCAGACGATGATAAACGGAGATTAAAATTAGGTTTCCTTTCGATAACAATCTGACACAACTCAGGTTGTAGTCAAAAGTAATGTAGTAGTACGATCAAAATGAACGATTCGGTAAATAAAAAAAAATTACCCAAAAAATAATAGTATAATTTACCTTAATCAAGAATTCTCTTGTGAGGCACTTTTTAGGTAGTACTACCTAACATCTACTAGGTTTATCTATGGGGAAAACCTCTGAATGTAAAAAAAAAAAAGAGGTGATACGGACAAAGGAAAAAAAAAATTCCTAGTGCAAGCAGGTTACATTTTGAGTTTTACTATGAGGTTTTCCCCATCTCCAGAACTACCAGCTATTTTTTTTTGTTTTTATTACTAAACTGCATACCAAGACAGACTCGTAAACAGTGGAGATAGGACATAGAATTGATCACAGATCTTCATGTTGTCCATCCTGGTACCATAACTCCAGCATTAGTCCAGGTTACATTTGGAACGAAAGCCTTTCCGCCCTGTCATGGTAAGCTTAGGCCCATGCATAATCCCGTTTTGTGAAATTGCAAATTTTGGTTAGGTAGCACAAATCTGGTAGGAAGACGTCGAAAATGGGGCCTAGTTGCCCAATCAGTGCCGGAAAAAAAATCTGGTTATCTCGCTATCAGTTTGGCTCTGGTCGTTATCTCTCAGCCACTCTCTCGCCTCAAATTCGGTCAGGGTAGGGTACGGATCCCCGGTAACAAGATGGTGTGTCTCGGGATTAAGTATGACGTGGTATTAATCCGCTTTGATACTATTTATTTTCTTTAGGCCCCAGGTCCTGTTTTTCGTGTTCCTGACTGTGTCTCATCTCTTTGGGTGGCTGCCCCTCTTGCCGTAGTTTGAACCCCATATTACCCCAAGGTTTTTTTTTAGGTACTCAGCAAATTCACGGCTTTCGATTCGCTACAAACTATACGGTGCCGGCATTACCCCACCTGGCAATTCGGGTCTTCTGTCACTTTGGGATGGCCAGGTGAAAAGTAACGTTCCATTACGCACGTCAATAGCAACGCAAACTTGATTGGTCTTCTGGTGTACGGGCCTCGGGCCAATCTGTAAATGTAACCCGGTTGCGTTACAGGTTTGGGCCCCAGCTTATCGCAAGATGTAACATCACATTGCAAGCAACTACATGCCGTTATCAAAGTATTACTAATGTATCAATCTATGTCTAAAACTCTTCCCCAACCGCCACGATACTGCCAATCAAGTCGTCCACGATGGTATCGGTGAGAATGGGCGAATTGAATACCACCCGGAAGAACTCTCCTTTGTTATCGGAGCTGGTTGGATTGGGTGAAAAATCTACTAAGTACTTTCCTCTCTTGTGTAACTCGCGGCTAATGTAACGAGTGATCTCAGTGTTACTCTCCAACTGGTAATTGGCGGGACGGTAGTAGAAACACACTTGCAAACATTTGGGCAAGTCAATGTCACTTCCCAAAACCAACTCAAATCGCTTATCTTGACTTATCTTCACCACAAAGTCTTTTGCAATCTCAAACGCATGGTCCACTCGTTGGGCTAATCCGTCAAACCCATAGTAGAGCCATGTCATGTAGAATTTGAACGAATCGGCTCTTCTACCGCACCCCATAGTACCATCGGCCAAATCAAAGTTTTCCTCTCCTTCGTCTTCTCTACCATGGAACAAGTACGGAGCACTCAACGACATCGCCTTCTGAAAGTTCGACACATGGGGTAATAGCAAGAACGAACAGGTGGTTGGAGTACCCAACATCTTGTGCGGGTTGGTAGTAATGGAATCAGCCAATTCACATCCTGCAAGTTTGGTCTTGTGGATTTCGGAAAATATCACATTTCCTCCCCAAGACCCATCAATATGGAACCAGATATTGTGCTGCTTACAGATTTTGCTTATCTCCACAAATGGATCGTAAGATCCAAACACGGTGGTACCAGCAGTTGCATTAAGATACAATGGAGTGTAACCCTGTTGTTTTACTCGTTCGATGGTTGCAACTAAATCTTGAGTATCCATCGATCCATCAGCCAAGATATTGACCTTGAAAACCGATGCCGATCCAATTCCTAACAAAATGGCTGCTTTCTCAACTGAGTAGTGGCAATGTTTCGATGTGAAAACTGCAAATTTATAGTTCAAATTTCCTTCGGTTTTGGTTTCAGGGAATTTCAATGATCTAGCAATCTGCAATGAAGTAATGTTAGACCATGAGCCTCCCGAAAATGTCAATCCCCCACACGTTTCCTGGTCATTGCTGAAAAACAACTGGGCATACTTCTTACCAATGAAGTTTTCCAATACCGACAACACAGGAGAAACCGTATACACGTGAGAGTTAGTATTCAAAACAGACAATATGATGTCACTAACCACACCAATGGGGTTGTTAGAAGCATACAATTTGTCCAAAAAACCTGGGTTCCAGGTATTGACACTGTATTGCAACACCTGGTCTAATTTAGCAAGCACCTTATCGTAGTCCCCTCTAATACCATGTTGTAAGTCGTCAGCGTCATTTTGTTGCTGGGTTAAGGTAGTTTTCAACTCAGCTGGTTGGTAGTACTTTCCTAAAGAATCTATCTCGTACTTGCGAGAATTTGGATCCGATTTTTCAACATACTCAATAATCTTGGGGTGAATTAACGTGAGAAGTTTATCCAACTCCTCTACACGGTTGGACTCTAAGTCGCTAACAATACCTACCATCTTAGCAAATTGATTGTTTGGTAAAGAAACTAGTTAAAAAAATTTTAGGAAGGTTCTTTTTTTACCAGAAAAATTTCAATTATTTAATATAGCCATCTATTGACTAATTGTGGCCGCAACGGCACTTTCTTAAATAGGAAGGAATCGAGACCCGGCCCGCTCACCTTCCTAATTGAGCGACGGGTTTAATAGTTATGGTCATCATCCGCTGAAAATGGTTTCTGGGGGCCAAATTGGTGATTTGAAGGTAGCCTAGTGCTAATAAATAGTGTACATTAGAATATTTACAATCATGATACTTAGTTCATATTTACATGTGGAGATGGCTCGGAAAGTCTTCAGGGCATTTCATAGCTTCCACCCTTAGCATTTCATACTTCCTTAGCAATAACTACACTCCAAAGCATTATGTGCTGCTGTTAGTGCTGTAATTGGTGATGTTTGAGTGTGTTCACTCGATATTACTCCTAGTTGCTGTATCTGTTTCCCTCATCGTAGTTAGCTCCTAGTCTTTCACGTTCTTGGGCTTCTCTTAACTCCTTTTGTTTATGCAAGTTTCTATTCAACACGTCTAATTTTCTCATTTCGTCAGCAGCATTAAAGTTACCACTGGATAAGTTCTCATAAGTATCATCATATTTCCCGGTAGATAATGGGGCATTTCCCTTCATTCTCTTTCTCATGTCAAACATTCCCGATTTACAGTCCATGAATGCTTTGAAGTTGGCAAGACACAACTCGGGCAAGTCTTTGACAAGTTCTGGCTTAGTAACACAGTCTTTGGGAGTATTTCTTTCTATGAGCACACATGGTGATCTTTGCAAGCAAATTGCAAGCGCTTTCTTTTGATCCTTACAACTATTCAGTTAGTAACACGATCCCGTAACCTTCTATTTCTCGTTTATTCAACATACCTGGCTCCCATCTTCTAATAAAGAATACACTTCAAGTCATGCCATTTATGAAGAATCCGAAAATTTCACTCTTTTTCAGGTTGGCCTATATGCACACCACTATCATTAAGTCTCATCTCACCTAAAATCGAAATACTGGAGAACAACTGAAAGATTAGATAAAACCATAAGGAGACGAGATGTTGGTGGGCGATGACTCGTTAAATCTCTACCATTTAACACTACGGAACTCATCGCTGACAATTCGGTCGAAAATCGGCCAATTTTTTGGGTCAAAGAAGTCTCAAGAACTAGTGCTAGCAACATCAACAAGTATTGAAGTATGGAAACCCAATTCTAACGGAAAACTCGAGAAAATTAGCCAGCAACATGCCTTAGGTATTGTACAGTGTATTGATACTATCAGATTACCAGGAACCCAGCAAGATTTCTTGGTAATTACCTCTGATTCTGGTAAGATTGTTATAGCTGAGTTCGATCAGGAAAGACTACAATTTGTGCCCATAATTCAAGAACCCCATTCCAAGAATGGGTTGAGAAGACTCAATCCAGGCGAATACCTCGATGTGGATCCAAATAGTCAAGCCATTATGATTTCTGCCATAGAAAAGAATAAGCTTGTATATAAAGTGAAGGTCAATTCGGAAGGTTCCTTGGAGCTCTCATCTCCTCTAGAGGCTTCTTCAAAACTGGTGTTGACTTTAAAAACATGTAGTTTGGACATGGGATTTGAAAATCCGGTTTTTGCTGCTTTGGAAATCGACTACAGCAAGTACGAAACTGATAATGAAGGTGAAATGAAAGTTTACGATCCTGCTACTTCTCCTGTTTTGCTTACATTCTACGAATTAGACCAAGGTTTGAACCACATTATTAGAAGAAAATCATCGTTGCCATCGGGCGTTTCTCTCAGTACTGCAACCTGTATTATACCATTACCTGGATTCATTGGAGGACTCTTTGTATGCTGCCAGTCTTTCATCATTTACTGTCATCCAGAAGCTGGAAGGGAAATTCTCTTACCTTTGCCAATCAGGAAGGGTACAGAAGGCACCACCATTATTTCCTTTGTATTTCATAAGCTAAAGAAGAACAATTTCTTCATAATGTGTCAGAACACATTGGGAGATTTGTTTAAAATCACCGTGGACTTCAACGAAGAAGACGAACGGATCGAGAGAATTTACGTCAAATATTTCGATACTATTCCTTATTCAAACCATCTTAGTATCTTTAAAAGTGGGTTTTTGTTTGCTGATGTTGCCAACAACAACAAATTGTTCTACCAATTCGAGGATTTGTCAGAAGAAGCGGACGAGACAACAATAGAATCTTTGCCAGAATTTGATATTGATAGTATTGAACCAAAGTATTTCACACCAAAAGGACTTGAAAATCTTGCTTTGGTGGATATTGTTGAGACTCTAGGGCCTATACTAGATGGAGCTTTAGTCGAATCCTCTGCTCCCGGTTCTTCGGACCTCGTCAAACAATTAGTCACATTGTCGTCCCATTCCTACCTTAAAACTCTAACGCATGGTATCCCAACGACTACCGTAGTTTCGGAACCAAGTCCTGAGATCATACCTACATCAGTATTCACAGTCAAGATGATGAGTGAGTCCAGTAATGAGGATTACTTAATTCTTTCAGCTCTAGCACCTGCCAGAACCTTGGTTTTGGTAATTGGAGAAGAAATTGAGCTTAGTGAAGATTCAGAATTGGTGACAGATCAGTCGACCATAGCAGTTCAGCAAGTAGGACGTTCGTCTATTGTTCAAATCCACACTTATGGTATTAGACATATCAAGCATTTTAAAAATGAACAAGGTGAAATCACCAAAAAGACCACTGATTGGGATACTCCAGGTGGTATTTCCATTCTTGAGGCAAGTACTAATAACCAACAAATTATCATAGGATTATCAAACAGGGAGATAAGGTACTTTGAAGTCGATGCTCTGGATGATCAGCTCCAGGAGTATGGTGACAGTATGGAAATAACTAGTGGATCAGTAATGTGTCTTGCACTTGCTCCAACAAAGTCAAATTTTGCGATCATTGGGAATTCTGATGAAACGGTGCAAGTGGTGTCTTTGCAGCAACATAATATGTTTGAATTGCTCACCTTACAAGCACTTTCCGCTGCCAGTTCCTCCATTGTAATCTTACCTTATAAAAATTCAACATATGTTCACATTGGTATGGAAAATGGTGTATATGTCAGGGCTTTGGTTGACGAAATAACAGGAAAATTATCTGATACAAGAATTCAGTACTTAGGTTCTAGACCAGTAAGACTATCCACCATTGCCTTACCTCAGTTGAATCAAAATGGAATTCTAGCTATATCTTCTCGGCCTTGGGTAGGTTATAATAATAAGGAGACGTTTAAAATCACTCCATTGATAAACATCTCCATCACCACTGGTGCTTCATTCTATTCAGAAGATTTAGGTGGAGAAGGAATTGTGGGGATTTCTGAGGGTAATCTTACCATTTTCACCATTGGCAGTGATACTGGTGATGAAGCTGCTGCCTTCAATGTTAACAACGATTTCACTATAGGATCATTAAAGTTGAGATATACTCCTAAGAGAATGATTGTTGATGAGGTTAAAGAGGGTGTGAATTATATAATCATCATAGAATCGGATTATGGAGTAAAATCACCTTACTCAAAGTCAATACTTTCAGAAGATGCAGAACAACAACCTGAATCTGAAGTAGATGAGGAGTTCTATGAGGCCTTTGGTTATGAAAGAGTTGCCAACTCATGGGCTTCCTGTATCCAAATTGTTGACTTCAATGCTAACGAAATCACCCAAAGTATAGAATTATCCGAAAATCAAAGTATCATCTCCATCTGCAAAGTACAATTTGAATCATCAACTTCACTGACTATTATTGTGGGTGTGACCCAAGACTTCACATTCTTACCGAACTCTTCGAAAAAGAACTTTTTGTATACCTTTCAAGTTTCAAGATCTTCGGATTCATATAAGCTCAAGTTCATGCATAAGACTCGGGTTGACTCACCTCCAACGTCTATGGTATCATTCAAAAGTAAGTTGTTGGTAGGCTCTCAAAACAACTTACGGCTCTATGACCTTGGACAGAAACAATTATTGAGAAAATCCTCCACCAACATAACCTACCTCAACAGTATAGTAAGAATTAATAATGAGGGAAATGGAGTCATTGTTGTGGGAGACTCAAAGAATTCAGTAACTTTCTTGAAGTTTGATCATTTAAACAATCAATTCATTGCTATATCTGATGATATAATGCAGAGACAAATCACAGCAATCCAATCATTAGACACCAATACAGTAATAGGAGGTGACAAATTCGGTAATTTATTTGTTTCTAGGCTACCTACTAGTATCTCCCAGAAACTAAATAGTGATTTGGCCCTAAAATACCAGGATACATATCTTAATGGCTCAGGATCTAGGTTGACAAATTTATGTGAATTTTTCCTACAGGATATTCCCACTTGCTTAATTAAGGGTACATTTAATGATGGTGGGGGTGTTGAAAGTGTGATTTATACTGGAATCCAGGGAACCATTGGCATTTTGATGCCAATTTTAACCAAACAAGAAGTTGAACTTTTGAAAAAGTTGGAATATTCTATTAGAAAAAACTACGACTATAGTTTTGAGATGGGCCAAAAGGAAGGACCATTCAACCTATTGGGCAAAGAACACTTAAAGTTCAGAAGTTACTATAACCCTCTGAAAAATGTGATCGATGGTGATTTACTAGAAAAATTTTATGAATTTCCCGCTAGTCTAAAGATAAAGGTTGCAAATGAATTGGACAGAACTCCAAAAGAGATTGCGAAGAAGCTTTCTGACATAAGAAACCGTTCAGCATTCTAACTGTATACTATATGTAAATTATCTACTGTAATTAATAAGATTACTACATCTAAATTTTGGTAAAATAAAATACATTGATGGCTCCTATCTAGTACAAAGATTCGAGTTATGTAACATGATGAAATCTTTTGTTTCATAGATTTTTGAGAATAACTTAAAATCAACAACCACGCGAAGGAAATCAAACGTTCGTCAATGAGATAAAAAGTGTTTTGGTAGGTTGTTGAATCAAGAGTAATGACGACTTCATATTAAAATAGTAATGGCAAATAGTTAACACAATAGCATAAAAATGACAAATTAAAAAAAAGGCAAACAAAATAGATATACATAATACTAACAAGAATAATAATGAGGATTGAGTGAGATTATCAAGAAACATGGTTTCAGGCAGTTATTTTTTCATCTTTGGACTCGTTTTTTATTATACTATCCTTGTCAGATTTTTCTCTTTGTGTCTTAGACCCATTTTCCTTGCCATCAGAGTCGTCTTTGAATCCATTACCATGGAGTTTTCTACCCAATGTTGGACTACCCTGGCTGTTCAGTTCTTCACTATTTTTTCTCATAGGGGTTTGTGCATTTGGAGTACTGAATTGAACAAAGTTCCAAAAAGCAGGTGAGGATTGGTTTGTGTTGATTCCGTTAGGTATACCTAATTTTCCATTACCACTACTTGACTTAGAACCACGTTCCGGGGTAAATGCTTCTAAAGGAGTGATCTTTTTGGGACTAGTAAACCCCATTCCAAAATCCGAGTTGTTATTGCTTTGTCCAACGGCAGAAGTTGAGGTAGTATTATTAGAATTCATATTGGATTCACTGTTGTTATTATTAGTAGAAGTACTAGTGTTAGTGTTTGAATTGTCTATAGGATTAGTATAGGAATTCAGACGGGAGTGTATCTTTGGAGCCGTGGAACCAAGTTGTGATTGATTTTGATTTTGGGAAGGTGGGGGTAAATTAAATAAGTTACCACCGGAAACTTTAGGTAATTTTGGGGTAGTTGAATTCAATTCACTCATTTGTCTTATTGGTGAGGATAGTTCACTTTTAGGTTTTTGATCTTGAGTCAGTTGTTGAGACTGATTCTGATGCATTAACGAGCCACCATACATCAAATGAGGTGGAGGAGGTCCTGCTTGATATCCCAGATAAGACCGAACCGAATTATTTCCATTTGACATGTTCACATATGCATTACCATTTTGTTGATTTGGCATATATGCTAAAGGGTTACTTTGCATTGGGTTATTAGAGTATTGAATTGGTTGACCCAATTTAGGGATTGAATTGTTTCTTGAATGAGTGAAGGAAAAAGAATCAGATCTTTGTTGGTTAAAGTTTATTGGGGGAGGGATCTGTTGTTGTTGTTGTTGTAGATGATCACGGTTTACCTGAAACTTGTTATCCTTATTATAATAATTTTGAGATTCAGGAAGTTGTTGATGGGTTGCAAGATGTAATTGAAGTTGTCTCGAAACCGAAGATCCTCTTCTTGTTTTCGATAAACTACCATTCTGGATTTTATTTAAGAAATCTTGCTTGTAAGAATCACTAATTTGCCATTTCATACCCTTACCTGGTTCATTTGGTCTTCTTGGAACTTTATCAAATGCTTTATTAAGAGATAAATTATGTCTGATGGAATTTTGCCAACCAGTTTTACTATATTTATAATATGCATAATGATCACTTATCCAATTATAAATATCGGATAATGACATTACCCCATCAGGATTCGATAAAATGGCTTGGGTAATCATGGTGGCATAAGAATAAGGAGGTTTGATATCTTTTGCTTCTTCTTTAGATAAATCTTGGTCAAGATTGTTTTGTAAAGACAGAGCTGATGCAGAAGAAGGGGATTGGGTTAGTTGGGATTTATTAAACATTTGGAATGATTTAATGGTATTTGAATTAGAATAATCTGAGATTTTTCTTGATTTATTCATATTGTTGTTATTACGTTTGTAGCGGGAGAGACAAGTATGCAACATCTTTTGCAGGATATTTGGAGGAGAATCTGGTAATATAAAAATCATTTGAGTTCCACCAATATCCAAAATAGCCCCTGAGTGTAAAGGAGTTGCATGTTGGGGACCAACGGGCATTTTTTGACCATCAATTCTAGCACCATTTCTACCAAGAACTTTTAATTCCCAGCAACTTAAATCGATATTATAGGTTATGGTAGCGTGTTGTCTAGAAACGACTTTAGCCGGCCCCAAGTCAATATCAATTAATGATTGATTAGGGACTTGGCCGGGGAGAGGATTTTCTGTATTTCTACCAATGGATATTGCCAATGATTTTACGTAGAAAGTCCAATCTTGACCGGCGATTTTAGCATAGGCCTGGATTTCGGTAGCAAGATTCTTGTCATTAGCATAATTATGGGCTACGTTGGTTTTTTCGTCGGGGATTTGAAGGGTTGAGATGACGGCATTGACCAAATCCACCGGATCATCAAAATTGGGGATATCGTCTGATTCACGTTTCCTGGGAGCAGAATCAGACATTATCATGAGATATGGGTTAATAGGTTATTGATGAAATAAAGTGGGATTAATGGGGGAGGTAGGAAAAATTTTCTGTGTTTTTTTTTTGTAATTTTTCTGTGACCACCGACGTTTGTATGGATTATTCAGGGAAATGAATCAAACTACCAGACATCAATGAATGATCTCAACGATTTCCAATGATATAATGGATAGTATAGTAATGAATGGATGATAACAGTATCAAAAACTTTGGTCCACACGTTAGAGAAGTTCCAACGAAAAATACGTGAGGAAGAAAATTGAAAGGTAAACAAAAACAAAAAAAAAAAGTGAGAGGTGAGAGAAATCCTCAGGATGCTATAGAGTAATAATATACGAGAGAGGACGAAAGTGGGGGAGGGCACACACTTTTGAACTGATAACAGCAACGACGAGTAAAAAATGGTTGGAAATTGGGGGAAAATTGATGAAAATTTATTGGATGCTGTGATCTGTAAAGAAGAAAACTTACCAGGGACTTTGAGTAGATGACTAAAAATAAAGAACCTCAAGACAATGAAGCAATTTGTCAGGTTTTTTAATTGGGGGAGCTGTGAAAATCGCTTTTTAGTGCGCAATTGCAACAAAGAGGTGGGATACTGAGAGAGCGAGATGGATAAGAGTTATGGAAGAAGATAATGAAAGCGATATTATAGGGGGTGAATTAGAGGGGATACGAGAGAGGTAGGGCCAGAGAGATTGTAGACGAAATTATGGTTGTAGAGATTGTAGAGGCTATAGTAAATGGCAGAGATTGCGGTAGTCCGGCGGCTAATTTAGCACCCATACGTATACACGTCAACAATAAGTGAAATGAGTGAAAAGAAGCGAAAGAGTAAACGACGGAGAAAGAAGACAATGAAGAAGAAGAGAAAGAAGAAGGAGTAAAGAAAAAGAGAAAGAGAAATACATGAAAGATTGATGAAAGATATCGTTATTTTGGCTGTAAAATAGTACTGGATCTTGCAGGAAGTAAACCCTTACACCAGGTCGTGTGAGACGCCAGATTCTGGCGAAAGGCTTACAGTTCTACAATAGGCTTTTAATGTCTATTATGTTCTTTGACAATAGGCTGCTGATAAGCGGATCTTTGTAGTTTCCGAGTGGCTGCTGTTTCTGATTGTCTAGATAGAGTCTACTGCTAAGAATGTACTGTTTTTGTATGACTGTTTGTCTACAGTCTACTGCTAAGAATTTACAGTTTCTGTATGGCTGTTAGTCTACAGTCTACTCCTAAGAATATACTTTATGACTGTTCGTCCATGTAGCTACGTTTTGTTTATCATGTTCTGTATTATGTGCCTGTGTCCTATCTAAACGGTTACGGCTTCTGTCCTGTCTGTCTATAAAGTGGCTGCTTACGATGCGTGCCACATTGGGGCTAATGAGTCTGTAGTAACTTGCGGACAATGACTCTGCAATGTCCTTAGATCTTTAATATTCCAGGCCATGATGTTTAGTAGATCTTGGTCACTTAATCACTATTAACTTGGCCATTTTTGAACTCTAGTATGCCTAGGTCACTATGATGTTTAGTATATCTTTGTCGCAATTGATCTCTAGTATCCTAGCTCACCATAGCGTTAATGTACTCATTACCGTTCGATACTTTGCCGCTGGACCTATTTGATCCTTCGTTCCTATCTGTAATCAATATCATCCTCAACGTTTCGCTCGTAGTTAATAGGAATAATAAATGACTTCATGGTAACGTCAAATCCCCTGGCATCGACGTTCTCTCTCGTAACGATGTCCACCATCAAATCTTCCTCCTCCAACCGCTTCTTGATCAACAAGTCCTCGTCAATAATATCAAACTCGTCTTCCTTTTCCTCGTACTCGATGTTTTCTTCGATTTCCACGAAATCAGGAGCCAATGCACTCCATTTCTGGGGAAATTGAATCAGCCAGAGATAGATGGTTCCACTATCAAGCCCAGTAGACCCAATCATGCACCGGGAATAGTTCCATTTCACATCAATCAACTCCTCCGGACTTCCTTCCAAGATCTTAATCAACGATCCGAGCGATGTTTCCCATACATATAAATCCTGGGACGATTGGCCAAAAGTGGAAGCCACCAAGAACTCGGCGTTGTGATTGAACGACACCGTATTCCACTGTAATCTGTTGACGACATCCTGGTACTTATGTTCGATTTCAAACTCCCAGTCGTCGGGGTTATCGATATTGATCAAATCAGGCAAGTTAATCTGACGGATGATACGATCCGAGGAGTTTACGGCCAACTTACGTCCATTGGGCGAAATAACCAATGTTTTGATGTTGGAATTGGCCACTTTGAACGAGTGGACCATCTTTAGGTCACTGGTAGTGAAGATATTGACCCATCCTTTGCTGGTTCCGGTGAAAAGGTAGCCTCCATCATTTGGAGTGAAGATTGAGACCAAAGTAACATGTTTTCCTTTAAGTTTGGCGTCGTCTGGTTGTTGATCAATCAACGGTGTCGTCTCTAGTCTCGAGATCACGACATTAGAGGCCAGGGTCATATCGACAAATACGGGAGAATCCTCAAATAATGATGCTGTGAATAGAAATGGGTTGCTGGGGTGTAATACTGACATCCAGATGGGTCCATCGAACTTAATTCGACGAACTATAGGGTCATCATAGTCGTCTTCGTCCCGGTCCTGGTTGATTTTGCTCAAATCCCAGAGTAAAGTCTGCCAGTCCTGAGAGGACGAAAGCAAATATCGGCCGCAACTCGACCATGAGAGAGATGTGATGGGCCGAGTGTGACCACCACGCTGGAGAATGCCAATAATCGAACCACTGCTTATCAAATCGTAGATGATGATGGAGCCATCGCTCAAACCAGACGCTAAATAGTCACCTTTGCTGTTGAATTGAATCACCACCGAGTGCCCATACTGGAGGGTGTGGACGAGAGTCTCGGGGTATTCCTTGGCCACGGAAAACGGGTCCTGGAGCGATAAATTCATCGTCTGATGGCAGGCTGGAGAAGAAGAGAGGTTTTTTTTTCAGAGTTATAGTGATTATGTAAGTGTCAACGCGAAACTATTTTTGGTGTGTACTTTGGTGACAAAAAGTGTCAAATTGGGCTGCCATCAAAGTTTATTTGAAACCATTCGACAAAGGAGACGTTTTGGTATTGAAAGTGTTTACAACAGCTCAAAAGCGTCCTAGAGAGTGAGAAAATACCTATACAAAAACTTACCATTAGTAGATAAGACCCTGTGATACTCCGGAGTTACGTGCTGTTGAAGTACTATTTAGATTATTGGGTACTGCTATTTATAACCAGATAGTGGACAGAGTGTTGATATTGAGTGTTGCTTCATTGATTCCGTTGTTGTTAAGTGCTTAGTGCCATAAGTGCTGTTTGAATAAAGAGCTGCTTGTGAGAGAGCTGTACAGAGTGAGTCACAAGACAATAAGCGTGTTAACGAACTAGATTGTAATTGCTGATACACTGCCAAGACAGAGTGTTGATCTAAGACTGACAAAGCCAGACCGAAGATAGAGAAGTTCTGACCTAATACAGAAGTCCTGACCTAACACAGAAGTCCTGACCAAAAACAAGGCTTGACGTAAACCAGATAAGGCCTGACAGAACAGCAGATTCATAAGATAAGTTACAGAGATACTGTCAAATTCTCTACAAGTAACTTATTATACAAAACTGCTAGATATACTCACTTATAGAGCTGCTTGTCTGAATACAGATCGGAACTAATAGGACCATTGGACCTGCTGCCACAAACTGCCAAAACAACTATTCTGTCTCATTCACTGTTAGTATTCATTCTTGTTAACTATTGTTACCTACTGGAATCATTTATTCACTGTTATTGAACATCCACTGCTAATATCGTTATTGATACATCCATATTTCATCTACCATTAGTTGTTATATCTACTATTAGTTGTCATTCTCTACCTTCTCTAATATGATTGCTCGAGTGCTACTATTGTGGGCCCTTGTTCTCGCCCACGTCCATGCCACCGCATTCCATTTTTACGCCGGCCCCGGTGAAAGAAGGTGTTTCCAGAAGGAATTGACTATCGGAACCTTGCTTATTGGCCGCTACAAACTCGAAATAAAGGACCCGGACTCCTCTGAATTCAATCCCCCCAGAGACCGCATCGATACAGGTACCCTTATCGATGTCGAAGAGGTGTTTGACTCCAACCACCGGGTGGTACACCAGAGGGGGACTTCGTCTGGTCAATTCACCTTCTCCACCCTTGATTCCGGCGAACATCGTATCTGCATCACCCCCAAGAGCTTCTTCAAGAAGAAATGGCTCGATGGAGGCGGGTCTAATCCCAATTCGATGAAAGATTCCAAGTTCGAGCGGGCTCGTATCACCATCGACTTCCTTGTTGGTGATGGTAGCATCATTGACACCAAACACACCACCAAAGTCGAAAGTTTGACCCACCAGGTCAACGTGTTGAACGATAAACTCATTGACATCAAACGAGAACACCAATTCATTCGTGAGAAAGAGGCCAGTTTCCGTGATCTTTCGGAGAGAACATGTTTTCACGTTCTTCGATGGTTGATGCTCGAAATAGTTGCTCTTACCGTGGTGTGTGCATACCAGTTGTTCCGGGTGCTGACTTTCTTCCTCAAGGAAAAGGTGGCATGACCCATTTATAGATTTCTTTCCACCAGCTCCGTTTTTGCATCAATTCATGAAGTGTTTCTGGCAACATCCGTACCTCTCAACCCGTACATCCGGTTGTGTGCAGGTATATGAAACCTGCGCCCGTATGCAGGTATCGTAGATAGACGTAAAGAAATCCTCCGTAGCCAGAGCTTTTCCTTCCCCAGTAATGGCGCCAGCGGAGTTCCTATCGCTGACCTCCAGCATCAATTCCAGCACCCCGTCGTATAATGGCTTGTCGCCCACCAAAAAGCAGCGTTTCGACGACCGCTCAATCACCCAGGTCAGCCTATCTCTAAAGGCATATACTAATCTGATAACTGACGATAGTAGCAGCCCCCCGGTAGATAAGAACGAGTTAGCAGTGGACTTTTTGAAATGGTCCGAAACTGACACTATATCCAGAATCATCACTTCCCGTGACTTTATTTCCCGATTTGGCTCCGTGATCTACTTCGAGTCCTGTTCGTTCTATATTGCATTTGGTACCAATAAAGGGTACATTATTGGTTTCAATTATCACCAATCAGTAGAATTCATACTTACTCCTTTGGAAACGATAGATGATTCCGAATCTGTTCAACTCAATGGAGTTGTCTCTACTATAGCATTTTCGTCCGATTGCTCGTTCATTGCTGCTGGTTACACCAATGGACAAATTATACTCTGGGACATTTCAAATACCAATGACTCTGAAGGGGTGGAAACTAAAAAAACGACACCTTATTTCAAAATCTACCCTATTTCCTTGGAAAATCGATTTACAAAAAACTCTCAGGGTCACTTATTAAACTCTCCTATAAACTCCATAAACTTCATTGGTGATCTGTACAACAAATTAATCTCCTCGGACATCTCAGGTCTTGTGTTCTTTCATTTTGGCTTCAAAAAGTTCTTGAAAAAGTACTTCACCACTCATAAACTCTTGGGAATTAATGATGCCAATATCCATGACGAGGTTGGAAACAAATATATGATTTTGGATTGTCAATTGTTACCTCTCGGTACCTCTCATCAAATCACTGATCAAATCGGATTGTTGGCAGTGATGACAAACAACATTTTGGTGATAGTATCTGTCCTTTCCTTGAATAATCCTCACAATATCAACCCAGTGGCCCACTTCAAAATAGGAAAATCAAAGCATGTATACTCTAAAGGTACTTTCGGATGCCTAAGCTGGTTTCCGTGTATTATAGGTAAAAACAAAAAGATCCAAAACTCAAAACTTGCATACTCCTGGAATAATGTACTAACAATTCTTGAGATTCATAACAATAAACTACCTGCTAATTTGACCCAAATATTGTCTGATTTACGTGATAAGGATAAGGGGATCCCAAAAATACCAGTATCAAAAAATTCTCGATGGCTATGTCCCCATAAGCGAGATTCAATCATCTCTATAAAGTGGTTGTCCTCTGACAAATTATTACTAGGAGTTAGAGATTTCGAGACGTCTAAAGTGAAGATCCTCTCTCTTTACTATTCCCAAGATCGTCTATCTTTAGTTGGAGAGGATAGTATTAATAATTCGTCTTTACTAAGTTACAACTATATTTCATCTGATTCACTACATCCCACTAATAGCACAAGAATAGTCTCATTCAATAATTCGGTGAAAATATTGAAGGACCGACTCATGATATTAACAGAGGATCAAAAGTTAATTACTGGTCGATGCCTTACTTGGGCTGATAAACTAGTGGGTTATTTAGCCAAAGGTGAGTATTCAGAAGCATTGATTACTGCAAACGAATACTACCATTCCAGAAACAAAGGACAGCTTGTTTTGGCGGGATTGCCAGAAAATGACCAGGAACGCCGTGAGACAGTAAAACCATACTTACTTCAAATTATGAATGAAGCAAAGAATCATTTGTTCTCAGGTGATAATGATAATGAAGAATTTTTCCTCAAGATGTATTTTGATATAATGTCCAACCTTTCTGATGATCTTTCTTCCATATTGGAATCGTTGTTCGAACTATTTGATGACCAGGAAATCTTTTTTGACACCTTGGAAGCTTATATTCTCACTAGAGGACTCACCAAGTTATCCCCTACCATCCTCAAATCCTTGGTTGAATATTTCATTAAAAATAACAAAGGTGACATATTAACGGAGATCATTTGTTCTCTAGATACTAATTTTCTTGATATCGACTTCACACTCAATCTCTGTGAAAAACATCATCTTCGTGAATGCTCTATCTACATTTGGAATTACTTACTACACGATTACTCAACCCCATTCATGGTATTAATCAAAGCCATACGGCAGGCTGAAACAATGAATGAGGACTTGTTGAAAGTATATGCATACTTGTCATATGTTCTAACCGGAAAGCAATACCCAACTGAAAGGTATATCGATATTAAAGAGGAGCAGGTGGCTCGTGAGAGTATTTGCAACATTCTCTTCAGCATTTCATTGGTTGAAGAAGATGATGACGCTAATGATTCTTCAATATTCCCCTACTTGACTTTATTGTTGCAAAAAGACTCCTTTGAAATGCTCTCCACCTTGAATGAATTTTTCGAAAACCCTTGTCTCAATGACACACCGACATCTACCCTTAACCGTCAATACATTATTGAAGCATTGATAGATATTTTTGATTCTAATTCTGCATCATTTGATCATTTTGACCAAATTCAGTTGTCTATCTTTTTGGGAAGAAATTACCCCAAATACTCACAATTTATAAGGTTGTCAGAATCGATTTTGAATCGAGTAATTGACAATTTGTGTTCCAATACCTATTCTAATTATGCATATGATTGTGAGTTGGCATTACAGAGTTTGCTCCCATTGTACGAACCGGAAGATGATTCCGAATTATTGGAGAAATTGAAAAGTGCTAAATTTTTTGATGTCTTGATAAATATATACCGGAATGATAACAAACATGATAAGGTGCTAACTATTTGGTTGGAAAGATTTCATGACCAGCATTTTGGTCAAGACTTTCAAATGGATACCTTAAATGATATCCTTAGATCAGGTTTCAGTATGACCAATGATAATATAGGAGAACGGTTGAATCTAATTAGTGTAATTAGGAAAAACTTCCAGAAGTTGATTGCTATTGATTGTGTTAATCTTTACCGAGTTATTGATAAGTACAATGCACCCTTGCATATGGGGATTTTGAGTATTGCAGATGAGACGGCACAATTACAATATTTACAGCAGTTGTTCTCTACTAAGTCCAAACATGGAGATATCCCCCAGTTTGAAGAGCTTATTGCAAGGTACATCGAGTTGTTGGATAACTTCCACAAGCACTCTGAATTGCTTTCATTTACGAACGATTACGTTGGAGTTCTCCATCAAAACCCTGAGATGTTCACTCGGGTGAAAGTGTTCTTGAAGGAGCACGAATCTATTGAGGGATTGACTGTGTTGCAGGTATTTGAGGGCCAGTTCCAACAGGCATTGAATGAGTTGATACAGGTAATGAAGCAAACAATTGGCCAAAGCAGCCAGGATAAAGAATTGTTGCAGGACAAATTCACTACCTATTTTGAGTGTGCTTCCAAGATCTGCGAGCACCCGCATACTTACGACGATAAAGAATCGATATCGTTGAACGAAACCATGTGGCTCCAGCTTCTCGATAGCCTTGTCCTCATGGCCAATTCCAGCAACAAAGATGTGTCTGACATCATTAATCAGTTTATTTATAGTACTTTCCGGAAGATCATCGATACCAAACTCGACCCCAGTGCCAAAGATACTGAAAACCGAGAAAAATCGTTCTTGGTTATTTTTAACAAATTTTTGGATGATTCGTCGGTGAATGCCAAAGTCGCAACCTTATCTAATATCCGGCTGATTCTTCAAGAAGTTTTCATATCGTATTCGTACGAAAGTGAACTTTTAAGTATTTCGCTCCGAATGATAAACGAAGGGATCTACAAGGATCTCATACAGATTAAAGCCGATAAGTTGGCTGGATGGGACATTAAGACTAAACAGTGCACTTCCTGTGGTAAGGCCATGTGGGGTGAAGACATTATGCTCTCGGACCACTATCAGGCTTGGGAGGCACGTCAAAGTGACCGACTTGTGTTAAGTCCCGTTCGCCGAAAAAACCAATTGATGGCGGCTCCGTTTGACAAGGACAAGTATCGCCATTGTGAACTAACCTTGTTCAAGTGTAGTCATGGCTACCATTCGACATGCTTGCACAACTTAGGTGCAAAATCTGATAAACCATCGTGTGTCATCTGCTCACCGTAAACGACATTGGACAAAAACAAAAAATACTCTGTAAGTTAAAAATAGATCTGCATTCAATTAACGCAAAACGGTAACTAATTTACCACCAAGCTTCTGAGGCGATCGGAAGACTGAGCATCAGATGGGAGGACATAAGTAGACCCCAAGCGATAGAAACTAAACTATCAATCGGTATCGAATTAATGGCTTAGGTGTGGTTGCCCCAGGGCCCGTGCACCGTCCCCGGATTCTTTTTTTAGTTCAGCCTCGGGGGCGTAGGCCAAACAAAAATTGTTGCAATTTCCCTATTCGGAACGAAGAAAAACAAACACAGAAAAAAAACCTTCGATTTAGTGAAAAATTTTTATGGATTTAGGCTTCTGAAGGAACATTGAGCAGGGCTTCCCCCAATCTAAAGGGGATCACAAGCAGTAGACATGAAATTCAATGAAAATAGTAGGCCAAATATAGTAGGCCAAAAAACAATTTGTTCGCTGGTCTGTAGATTGAACTAAACCGTAGTCTAAACAAACCACACCTCGTGCCAGAGTTCCGGCTAGCTGTGTTGGTTTATTTTGATTTGTCTATCTAAGGTAAATCGATCTGGCAGTGACTTTCTGGAATTTCCACACCGGCAGTAGTTGCCCATGCCATCTTAAGAATTTGTAGGCACCAGAATTTTGTCATATTTTATTGAAACGGAGATCATTTGTGACTCCTTTTTCATTTATTGCTATTATTCTCCCTGGATTTTTTTCTATTTATTGTTCTTTGACTTGTTTTCCTTACTTCCTATTGAGTTTTTTCACCGCTGTACCTCAAATTCAAGTTTTTTTTTTTAAATAACATTTTCCCCCTCTCCCTCTCTTCTTATCACTCTTCTTTTTAATCACCAACGAATATGGGTAACTTTGATAACAAGCACTCATTCGAGTTGAGTGATGATGAAGACTTATTTGGCGACAATGACAGAAACTCTCTCGATCAATTCCAAACCACCCCATCCCAATCTCGTACTCAGTCCAGAAACTTCGGGGCCAACCCTAATAGTTCCTTAAATAACATCCGTCAAACATCGGGCTACAGAAGAAATTCCTACCAGGCAGTTAGCGGTTTTGGCCTGCAACCATCGTTCGACCAAAGATACTCAACTCCTCCTCCTGCTACCCCCATTTCCAGCCTCCCCTCTCAGCCTTACACCGGATACAACAAATTCAACCACAACTCCAGCTCCAGTGATGTCATGGAAGAGGATGGACTCCCCAAAAAATTATTTACCGGGTCCTTAGCCAGCTTGTCCGGTACCAATACCTACTCCCACTCCAGTTATGAACCCATTGTTGAGCCTCATGCCAAATCGGTGGCTTTTAAAGACCTGACAGCCCATCATCCCAAGTACCCTCCTAATATCTACAGCCCGGGCAAAAAACAGCCCATGGAATATATGAACGGATCTTCCGTCAATATAGAAACCTACGAAATGGGAAGAATGGATACTTATGATGTCGATTCTCCTATGATTGGAGGAGGTTCATCGGTGCCTTTGAGACCTTTTTCTCGTTTGGTGTCGTTCAATGGTGACGATTATATGATCAACCAATTGGAAGATGCTGATGATAGTGATGATTTTGATCCATTCGGAGACGATGATTCGTTGTTCTCCGAAACTGGTGAAGAAATCGTCAGAAGAGGAAACACCATCAAAAGATCAGGAACACTCGCCAGAAACAAGTCCCTTTCAAGAACAAAAACCAAGAGTAGTGCTGACTACCTCAATAATGATAATGAACATTTTATGGAAGATGACGAAGACAACTTTACTCCTAAATTAAACTATACCAAAACCATCAAAAAGGCTAAGCTTGTTAATGGTAACTACGTAATTGACGCTCCTGTTCCCCAGGCATTGTTGGATACTTATGGAAAGAAGAGTACAGACAATAGAGAAATGTCATACATGAGATATACTGCCGTCACATGTGGTCCATCCAATTTCAAGGCCTTTGACTACAACATCAGACAGGCATTGTACTCTCCTCCAAGACGGACTGAGTTATTGGTTTGTATCACCATGTATAACGAAGATGAAATCTTGTTGGCCCGTACCCTTAAGGGGGTATTTAACAATATCAAGAATTTGACCGATAGAACCGACCCTACCTGGGGTGAAGACTCTTGGAAAAAAGTGGTTATTCTTATAGTTAATGATGGTAGAGCAGAATTACATCCTCGTTCTGAAAAATTATTAAGTGCTCTTGGTGTCTTCCAAGAAGGCTATGCCAAATCCAAAATTAATGAAAAACCAGTCAAGGCTCATTTATACGAATACACCTCAACAGTCGGCATTGATACTATTAATGATAAAATCCACTTGTGTGGCAACTCTGTTCCAGTGCAATTGATGTTCTGCTTGAAAGAAAAGAATACGAGAAAGATCAACTCTCATAGATGGTGTTTCCAGTCCTTCTGCCCAATTTTAAATCCAAAGGTGGTTATGTTATTGGATTGTGGTACAAAGCCTTCTAAAGATGCATTCTACTACTTATGGAGAACTTTCAATGATCCAAATGTGGCAGGTGCTTGTGGAGAAATGAGAGCTTCATTGGGTGACAATAGAAAGTTATTAGCAAACCCCTTGGTGGCCGCCCAAAATTTTGAGTATAAAATTTCAAATATTTTGGATAAACCTATGGAATCGGTGTTTGGATTCATTTCGGTGTTACCAGGGGCTTTCTCGGCTTATAGGTACGAAGCCTTGTTGAATATTGATGGACAAGGGCCATTAGAAAAATATTTCAAGGGAGAATTCTTGCGTGAAGATAATATGTTAGATGAACATGATGATGAAAGAGCATTAAAGGAACGTAATTTCCGTGAATCTGGTATTTTTACATCTAATATGTATTTGGCAGAAGACAGAATTTTATGTTTCGAGTTGGTTGCTAAACGGGGCTTTAATTATGTTTTGAGATACTGTAACGAAGCAAAAGCTGAGACAGATGTTCCTGAACGTATCGATGAATTTGTCTTACAAAGAAGAAGATGGTTGAATGGTTCGTTGTTTGCTGCCGCATACGCTGTGGCCCATTGGACAAAGATTTGGAGATCTAATCATTCATTGATAAGAAAACTTGTGTTGCAAATTGAATTTTATTATCAACTTGTTACTTTGGTTGTTTCTTGGTTCTCTATCGCTTCTTTCTTCTTGGTTTTTAGAGTTTTGACTGCAAATTTGGGTGCAAATGATTTACACTTCACTGCTGGGGCTTATTTAGCAGTGGTATTCCTTTGGATATATGTGGGCTCTGTCGTTTGTACCTTTGTTCTTGCCTTCGGTAATACACCTAGGGGTACAAGAAAGTTTTATTTGGTAATTGTGGTTCTATTTGCTATATTGATGCTTTACATGATGTTTGCAGCTATATTTTTGGCGGTGCATACAGTTCAAGATATTTTGAAGAGTCATGATGGACATTTCGCCCCTATCATGATATTTACTGACAGAAAGTTTAGAGATTTGGTTGTTTCCCTTGCATCAACCTACACCTTGTATTTGGTTGGATCGATTTTATACGGTCAACCATCATTGATGTTTACTTCATTTGCTCAATATCTTGCCTTGTCTCCATCCTACGTGAATATCCTTAATATTTATTCCTTCTGTAATATTCATGATGTTTCGTGGGGTACTAAGGGAGCAGTTCAAGCCAAGGATTTGGGTTCTGCCAAGTCAACGGGTAAGAAAGACGAATTAATGATGATAGTACCAGGAGTTGAAGAAGAATTGAATGAGAAATACTTGAGCACTTTGGATTCGCTCCGTACTGTTCCCCCAGATCCAGTTGAGCCGGTTAACAACAAGAAAAAGAGAGATGATTCTTATTATGCCCTTGTAAGAACCATTACAGTTTTGGTGTGGATGTTAAGTAATGCTATTTTAATCGCTATTGTTTTAGAAGCTGGAGGTATTACTACATTAGTCGGTAAAAAGAAGAACGATGCTCTTACTGGTAACTCAGATATCTTCTTGTCGATCATTTTGTGGACAGTTGCAGTTTTAGCTGCCTTTAGATTTTGCGGAAGTGTATTGTTCCTTACATTCAAGCTCTTCAGACCATTAAAGTGGAGAATGAAGAAGCGGAAGGCTGTGGCTTCGGTCGACAACTTCCACGACCAATAAATCATTTATTGAATTTTAACAGTATATTCATTGGTTAATAATTTTACGATAATCTAATAAAAATTGCATATTGAAAACCCTGTAATGCAGTCTATTGTAGTCTATTGTAGATGATAAGCTTATTGAATTTAATTGGGCAAAGTTTACGTGTGGAGATTACCACTAAAAATAATAATTGATAATTGACACTTTGACCGTTTACGAACCCTTTACAAAAAGTTCAAGTTTTACGATTATCGTGCGTTTACTTCAAACTGTTTGAAAATTTGGTCAAAAAAAGCAGAAATTATTGCGAAAATTGAAAAACTGTGAAAAATTCGACATTCGATATTCGACATACAACTATCACTAGAGGACTAAGTAGTTACAGGAATGGTTAGTTAGAGGTCTCGTAGCATATTAAGATGGCATTATACTGTCCCAAATTTCAGCTGTTTAACTCATTGGCCCAATCCACTCATTGATCCCAATAGTATGGGCGGACGGAAATCTTGGAGATCTCCGAATGTAGTTAAGCTTCTGGAAGCAAGAGAAGAACTTTTGTAGACGTTAGCTGTCGAATGGTCGAGGGACAATGCAAGAAATCTCGATTTAGAGAAGGAGGCACCAAGAAATAGCCAAACCAATTACGATGCCTGAGTTATTTTAATATCGATGCATAGATAAGCGATACCAAGAAGGCAGAGAGCGTAAATAATCGGAGCCCAATATCATACAAGGCATTTTTACATTAATTTCGCTACAAAACCAACCCCCACTCACCTCCCCACTCAATAGCTCCACATACAATATTGGAGAAATGAAATTTATCCCACGAGTTAGAGATGAATAATTGTTTTTTTTTTGTACCCAAACTCGGAAAAATCTCTTGGTGCATTTCTGAGATGAGGTGCTATAGCAATGGGCATTCTGTAGCAAAGATTTGCCTACTAAGATTTTTACAGGCTTACGTCATGTGATACGATCCTCTAATAGTCGTTTGCAGCGTCGTCAAAGAAAACCAATTAAACCTAAAATAGAATATACAAACATATGCCTCTGATGTTGGGATGCCGGCGGCGTTAATTCGGCCTGTTGACAGCCACCGTACCTTCAAGATATAAAGTGTGGAACTGCTTTTTAGCGGAAGATGTGCATGCCTGTACTTGTGAACACATTGAATGTTCCGATGTTATGTTGTGCAAATCAAAATAAAATGCATTCTCCACTAGCCATTGGCGGGAAGGGGTCGTAGACAGTAACGGCTAATTAAACCTGCAAATAAAGTTTAGGAATAACCTCAAATAGATGAAAAGATGCGGATATCAAAGTTCTACAGTTGCTGCAAAGCATATTATTTCAACTGTGAGGGATTTTTGTTTTGCGATCCTTTCCAACATCTGTGTCCCCTTAACTAACTTGAAAGGTTTATTACCGATCTGCCACAATAGAATTGATGTTGACCTATAAAATAGCTAACGAGAAAAAAGAAACCAAACACGTCAATGTCTCAATACGGATAATTCTCCAGTGATTGTAAAATGAATTCTACCCATTGGTTCAGCCTGAGAGGGGTGAAGATTTCATAAAAGAATGGTTGTGATACAGGACAATTATATGCCCACTGCACCAGCAGAGAATTTTTATTATTTGTATGGGGCCCAGAGCATTTTTCGGTTAGCAGCCAGCTGGGAACGGCTGGTGTGAGAGCCAGAAAAGCAATTCAGGTCGACCAAACTGGGTCGGTCAAAAAAAAAAAGTGCGCTGCTACCAAAATTGTTTTTCAACCGAGATATATCCAGGAACCGTCAAACGCTCGCTTATATCCTGAGTGTTAACTCCATGGCCAAAGCCAAACCGTTTCAGCCGGGCCGACCACAAGAATAGAATCGGAAGCATCCCGCCCAAGAACCCAGAATGGACGAAAATAATCTGCCGCAATAAGCGTACTTCATCAGTTCGGCAGACAGGCCTGATGGATTAAGTCGGACCTACAGGAGATGGGCACAAAATCGTCGCCCATGGGGACGTATGGCGAAACCCACACCGAATTATCCGTGACATTTACAAATGATGGACCGGTTATGACAGGTGAATAACAAGGGTGGGAGATGCCGAGATGGCTACATCACAATAATAAACAAATATTAGAAAATACATCCACCTCAGTCTCAATCGCTGGACAATAAGATTATTTGATTAATCAGGTACCTTATTGGTGAAGTTTTGAGAAGATAAGGGATTGTCGACGAAGAAAAAAAAAAAAAATAACACAAGAAACTGATAAAAATTAAAATATCCTGAAATTAGGATTAATTTAAACGTCTTACACATGAGCCGATGATTAGACCATAATTGGGTGTAGCTGGGATGACTAGAGCATCGCAATCTTCACAAGAAAGAGGTAGATGAATATATAATTGCCAGGGTAATTCTGTATATATCAACGTTCCGGTTAAGAGGGCTCGCCCTTTGGGGGATACAAATTACGTAATCTGCGGTAGAAAAATCGCTTGTGTTCGTAACCTTCTAGGACAATATAGCCAACGACGAAGCTAGTAATTCAGGGACACAAATTGACAAGGATTAAAAATTTCTGACTCTGTAGACAAAATATATATTGAGGTCAACATAATATATGTTATCAGCGGGTTAATCGGGTTGATCGACACTCACTGATAACTTAATTACAAATATGCCAGGAAAAAACCGACCCATCCCACGACCACCGTCGTCCCGACACAACAGGTGTATCTTTCCTAAACCGGCATTGACACAGGCGACTGTGCAGGGTACAGAGTGCTATTTTCTCGTACAACCGTCCTCGGAAATAAATGGGTTTCCCGCAGAATGATAGAGGGGATCACGTGTGAATTACCAGAGTTGCCCCGGATATTCCGGATTTAGCCTGGAAGCCGACAGTTTAGGAAACAATGTTATGGTTAAGATGTTGATAACCTGCCTTATTTAGGATTATTTTTCAGTGGATTTATTTGCTTTGATGTATTGTTTACTGTTTAGCTGTAAATGGTTAGCATGGTTCTATGCAATTATTTTATGCTTATGACGATGTTTTGTGAGATTGGAAAATTCCCTCAATGTCGGTTAGGCCAGAAGAGCTCAATTATATTTGCAATGCCGATGAGAATTACATTGGTAGAATCCTTGAGACTCAGGCAGTAGGGCAGACTACATTATTTGCCAGCATATCATGATTTATACCATCAAACCCAGGTTTACAGTCCAAGGAGATGGGTGTGGGCCGAAATCCCATGCACATAAAAAATAACCTCTCGCGCAGAAATGTTAAAAAATATTCCTTAAAAAATGAATAAAAATTTTTTTTTTTTTCACCACTATTAAATTACTTGTATTCTTGGGATAAGATAAACTATTTTGCCCTAAAATTTCCTTCATACTTTAAAAATTTTTAATTGTTTCAGCATAATAAAAAATTATTATTAATTTTCTGTTTCTTTTTTTGCCAAAATTATTATTTTTCACTTTCTGGTAATTCCCTCTTTCAACCCATTGATTATCCACCAATTCCCAGTTCCCAATTTTTATCCCATAAGCCGTTCAGTTATTTAAATTAACCTTAAATTCCTGAATTTTAGCTGTAATTTCCTCCCTTCTTTTTTTCTTTCGATTTTCTTTCCTGGTTTATCACTTTCACTCGTTAGTTAATTCAGTAACTATATTGGAATCATGAGTGCAACTGAACCAACTGTCGAAAAAGTCGACAAAAACGTCTCTGATGATGAAGATGATGATATCGATCAATTGATTTTGGATTTACAATCTAACCAAGGTGCTTTAGACGATGATGAAGATGATGAAGTTGACCAATCTTCCTTCAAGGCCGTTCCTGAAGAATTATTGAAGACTGACCCATCTACCGGTTTAACTTCTGACGAAGTCTTAAAGAGAAGAAAGAAGTACGGTTTGAATCAAATGGCTGAAGAAGAAGAAAACTTGGTTTTGAAATTCGTTATGTTCTTCGTTGGTCCAATTCAATTCGTTATGGAAGCCGCTGCCGTTTTAGCTGCCGGTTTAGAAGATTGGGTCGATTTCGGGGTTATTTGTGCCTTGTTATTATTAAATGCTTTCGTTGGTTTCATTCAAGAATACCAAGCCGGTTCTATTGTCGATGAATTAAAGAAAACCTTAGCTAACTCTGCTTTCGTTATTCGTGATGGTTCTTTAGTTGAAATTCCAGCTAATGAAGTTGTTCCAGGTGATGTTTTACAATTAGAAGATGGTACCGTTATCCCAACTGATGGTAGAATTATCTCTGAAGATTGTTTATTACAAGTTGATCAATCTGCTATTACTGGTGAATCTTTAGCCGTTGACAAAAAGCACGGTGACTCTTGTTACTCTTCTTCTACTGTTAAAACTGGTGAAGCTTTCATGGTTGTTACTGCTACTGGTGACTCTACTTTCGTTGGTAGAGCTGCTGCTTTGGTTAACAAGGCCGGTGCCGGTACTGGTCATTTCACTGAAGTTTTAAACGGTATTGGTACTATTTTATTGGTTTTGGTCATTGTTACTTTGTTACTCGTTTGGGTTGCTTGTTTCTACCGTACCGTTAAGATTGTTCCAATCTTAAGATACACTTTAGCCATCACCATTGTCGGTGTCCCAGTCGGTTTACCAGCTGTTGTTACCACCACCATGGCTGTCGGTGCTGCTTACCTTGCTAAGAAACAAGCTATTGTTCAAAAATTATCTGCCATTGAATCTTTAGCCGGTGTTGAAATCTTATGTTCCGATAAAACTGGTACTTTAACCAAGAACAAATTGTCTTTACACGAACCATATACTGTTGAAGGTGTTGAAGCTGATGACTTGATGTTAACTGCTTGTTTGGCTGCTTCCAGAAAGAAGAAGGGTTTAGATGCTATTGATAAAGCTTTCTTAAAATCTTTGATTAACTACCCAAGAGCTAAGGCTGCTTTAACCAAATACAAGGTTATTGAATTCCAACCTTTCGACCCTGTTTCCAAGAAAGTTACCGCTATTGTTGAATCCCCAGAAGGTGAAAGAATTATCTGTGTTAAAGGTGCTCCATTATTCGTCTTAAAGACCGTCGAAGATGACCACCCAATTCCAGAAGATATCCACGAAAACTACCAAAACACTGTTGCTGAATTTGCTTCCAGAGGTTTCAGATCTTTGGGTGTTGCTAGAAAGAGAGGTGAAGGTCACTGGGAAATCTTAGGTATTATGCCATGTATGGATCCTCCAAGAGATGATACTGCTGCCACTGTCAATGAAGCTAGAAGATTAGGTTTAAGAGTTAAGATGTTAACTGGTGATGCCGTTGGTATTGCTAAGGAAACTTGTCGTCAATTAGGTTTAGGTACTAACATTTACGATGCTGACAGATTAGGTTTATCCGGTGGTGGTGACATGGCTGGTTCTGAAATTGCTGATTTCGTTGAAAATGCTGATGGTTTCGCTGAAGTTTTCCCTCAACATAAATATAATGCCGTTGAAATTTTACAACAAAGAGGTTACTTGGTTGCTATGACTGGTGATGGTGTTAACGATGCCCCATCTTTAAAGAAAGCTGATACTGGTATTGCCGTCGAAGGTGCCACTGATGCTGCCCGTTCTGCTGCCGATATTGTTTTCTTAGCCCCAGGTTTATCTGCTATTATTGATGCTTTAAAGACTTCCAGACAAATTTTCCACAGAATGTATGCTTATGTTGTTTACCGTATCGCTTTGTCTTTACACTTGGAAATTTTCTTAGGTTTATGGATTGCTATCTTGAACAGATCTTTGAACATTGACTTGGTTGTCTTCATTGCTATTTTCGCTGATGTTGCTACCTTGGCTATTGCTTATGATAACGCTCCATACGACCCAGAACCAGTTAAATGGAACACTCCAAGATTATGGGGTATGTCTATTATCTTAGGTATCTTCTTGGCCATTGGTACTTGGATTACTTTAACCACTATGTTCTTACCAAAGGGTGGTATTATCCAAAACTTCGGTGGTATTGATGGTATCTTGTTCTTGCAAATTTCTTTAACTGAAAACTGGTTGATTTTCGTCACCAGAGCTCAAGGTCCTTTCTGGTCTTCCATTCCATCTTGGCAATTAGGTGGTGCTGTGCTTATCGTTGATATCATTGCCACCTGTTTCACCTTATTCGGATGGTGGTCTCAAAACTGGACTGACATTGTTACCGTTGTCAGAACCTGGATTTTCTCTTTCGGTGTTTTCTGTGTCTTAGGTGGTGCTTACTACTTAATGTCCGAATCCGAAGGATTTGACAACTTCTGTAACGGTAAATCTACTAAACCAGCAAAGGATGGTAGATCTTTGGAAGATTTCTTATTGTCTATGCAAAGAGTCTCCACTCAACACGAAAAATCCTCATAGATTAATCATTTTTAGAATTTGAATCAGATTCCCACTATAGATTTCCAATTCTTTAATTGTTTTTCTCTGATTTTCCGTCGTCATCCCTAACTTTTCATTTCATCATTCTTCGAATGAAAAATCCTTCCCAAAAGAAAAATAAAATTAGCTATTCGGTTGATAATGAACTCCCAATTCTTTATCAATTGATTCATCATTCGTTAACTTGACTTAATACTAGCTTTTTTTGTTTTTTAATTTATTATTCCCAGATTTTTTATATATATTTTTGATTCCCATTCCCGTCATTTTATTTTTTTTTAATTTTTAATCATTTCGTATTATAGTATAGTAATAGATAATAACATATAATTGATTGTAGTTTGAATAATTTTCTGAATTATAAGTATTTTGAAAATTAATAGTTATAAGTGTTTTGAAAACTAACAGTTATAATAATTTCACTGAGGAGGGGGTTGGTCATTTTTATATGAAAAAAGTTGCTCATCTGTCAACGCGGTTGGGCTGTCATATCTGGGGAAATCCCGTCCCGAAATGAGATACGCTCATTAGTTGTTTTTGAGTCCAGCCCCTTTTCTAGATCCCAAAATGCAAATGTTGCTACGATTACTACCAGGGCAGTGCAAAATAGGGGTCTCTAAGATTCATTGCCGCCAATTCACCATTCTGAACAAATGGAGCCAGGAATTTAAAACTCCTCCTAAAGTAACTCCAAAATGGTTCTACGCCAAAGACATTCCGTTGTCCAAACCTGAATGGTATGAATATACCAAAACCAAGGACCCTTCTGAATTTGTAGCCTTTTCGGACTATGACTCCAAGAGACTTGAAAAAGCATTTCAGACCCTTGATAGCGATGGGTCAGCTGATGATTCCCATGTCGTGGATGTTAGTGAAGATAGATTGTTTCAAGTAGACTTGAAATCATTTGAACTCTCTCCTGTTTATTGGCAGGGTCCCGTTTATGAAGTCAGAAGAGGTATATGGTTCAATTCATCAGGAAATCCCGTGGATAATGAGCTTTCGAAACTGCTTGAACTGGGATACCAATCCAAAAAGCCGTATTTATTCGGACTGGAAAACAAAAAACGTAAAGAACGAATCCTTGATAAACTTACCAAGAACCCAATTGATAAAAGACTCCTGAAGGAAATCGAACAATTGAAGAATGATGGCGATAATGTCCTGGATAAGCTTGATTCCATTAAGAAGATTATTGTGAGGTCCTTCAACGACGACTTACAATCGATAAAAAACATTCTTGATGAGCAATCAGATACAGTGGATATTGACGATGACAAAACCGTGTTGTTCTGTGATGAAAAGAGTGCTGTTGTGTTCCCAACCTCCATGAACAGCAAGTTTAACTTGGAAGTACTTCGGAATTTTGGTGGTTCTAGTGGAAATATGCGTTTGCTTACTGTAGAAAAGGTCCAACGTGGATATTCTGACGACATTGAAAGAACGTTCTTTGATTTCATTTCTTCCAGCCCTATTGATGGTCTCAGTGATGTGTTCCTTAGCGAGGTAGTCTTGAATGAAGAGAACAAGAAAGATGAAAAGGAGTCAAAGAAAGAGGAAGAGCAACCGGAGGGAAAGAACGAAATGGACACCGATTTTGCTGAACCTAATGAAAAGTATAGCAATAGGGAAATTGACCATTTGGTTTTATGTATCCATGGTATTGGTCAAATCTTAGGGCATCAGTATGAATCAGTCAATTTCACTCATAGTATCAACGTATTGCGTTCAACCATGAAAAATGTCTATAAAAACAATCTGAAGCTTCAGAAATTGGCTTATCCTGATGGAAAGGATGATCAGGAAATTAAGAACAATAATCGTGTTCAAGTCTTACCAATCTCTTGGAGACATAAGATTGACTTCCATCCAAACCAGAGATTTGAGAGTCTCGATGAAAGTGGAGAACCAAGATTCCCAACCTTATCTGAAATCAATGTCGATGGAGTAAAACCGTTACGGAAGGTTTTAGGTGATGTCGTTCTTGACGTTTTGCTTTATTACGAACCAAGATATATCGAGCAAATATTCGATACTGTTACCACCGAATTAAACCGAGTATACAAGCTCTACATGGAAAGAAATCCTAACTTCAAGGGTAAAGTACATATAATGGGTCACTCTTTAGGTTCAGCAATTTCATTTGATATTCTCTCTGGCCAGCTGTCAACTCCTGGTAGGAATATGGACTTGAACAGAAACTTGTCGTTTGATGTTGATAGCTTGTTCTGTGTGGGATCTCCAGTGGGAGTCTTTAAACTTTTGGAAAAAAATAACATAAAGGCAAGATCTCAGGTACCCGGAGACTTTGAACCGAATAGAGATAATGGATTTGCATCTCCTAAATGCCAAAATCTTTACAATATCTTCCATCCTTGCGACCCAGTTGGATATCGAATGGAACCACTAGTGGCACCACGGTTTTCTAACCTTAAACCTGCAGAAATTCCATTCGCTACGGAGGGATTCAATTCTCAATTGCAAGATCTTGCAGGGTTAGGTGACGATATCCAGGAGAAAATTGCCAAAGCAGCTAGCTGGTTCAGCAGTTCAACAGGAAAAGAAATAAGTTCACAAGGTATAGAACAGAGTATAGAAGAAAAGGCTGCCCAAGAAAATGCGTTGGGAGATATCTTGAAAAGTCTTGCTTTATTTGATAACGGGAAGGAAAAGAAAGATAAGAGTAAGCCGAAGAAAGTACAATTGGAGAATAAAGATTTGGAGCTATTATCCGGTTTAAATCGATCAGGAAGAATTGACTATAGTCTTCCTATGGGAGTGTTTGATATTTCTTTAGTATCTGCAATTAGTGCCCATGTCTCCTACTTTGAAGACGAAGATACTGCAGGTTTTATTATGAAGGAGGTACTAGCATCGCAGAATAAGCCAGTTGAATCAGTCAAGGTAGACCTTTACAAGTAATTATAATTTAAACATTTACAGGGTAATATACACATTTATTCAATTAATAAATCATCAATGCTTTGTTCAGCATCGTGTTTGATTAGATCCAACATACCTACTGGTAATATTGGGGTTCCTTCTTTATCAAGAATGTAGCGGAATGGCATTTCAGTAGATTCATAACGATTATATTTGATTTCGGGATAGTCAATGAATTTGATATCTTCGAATTTAGTTTTGTTTTCGATAATAGTTTGAGTGGTTCTGATGGCAGTATCAGTAGTCATTTGTAAAGCTCCCAATCTTCTACCAGCAAATCCGTATTTTCTTCTTAATATACCAGTTCTATCAACTCTAGGGTGAGATCCTAAAATTCCTCCAAACACAAAGTAGTCAAATTTAGCTCCATCTTCAGGAACAAGTTCTTCTGTAGCAGCAGGATCCAAAAGACAAACTCTGGTCTTATCTACATTGCCATCATCGATTTCAACACATTCTTTGGTGGTCCATTGGAGTCCTAGAGCCAATAATCTTTCTGGGATGTCTTTTTCGGTAGTGGATGGGGGTAATGAGGTCAAGATTAAGTTCTCTTTGCCAACTTCTCTTATTATTTGAGAATATTCAAGAATTACCCATTCAGAAAATCCTTCTTCCATATGTTCAATAATATATTTCATTTTGTTCCGTTATCTGCAGCTTCTACAGCAAGAGAAGACTTCTTTGCATTCTTTTGACATAATTTTTTTTCGATGCTCAGCTCCAGATTTTTCATTTTTCCAACAGTGATAGCAACACCAAAATGGCGAGTCAGCTTCCATGAATAAACCTACATTTAATCAATATATACAATGAGTTGATTTGAATAATAAATTAGGATTAGGATCTATAAACACTAAGAATATTTTTGGGTTTTAAGTATATTTAGAAGAATTAGACGGGATTAAAATCACTTTTTGGAGCAACAAGAAGATGCAGCTTCAGCAGAAGTTTCAGTGAAAGCAATTCTGGAAGCTTTATCAAGAGAAGTAAGACCTCTCTTACCAGCCTTGACTTCAGTGGTAGTTCTAGCATTAGATGGTCTAACGTCAAGAACTGGGTTTTCGGTGAAGAAATGTCTAGGACGTAACATCAAGTCGAAGATTTCAGTTGGCATGACTGGGAAATCTTCTGGAGCTGGGAAATGGGTGATACCGAAAGTGTGGTAGAGAAGGATATCAGTGTTTTCAATCTTATCAGAACCATCACCAACCCATTCTCTCATACCTCTTAAACCATCACCACTCCATTGAGCAACATGATCACCAGATGGGTATAATCTACCGTATCCGAAACCATCATCTTGGTATGGAACAACTTCAACAGAATGTTGAGCCCATGGAGCTCTCTTACGGACCAAAGAACCTTCTTGGGCCAAAACTGGAGAGCAGAAAGTAGAAACCAATTTGTAAGAAGCTGGCTTACCAGAGTAAGGGTTGATGGATTTAGGGTTGAACATATCCCAGGTTCTAGCAGTAGAAGATTCAAAGTTAGTTAAAGATTCTTTAACGGTCTTGAAAGTAGTCTTTTCAGCGTAGAAAGCGTTACCATAAACATTTTCTGGAGAACCGAATGGGAATGGAGATGGTTTAGCATCACTAGAAGCGGCAGAGTTACCGTCACCATCAATTCTTGGGTGGATTCTCAAAGAGAACAAATGTTGATGGTTGTGGGCATTGACTTGAGGGTAAACTTGAGTTCCCCATGGTCCACAATCTTCATCAGCATCACAGATGTAAGTGTTAAGGATACCGGTTAATCTAACTTCTAATTTGATAGTACCATCTTGTCTGAAAATCCAGTACAAACAGTATTCGTAGTTAGCAGCAGTGAAAATTTGAGAGATGATTAATCTCTTACCTCTGGTAGTAACATTGGTTTGGAAATCATCTCTGAAATCGGAGTGCTTGAATAATAAACCATCATCTTCTTCGTGAATACAGATAGCATTCTTAAGAGTGGCAGCATTACCAGCCTTATCAGGGAAATGAGCATCAAGGTAGTGAATAACACCCTTACAGTCACAACTGTTAGTAAGAGAGTTAGTACAGTTACCAGCACCATATTCACCAATATCTAAGGCATGCTTACGTTGATGAGGGAAATCTGGGTTACCATATGGGACAATCATTTCTGATAAAGAAATTCTGTGGAACATTGGTCTAACTTTACCGTGGTCATTGTAACTAATATCAGATAAGACAATACCTTCTCTGTAGTTGAAACCAATGTGGAATTTAATGTTAGACCATTCCATAACATTACCGTTCATGTTGAAAGAAACACCTTCTGGTTGAGTGATGTTAATTTGTTTAACATCTTCTCTGAAACCAGATGGGTTTTCTTTGGTACCGAATTTTTCAGCAATGTGCTTTGGATGGAAACTAGAATGTTTGTGTTTAGAAACCTTTCTTCTTCTGTTTGGAATATCAATGTAAATGACCTTAGCAGCATTCATATCGACAATTGGACAGAAATCTAAAGGATGGGAGTAATGAGAATCGTCTTCATCTGATCTCCAGTACATTAAAGCTTGTTGCAATCTTCTGGAAGCACCCCATCTTTCATCGTAACCGATGGTCCAGGCATCACAGTAAACGTGATGCATGTCAGACTTTGGAATACCAGAAATTTCACATTGTCTGATGACTTCAGGGTCATTTCTAATAATTTCCTCAGTAGCTTGTAAATCAGCTGGGGTTAAAATTGGTTGAACCCCTTCCAATAATTTGGATTCAATGACGGTTGATGATGGAATATCAACAATACCTTCATGAATACCGGTAACACCATCTTCAACAACCACGTAGTAGGCTAAACGTGGAGGTAAAGGGCCGTTCTTTTCTTTCCAATTGTAGTAGTTTTGCTTAATTGGTTCTTTCAAAGTAACGGTGTTGAAGACAAGAGTACGTCCAGCATACTTGTTTTTAACCACAGCAGCAACAGCTTGGATTTCTTGAGCAGAAAGAGGATCCAATGGATGAGCTGGAGCTTGTGGAGGACCAGAAGCAGAAGTTGCTTGTTTAGCAAGTTGTTGTAATCTTTCCATAGTTAAGAAATTAATGAAAGGTTGATGATGAAAAGAGAAAATTAAAAAGTTTACAGGTATCTACCGGATTTTCAAATATTTATATATCAAGAGTCCAAATCTAATTTAAGGTAATCTTATCCTAGTTAAGGCGAATAATAACCCCATCATCTCTTCCCAACATAGATCAAGTTAACTCTGATTGACTGAAAAAGCTCGGAATGCCTCTCTTATCACTTCCCAATTAGGTCAAGGTATCCCTGACAAGGCACCAACATCCGCTCAAATACCTTCCGCATTAGGAAGGAGGTAACGCACTTCCTGGTCGCAAATTATTTGGGACAAATTGGGTAAGTGTTAGATCAATAGCCCAGCACTGGATAATGGATAATGTAGATAGTGTGGTCATTAGCTAAAGGATGTGACTGTGTCGGAAAAGAGGCTATTATTGGTTTGTAAGGGTGGATAATCGGATGATGAGTTATTAATTTGTAGAGAAGCGTAGAGAACGCTCAGTTTTGGAGGCGATGAGACACAATTTAGCAGCCGATATGGGGCGGTACTATGAGAGGGGACAAATAGGATGTCTCGATTGATTCTGGAAGCAGAAAGAAGCCTGAAATAGAAACTGAGTACAGTGTCCGGATAGTATACTAATATTTGAGTAGCATCAGAAAGAAAACGGCTTCTATTCCCAGGGTTTGATGAAAGCATAGAAGCTTTGACCCCAACGGCTAAAGTATATTTAGCAGTCAAAGTGCCAACAAGGTGACCAAAAGGAAATGCAACCACAGGTAACTTAAGCGAGTAGACGGCTAAAACAGAGTCAGAAGTTGCGCCAAACACAATAGAAGAACAGAGCCAGTAAGGTTTCTGGAGTGCCTCATACTAAAAAATGTAACTTGGATACCAATTTATGTCACAATCGTTGGGGACGCCTAAAACGGAAGTGTTCCAACGTCTGGCCTACTTTTGACAGATGCCTCGCAAAACTATTATATTACATGGCATTATTATATAGGACATTATACATAAGATAGAAAATGGAAAATGGGGGGATTAGAAGAATTGAATATCGTAAGGTTGTCAAAGGGGGTAGGATCTTAAATTTTTTTAAGCTTGAGTTCTATAACAACAATCCAGATGAACATTGGTAACACAACGAAGCAAGTGAAATTAGTGACAATCCAACTGTTAATGAACATGGTCCTGAGCCAAATATATGCTTCGTTTACCGAGGCAAAGTATTCAGGAGAAGAGCACGAACCATTGCATGCTGGAGCGTTCACACAGTGCTGGATGTAGTTAATAAAAATCAGGGTGAATAATTGACGAGGAACATCCTGGAATGTATTATTTGAGCCAACAACTGATTGAATGGTAATTACGACAATGTTGAAAAGCACATCATTGAAGATTACTGCCATGCAAAATGACAGCACCAAAGAAATGCTGCAGTAACACCAGGAGAAATGGCTCAAGATTGAGGTCAATTGGGGGAAATTGGAAATGGATGGGTGGTTAGCAACCGAAGCAAACTTTACCATAACATCTAATACGAATAAGGAAGCCACGGTGAAATAAATATGGTCAAATCTGATAATGAAGTCAGGGAACACATTCAATAAGCACGAGGAAGAGTTCATCATCAATTTGTTAGGTAAGGCAAAGACGTAGACCACCAAAGTGCAAACAAAAGCAACCAAGTACTTTGTGAAAGTACGTTTAACGTTGGAGACTGGGACGACTACGTAGTTTTCAGTGGTTACATAGGAATTGGAGTTCAGGTAATTGAAGGTGGTTAAGGTGGAATCGAAAGACACTGATTTCTTTGGTTTAGCATCAAAATCAGCACCCGATTCTTGGGCAGAGAAGCTAATTAACTTTTCCATGTCGTCTTCATTGAAAATATTTTCGTACAATTCATTATTACTTTTGGAGAATGAAATAAATTCGATGATTTTCAGGATGGATATAGAAAAACCATTGAAAAGGACCATGGAGATGACGACAAAGGCAAAAAATTTGCAGTCTTTCACGAAAAAGGACCAGTTCTTCAGGGTGAAGACTTCTGTATTGAAGTGGGAAAACAGCCTAATGTTGGCCTTGATGCTGGCATCAGAATCTTGCAAATGACTGAACAAACTGATGTTATTGAAGAAATTGGGTGCCAAACAGGTTATGAGTAAATTCCACCCACACAACACAATTACCATCACGGTGATAGATTTGAAGTCTTCAGAGTATCCTTTGGGTAAGGACTTGCTGATTTTGAAGTATCTGTAAGCATACATTAGGGCCAAGGCCGTGCTACCTAAGACCAGCACCAGGTAGTAGGAGTCAAAGCCCGGGGCATGGTGAGAAGCCTCCTCGAGACCAGTCAATAACTGTTTCACTGTCTCGTCTGACATGATTAGTAATATAGAGGGAGGTGTCAAATAAGTGGTATATAGGTGTTAATCAGCAGGGTATCGCAAGAACTATTAACGCCGAACACAGAAACACAACACTAGTTGACAGAGAGGAAGATATATACAAAAAGCAAGCCAGGGTATTCGCTAATTAGGAGTAGCAATTCATTCACCCAAGGATTCTACGACTCATTTATACAAGAAAGAGAGATGACATGATAATGTGTAATAGCAGAGAATATGCACTATGAAAAAAAATATTATAACCTAAAAACGCTTACATATAACCACCATGCCCCCTCCTAGCAAAATTTTTTTAAGTCGCAATTCATATGGTTGCCCCAAAGGGTTAGTTGAAACAACAATGTGAAATTCAGCTCATTACAATACTACTTTGGGGTTAATTACCACTGTAGATGTTCGGGATAAATAGGAGATGGATAGTTTGACACGTTAGGGGTCCGGGTTTAAGTTTGGGGGGAGATACCCATTTCAATCAAATTCAAAATAGCATTGTCGAAAATGGTTAAATTGAATCATGTACAATGACCTCCAAGCAATAAGGAGAAGTAGAGCAAAAACCCCCATCCCCCTTCCGGTTTAACTACTAGCGAAGACAGACATTAGGGCCTACATTAATTTTCTCAGAGATGCATACATGACAGTTCCTTTCCGATCCGTCCGCAAATAAGGGTGTTCAATAGAGATTATTTTACCTGGGCTACATAATTCCAAATTTGTAAGTCGGTAGTCACTAGCTAATCTAGAGAAGTTCTTGGTTGAGGCTTTAAAACCCCGATTTGGCACCTGTTTGTATACCGTTGCTAACGTTTGAGTGATTTAGATCGGTCAAAAATTTTCGCCGACATGTTTGGCTGCGGCAGCCAATGACGGAGTTAGGGCCATCGGTTCCGCTTTTCGAAAGAAAAGAACGAATTGCTCAAGTTACAACCCTGGGAAACAGCGATTGACAACGCGTTTCAAAACCGTTTGCTACTGTTAGCTTGGTTGTAGTGATATAAGGTGACGATCAGATAAAATTAAGGTTTATGGAACCTTCGGAAGCTACAAAAAATGAGGTTATCCTTTTGCGCCGATTACGTAATCGGTGCATCGTATATTTTGCAGTCTGGCGGCATAGGACGTTGCCGCCTACCACGAATTATACTCAAATGGGTAATCTGTGATGATGTACTACATATCGAGGTAGGTATGTAATTAACCACAAAGAGATGAGACGTGGATAATTACAGAGAATCCCGGTGGAGCCAGGACTGTAAAGAAGGAATAAGAGAAGGGTTTACAGAAATGAGGCCAACAGATCTAGAAGAGAAAGTGTAAAGTTACAGATCTAGAAGAGAAGGTGTAAAGTTACAATGAAGAGTGTAGAAGCCGGGGAGATAAGTTTCAGAGGGATAGGAGAAAACACTGTGAGAGTGAACGAGATGAGCTCAGATGGAGACCATTAAATGGAATGGACCAGTAAATACAGTCAATGGACCAGCAAAATCGGGCATGAACATACACAAACTAGAGGAATACTACGGCACAACTAGTAAAATAAAACGGCACAAACCAACAGTTAACTTGCACAAGAGCCATCACGGAATAGATGACAAATACCGACCGGGGAATGAAGACGATAACTCCGACTACAGTTTTATAAAGTTTTCATATATTCACAAAGGTGATTAATAAACAAAAGATTAAATGATTCAAAAAAATACTAGATAAGAATGAACAAAAATAATAAACTAGAAACTAGCTTATAATTTATCATAATATTCTTCGTAACCTGGAACTTCAGGTTTTTGACCAGTACGGATTCTCTTTTCTTTAACGATGGCACCTGGTTTAGAGGTTTCATCAGTTGGATCACCACCCAAAACGGACCAATGATCGAAGATCAATTGTGGGAAAGCTTGACCACCAGTAGCTTGTCTTAATTCACCAGAGAAACCGAAGGATTCGTTAACTGGTAAGTAAGCCTTAATGGTGAACAATGGAGTACCTGGTCTTTGTTCTTCAGAGATAACTTGACCTCTCTTTTTGTTTAAGACGGAGTAGATACCACCAATAGCGTTTTCTGGACATTGAATTTCAACCAAGAAAACTGGTTCTTGAATGGCTGGTTCAGCCAATAACATGGAAGCGTAAGTAACTCTTCTCATGGTTGGGATGATTTGACCACCACCTCTGTGAATAGCATCAGCGTGTAAGGTAACATCCAAAATGTTGACTCTAACGGATCTAACATTTTCACCGAAGATTGGACCTTCTTTGGTAGCCCATTGGAAAGCAGCAACAACGGAATCTTTGATTTCGTTTAAGTATTGGACAGCCTTAGTTTGATCAACAACCAAGTTAGGACCGTTACCATCTGGACCGAAACACCAAATCTTTCTGGCATCAGTGACATCCCAACCGTGATTGTCAGCCAAGATTCTAGCTCTAGCTTTGAAATCATCTCTTGGGTTGATAACACCTCTTTCAATATCTAAAGAAACTTCTTCATCAATTGGTTGAGCCTTAACGTAAATTCTGTTATGCTTGTTTGGAGATTTAGATAAAGCAACCATGGAAGATTCAGCTTCAACAGTTTCTCTGTAAGAGACAACTGGTGGAGAGATTTTCAATGGAATACCAGCGTGATCGTTTTGTAAATCAGATAAACAAATTTCCAAATGTAATTCACCAGTAGCAGCAACAATGTGTTCACCGGATTCGTTCATGGAGGTTAAGACACATGGATCGGATTTAGACAATCTCTTTAAACCTTCAACCAATTTTGGTAAATCGTTGGCGTTTTTAACTTCAACGGCAACTTGCACAACTGGAGAGACAGAGAATTTCATAACCTTCATGTTGTGGGAGAGTTCAGAGGTGGTAATAGTACCGGATTTCAATAAGAATTGATCAACACCGACTAAACCAACAATGTTACCAGCTGGACAGTCATCGATAGCTTCGACGAATCTACCCATCATCAAAACAGTTCTTTGAATAGATTTGACGAATAAGTCATCTTTCTTACCAACTTGGTAGTTTGGACCTTGAATTCTGACTTTTTGACCAGATTTAACGGTACCAGCGAAAACACGACCGAAAGCGTAGAATCTACCTTTATCGGAGGTTGGAACCATCTTGGAGACGTACAACATCAAATCAGCGGTTGGGTCACAGTTCTTGATGGCAATACATGAAGGATCATCACTTGGACCTTCGTATAAAGTTTCAGCTCTGTAGTTTTGAGCAGTAACTGGAGATGGTAAGTGAATGATAATCATTTCCAATAAAGCATCGGCGGCTGGCAAGAATTTTCTCATAACAACCTTCAATAAAGCTTTACCTTCCAATTCTTTTTCTTCACTCTTCAAGTTAATTTCCAATTTTTCCAATAAGGTTGGAATTTCGGCTTTCTTGAAGTTCATGATAGCGGCGAATAATCTGAAGATAGGGTCTAAAACGAACATGTTGAAGGCTCTTTCTAAAGTCTTTCCATCGGCATCTTTTTCTTTGTTAGTCCATTTTTTGGTCTTTGGGTTGAAGTAAGAGTCACCCCATAATCTTTCCATCATTTTTTGTCTGTCAACACCGAATTTCTTGGAGTATCTGATGGCGAATTGTCTGATGGTGAAAGCCCAACCGTGTAAACCGGAAGCGAAGGCAACAGTACCCTTTTCTGGGTAAACTTGAACATCACCTAAGACTGGGTCAACGTAAGTGGAGATAATAACGTTAACGGATTCAACAGTTCTAGAGAAAGATTGGTACAAATCTTCCTTGGTAACTTGCAATTCCAATAAAGCTCTATCAACCTTGTTAATAACAACAACAGGTTTAATTCTTTCACCTAAAGCTTGACGTAAAACGGTTTCGGTTTGGACACACACACCTTCAACACAGTCAACGACAACCAAAGCACCATCAGTAACACGTAAAGCGGCAGTAACTTCAGAGGAGAAATCAACGTGACCTGGGGAATCAATCAAGTTAATCAAGAATTCTTTACCGTCGGTTTTTTGTTTGATTTCTTTGACATCTTCATCATCCATACCAGCATATAAAGAGATGGCGGTGGATTTGATGGTAATACCTCTTTCTTGTTCATCCTTTCTGGTATCCATGAATCTGGCATCACCAGCCTTGGCGGCGGAAATAATACCAGCTCTTTGAACCAAAGAATCGGTTAAGGTAGATTTACCGTGATCGACGTGGGCAATGACGGACATGTTACGGACGTTAGTAACCTTGTCCATCAATCCACGGATTTGTTCAATAGTGAAAGCAACTAGACTTGTTAGTATTACACATTATATCAATTATAACGACATTGTTACTGTTCTTATCCCGTAATCTGGCCATCACCTAAATGGCATCACTAATAGAGGAAAAATTTTTCTCACTGCTAAAATTTTTTCTTCTCATCATTAGTGCCTGATCCATAGCCACTACGCCAGCGGCTAGCCACCGGTCTGGCTAGGAGTTGACAATACAAGGAGAACGGTTGCCATCGTCGATGTCATTATCTTATCGGTTTACATACCCATCTTGAAATAAATTAATTGGTGTTGTTGAACCTACTAGTAGAAAGAAGAGGGAGAAAGAAAAAAAATTGAAAGAGTTTTTTTTTGCTCACCAAGTGAGCGCCGCTAATGTGAGAAGCTCACCTAAGCAGGGAAGTTAACACGAGGGGGGGGGGGGGGAAAGAGAAAGAGAGAAATTTTGATGGGGGAAAAACTTGCCTGTACGGGTGCAGGACCGCTGGGTAAACTTGGGCCCGGCCTGAGATGTGCGCAGAGAAGAGAGGTCGTGTGATCGCAGCGGAGTTACCCGCACGGGCTGGGCCAGAGAGGAATTGAGCCCAATTTTGCCACCGGGTGACTGTTACGGGTCAATGGCAGGCGGAGATGGATATGGTATGGTGGGGGTATATAATGAATGTAATATGGGGCGATTTAGGGGAATTTTGGTGGTTATTTGGTGGGCTTCTGGCAGTGGTCCGGCCTAAGTCTGGTGATGGGTGGTGGTTGGATGTTTTATATGTTGGCCTATCGCACGAATCTGTACTTTTTACAGGTTGCAGATTTCTGCATGTTGCTCATTTACAGGTTGTAGCTACGGGTCTGTTCCAGAGTCAACTAATTGAGCAGAGATGAAAAATGTATAAGATGCCCTCTACCTCCTCTACCACCACCATGAGCTTACCGCGTGTCACTGTGTTGATCTCAGGGTCCGGCTCAAACCTCCAGGCTCTCATTGATGCCCAGGCTGCCGGAAAATTCCTCGGAAACATCACCGAGGTCATCTCGTCCAGTGCTAAGGCCTTTGGTCTTACCAGAGCTGCCAATGCCTCCATCCCCACCAAGACCCACTTACTTCTGAGCTACTACAAGGGTATACTGAAGGACGAAGTCGAGGTGAGAAAACAGAAACGTGAGCAGTTCAATCTGGACTTGGCCAATTTGTTAATTTACGGCAATATCGAAGGAACAGTAGATGCAAATTATATCAAGCCAGACTTGATCATTTGTGCCGGATGGATGCTTATTTTGTCTCCTACGGTATTGGCCCCACTTGAAAAGCAAGGAATCACCATTATTAATTTGCATCCGGCTTTGCCTGGGGCTTTTGACGGTACCCATGCCATAGATCGGGCTTGGAAAGAAGGCCAGGAAGGTAAAATCACGACTGCAGGAGTAATGATCCACCGAGTTATCGCTGAAGTGGACAGAGGGGCTCCAATCCTTGTAAAGGAGCTCGATTTGAGAAAGGAAGAGAGTTTGGAGGACTATGAGCAAAGAGTTCATGATTTGGAGCACATTGCAATTGTCGAGGGTAGTAACATTATACTTGAACAAATTAGTAAATAAATGCATAACGACTAGAAGTGATGATATGGTGTAGTGCCTGCAACTGGTGTGAGTAGAAGAGAGAACGGAGTGTAGCTACATTGTAGAGTTTTATAGGCCACGAATTTCACTACTATACTGAATTAAAGTTTCTATGGGTCTTCTTACGGCATCATCTGTGTTTCTTACTCTGTTTCGTCTTACTGTTGTCTTATTCTGATCTGTCTCTTGTCTGTTTCTTGTCTGACTTCTCTATGTCTATTGTCTCTCAGAATCTTGTCTATTTTGTCAAAATCTGTCTATCTTCCTATCTTGTATCTTCTGCCTCCTCGCTCTACGTACACTCACTATCTTCGTCTTATATTGAATATTTAGTACTTTACAATCTACAAGTTGGCAATAACTTGTTCGGTAAAATGTTTGGTAGTAGCAGTACCCTTTAAGTCACCAGTTCTGTTTTCTGGACCGGATGCAATGGTTTTTAAGACGGCAGCTTCGACTTTGTCGGCGTCTTCGAACAAAGACATGTGTCTCAACATCATGACGGAGGATAACAACAAAGCAGTTGGGTTGGCTAAACCTTTACCAGCAATATCTGGAGCAGAACCGTGGACGGCTTCGAAAATAGAAACCTTGTTACCCATGTTACCGGAAGGAGTCAAACCCAAACCACCGATTAAACCGGAGGATAAATCAGACATGATATCACCGTACAAGTTTGGCATGACCATAACCACGTTTTTGTAGTCACTTGGGTCAGCAGTCAATTTCAAAGAGGTGTTATCCAATAATTCAAAGTCCAAGGTGATGTCTGGGTATTCTTTGGCAACTTCTTTGGCGGTGTCAACGAATAAACCATCAGACAATTTCATGATGGAAGCCTTGTGAACAACCAAAACGTGAGGTTTGTTGATGGTTTTGGCGTATTCAAAAGCGTATCTAATAACTTTTTCGGAGGCAGGCTTGGTGATCAATTTGATCGATTGAACAACACCAGGAACAATGGTATGTTCGATACCAGAGTATTCCCCTTCGGTGTTTTCTCTGATTAAAACGGTGTCAACGTTATCGTAAGGGGTCTTGTAACCAACAATTGACTTACAAGGACGAACGTTGGCGAACAAGTTGAAGGTTCTTCTCAAGGTCAAGTTCATGGAAGTGTGACCTTTACCAACTGGAGTAGCCAAAGGACCTTTCAATGCAACCAAATTTCTATTAACCGAATCAACGGCTGGTTGAGGTAAAGTGGTTTTACCGTCAATTAACAAGGGAGTGACATCAACAGGTTCCCATTCAATTGGGATGTTAGCGGCAGCGTAAATGTTCTTGACAGCTTCGGAAATTTCGACCCCGATACCATCACCTTCAATTAAAGTAACAGTATACTTACCGTTGGCTTTCTTCTGTCCGGTGAATTGTCCGGCAATATAACTTCTGGATAATCTTGGAGCGATGACGGCTTTTCTAGTCAATTGTCTAAACATGATGAGTAGGTTTCTGGGTTAATTATATTAATTGAAGTTTAATATAATGGATAAAAGGGAAAAAAGAAGAAAGGAGAGAGATGAAATCGCTTTTGTATGGAAATTTGGAAAAAAGGATCGAATAATTTTTTTTTTCCTGCGAGGTTTTTTTTTTTTGTTCAATGAAAAAAAAAGAGACAGAGACGGGAAGGGAAAAAGATGGGGAATTTGCTAGTGATTTTTTAACTACAAAAGGGGGACCAGGCTGCTTCGGAATTGGCTGATTACTACGGGCAGGCGAATTCCAGGGATCCTGTGGGATTTGGCCATGGGAATGGCAGAGGGTCTGGGCGTGGGCCTAGGTGGTGGAAAAACTATAGGCGACAAAAAGGGTGGACAATTGTTCCGTGGGCGAGTGCCGAGATGGCCAACCAATGATTTTGCTCCTGAAGCCAAAGTGTTCGGTTCCGACCTGATTCGGGACCATCGGTGTGTACATAAGAGAAGTCCGAATTACTCCGGCGCCGAGCCGCTCACGTGCGCGATCACGTGCATGAGGCGGCGGACTCTGCGGCACGGGTGTGTAGACGGGCAAGGGCTGGGGATAATCAAGAGCAATTGGCTGCTATAGAGTAAGGCCACGGCATCTGGCTGATCTTCTGATCGTATAACAGTAGTTGTGGGTGTTGTTCGTCAAAAATTGGATACACCAGCCGTTGATTGGGGTCCCTCCACTAGTGATATGGGTACTCTTCGAACAATTTATAGCCACCGTACCTACCAACAGTTGGTTTAGTCTCCAATCCCTGCTGTACTCGATCAGAGTTCCACCATTACTTTCATGGAGCAGCTTACTACTTCATTCAGTTAGATTGGCCGCAAAATCCCGAGTCGTGCACTACCGCAACTGATAACGAGGTACGGGTGTTTGTGCGGGTGTTTATGGCTGCTTCCATTGCTTAGGGCTACTTTCATTGCTACTTCAATTGCTCTAAGTCTTCATATACGTCTTATTGCATCTTATGTCCCTGCCATGCAATAATCGGGGAACCTGACTCATACCTCATTCTCTCAAACAGTAGATAAACTTGGTAATTACTCTACACTTCGGTTACTAGCAGTATTGAAAGTTTTGAATTCCAGCCAACATGGAATTCACTTGTTTCTGATACTTGCCATTATTTTACTGTGTTGCTCCTGTAGATACTTTTGCAGTTTTACCAACATTAACCTGTTATTAATGTGTGTGACAAAGCTGTGTTTATAAAGCTTATTAGGTAGTGGGAGGTCTTAATTTCACTTCGAGATGGAGACAGATACGAAAGGGTATCTGGGAATGCTGGAGAAAGTAAGATCAAACGTATGCGAAAATATGGGGTTGTAGTTACCTAAAAGGTGTCGTGAGATGATGGCTTGGAACGGAAGATAACTACCGTTGGCATTGGGGACAGAATGAAACCTGGTAACGCATACTTTTGTTTATCCACCTCACCTCATGTTTGCGTTGACTAGCCACAATAAGAAATACTGTGTTAAGCTCAATTGGCCATTTTTCCTCGGGTATCAGTAGTGGGTTGTAGTTTCAACCTATGATCTCTCAGCTCTCTTATCTTAAGCTCATTTACAAAGGAGAATGGTTTCGTGAATTGATCAAGAAAGGTGCATTTTCCACGTTTCTTGGTTTCAGTCCTAAACATGTCTAATTCTTGTTCCCTTCTATCAACAGCAGGCCAGTTTGGACTTCAAGCACTCGCTTTCAGGTAGGCCGAGTGTTATTCACACCCTTCGTTTCCTATCATCTCTATCTCTTGTCGTAACCTCTTCTAGTTCTTGCTACCATTGTCTACATTCTATATCCTCAGCTTTACAACCTCTGAAGTGCAAATTGCAACTATCTCTCTAAAGTAAGACCATCTGCATCACCGGTAAGGGACTATCTCCTGACAACTGACCCAAAATATCAAACACGCTGTCCTTATTTATTCCTTGTCCTTACTTTCATACCCGATTTCTTGTTAACCATATTGCAAGTTGACCAATACCATTTTGCATGATATACCGTGCCGTTTGCATTTTGTGGCCATAGCAACTCACTTGTGTAGTTAGTTTACAGTTTGGCCCAGTAAGCTAGGCCCGGAATCGTAGCCTCCAGATACATCCTTACATCCTGTTAGGTTATATCCTGGCTTATATCCTGACATAAACCCGGGACTAATTACCGAATTACTAATTCGGTGGATCCCCTATTTGTCTTGTCATCTATTGGACAATTGGCACTATTTACTGCCAACAAAATAATTACACGTGTTGGGACGCTCACATGCTATTGTTATTGTTGTTGTTACCGCCGGGGCAAATGTCTGAAAATGTCGTAATTTGGCGCTGGGTATGTGGCAATCAACTTCGCCGAAATTTCGCCGGATTGAGTGTGATTTTCTCAATCGTGAACAAATCGGGAAAAAACAATACTCAATATATGCGGTTGTTAGTTTGGGTAAATGGAACTGCACCTAACCACTATGAAACTAACAAAAGGGGCTGGAAGAGGGGATTGTCTATCGTTGGATGCAGTTCCCACATAAATTCTAGGAAGCTTATTTTTCAACCTGATCGCTGAAACTTCGCCGAAGTTCCAGATTCTCTGGCGTAGTGAAAAGTATAAATAGGGGGGCAGATTCCTCCTACGTAGTCAATTTTTATTATCATCATTCTCTCTACTCAGAAATGTCTGCTAATATTCAATTTAATTCTACCAAGTCCGTTAAAAAGGACAATGCATTGTATACCAAGTTCACCTACGAAAACTCGGTGGTGAAAAAGAATGAAGTTGGTACCTTCGACGTTACCCCTACCTCTATTGATTACGAGTTCAAGGTTGACTTGCAAGTCAAGAAAACCGGGTTATTGTTGGTTGGTTTCGGTGGTAACAACGGTACCACCTTGTTAGCATCGGTTTTGGCCAACAAACACAACATCTCCTTTGAAAACAAGGAAGGTGTCATTAAGCCAAACTACTACGGGTCTGTTACCCAATCTTCTACTATCAAATTGGGTGTTGATGCTGAAGGTAATGATGTGTACGCTCCATTCAACTCCCTCTTACCATTCGTTAACCCTAACGATTTGGTTGTTGGAGGTTGGGATATCTCCAAGTTGAACATTGGAGATGCCATGAAGAGAGCCAAGGTGTTGGATTACGACTTACAAAGACAAATCTACCCTCATGTCAAGGATATTACTCCATTGAAATCGATCTACTACCCTGATTTCATTGCTTTAAACCAAAAGGAAAGAGCCGACAACGTGTCTAATCTCGATGCTGATGGTAACGTTTCTACCAAACAAAAATGGGAAGATGTTGAAAAAGTCAGAAAGGATATTGCTGACTTCAAAAAGGCCAACGACTTGGACAAAGTCATTGTGTTGTGGACCGCTAACACCGAAAGATACGCTGATGTTATTGATGGAGTCAATGATACTGCCAGCAACTTAATTCAATCCATTAAGGATAACCACGATGAAATTGCCCCATCCACTGTTTTCGCCGTTGCTTGTATTTTGGATGGTATTCCATACATCAACGGTTCCCCACAAAACACTTTCGTTCCAGGGGTGATTGAATTGGCTGAAAAATACAAGAGTTTCATTGGTGGTGATGATTTCAAGAGTGGACAAACCAAGATCAAATCGGTCTTGGCCCAATTTTTGGTTGATGCTGGTATCAGACCAATCTCCATTGCTTCTTACAACCATTTGGGTAACAATGATGGTTACAACTTGTCTGCTCCAAAACAATTCAGATCTAAGGAAATTAGTAAATCTTCCGTTGTGGACGATATCATTGAATCCAACGAAATCTTGTACAACGAAGAAAAAGGTAAGAAGATTGACCATTGTATTGTCATCAAATACTTGCCCGCCGTTGGGGATTCCAAGGTTGCTATGGACGAATACTACAGTGAGTTGATGTTGGGAGGACACAACAAGATCAGTATCCACAATGTGTGTGAAGATTCTTTGTTGGCCACCCCATTGATCATTGACTTGGTGGTGATGGCTGAATTCTTATCGAGAGTCAGCTACAAGAGAGAAGATGGTGCTGAAGATTACGAAAACTTCTATGCTGTTTTGACTTTGTTGAGTTACTGGTTGAAGGCCCCATTGAGTAAACCAGGATACAAGGTGATCAACGGATTGAACAAACAAAGATTGGCCATTGAAAACTTGTTGAGATTGTTGGTGGGATTGCCTGTTAACAATGAGTTGAGATTCGAAGAAAGATTGGTGTTGTAAGGGGATAGAATACGATAATACAATAATAATATAGTAATAGTTACTGAAGTGTAGATGAGCGGAAACGACAGGGGCATCACCAAATGTGCAGATAAGCGTGCATGGTTGACACACCGGGTACATATGTCGGTTGCTTTGTTGGCTGATGGCTAGCCAGCAAGGCTATAACGGATGAATAATAAGCCAGACACCCGTACCTCTGCTGTCAAACGGGCGCATTGCATGGGGATGCAGCACCCCGCACCCGTGCACCGCCATTCATCAGCCAAGAGCAATGATCCCCTCTACCTCCCCTCCGCCCAGTCCCAGATCCCGCCACCCACCTGGTCAGGTCCTTGAGGAGCCCAGGATGGCCCTTTGTCGGGGACCTTGTCGGAGTTGACGTCTCGTTTGCCATTGTAATTGATGCAAAAACAACCTCGGTGACCAGATGGAGTTCTTGCCTAATCGGGTAATTGGCGATGGCTAAATGTTGGGAAAATCGAGAAAATAATCATCCGCGACGCAAAAAATGCCCAACATTCAAACTGGTATAAATTGCACACCATTTGCACCAGAACGGTCTTGCATCTGCTAATGGTGATGCATTGTTATTTTGTAGGTGACAGCGGCCTACCAGTCCAGCCTGATGTCCCCCGTAGACCCTAAGAACCTCTCAATTAGCCTGAGTTTTTGCCTCCCTCATATAGCAATGACCATGTCGTAGACCCTGGCAAGCCAGCAGAACAAAATGTCGTCCCGCCCCGACATACATTTACGACCGGTAATTTCACTGCCAACCTAAAAAAAAAAAGAGATACTATCAGCAACTACCGAAAAAAAAAAGGCTGCAGGCCCTTCGAGTTTATAAAATAGAATTTTTTTCCCGCCACTCCACCTTTTTCCCCTTCTTTTTTTCTTCCTTCTATAATCACCGGCGATAATTGATCATTACCCTGACCAATTGATCCCATTCAGTCCCTCATAAACCCTACTAGTAGTACTGCTGTCTGTCATGGCTCCTCTTACCGTCATTGTTGGTGAAGCCAAACCTGGTGAAACTGCTCCCAGAAGAAAGACCTCCCAAAAGAGCGGAGCTTTAGAAAGACCCGCCGATTCTAAGGCAAATACCATTCCTGAATACTTCAACGAATGTGTCAAAAGACAAGGTAATCGTAATGTGATGGCATGGAGAAACTTAATTGATATCCACGTCGAAACCAAAGAAGTCACCAAGATCATCGATGGCGAAGAAACCAAAGTCAAAAAGGATTGGACCTTCTACGAATACTCTCCTTACAACTTCTTGACCTTCCCTGAATTGTCCAAATTGGTCAACAACTACGGGAAAGGTTTGGTTGAATTCGGCTTGAAACCCAACCAGCAATCCAAATTACACATTTACGCCTCTACCTCCCACAAATGGATGCAAACCTTCTTGGCTGCCCAAACCCAAAACATCCCAGTAGTCACCGCCTACGATACTTTGGGTGAGTCCGGTTTGACCCACTCTATGGTACAAACCGATACCAACGCCATGTTCACCGACAATGCCTTGTTGGGTTCGTTGGTCAAGCCTTTACAGAAGGCCACCTCGTTGAAATACATCATCCATTCCGAACCAATTGACCCTAACGATAAGCGTTTGGGCGGAAAACTCTACCTGGACGCCAAGGCTGCCATCGAGAAGATTTCCGAAGTCAGACCCGACATCAAGTTCATTTCCTATGACGATGTCCTCAAATTAGGGGAAGCCTCGTCGATAGAACCAGTTACTGACATCAATCCTTCTGATTTGGCTTGTATCATGTACACCTCTGGTTCCTCTGGGGATCCAAAGGGGGTGGTTATCAGCCACGAAAACATCTTGGCTGCTCTTGGTGGTATCAGTGCCAATGCTGGGCGTGACTTGGTCACCAACACTGACAGAGTGGTTGCTTTCTTGCCTTTGGCTCATATTTTCGAATTATTGTTCGAATTGGCGTCCTTCTGGTGGGGAAGTTGTCTAGGCTACGCCAACGTCAAGACCTTGACCGATGCCTCTTGTAAGAACTGTAACTCTGATTTGGTTGAGTTCAAACCTACCATCATGGTGGGTGTGGCTGCCGTTTGGGAATCGGTTCGTAAGGGGGTTTTGGCTAAGGTTAAGGGCTTATCTCCTTTGGTTCAAAAGATCTTCTGGACTGCCTTCAAAGCTAAGGCTACTATGGCCAATTACAACATTCCAGGGGGCTCTATCTTTGATGTTGTCTTCAAAAAAGTTAAGGCTGCTACCGGTGGTCAATTGAAAGTGGTGTTAAACGGGGGTTCTCCTATTTCAAGAGACGCTCAAGTTTTCATCTCCAATTTGATCTGTCCTATGTTAGTTGGTTACGGTTTGACCGAAACTTGTGCTAATACCACCATTGTTGAACACAAACACATTGAATACGACGTTGCCGGTACTTTGACCGGGGCCATCACTGCCAAATTGGTTGATGTTGCTGATGCTGGATATTTCGCCAAAAACAACCAAGGTGAAATCTTGGTCCAAGGTAAATGTGTTACCAAAGAATACTACAAGAATGATAAGGAAACTAGTGAAGCCTTCACTGATGATGGTTGGTTCCGAACCGGTGATATTGGTGAATGGACCCCTTCAGGTGCTTTGAAGATCATTGACCGTAAAAAGAATTTGGTTAAAACCTTAAATGGGGAATATATTGCATTGGAAAAATTGGAATCTGTTTACAGATCAAACCCAGTTGTTTTAAACCTTTGTTGTTACGCTGATCAATCCAAGGTTAAACCAATTGCCATCATTTTACCAAACGAAGCTCATTTCAAATCATTCTTAGTTGATGAAAAAGTTTACTCCTCTTCAGAAATCGAATCCAAAGACTTGTCATACTTATGTGATGACAAGAAGGTTATTAAAGCAATCACCAAAACTTTGATTCAAACCGGTAAATCTCAAGGTTTAAAGGGTATTGAATTAATTCAAAGTGTGGTTATTTTAGATGATGAATGGACTCCTCAAAATGGTTTTGTTACTTCTGCCCAAAAATTACAGAGAAAGAAGATCTTGGCTTCTTGCAAAGAGAAGGTTGATGCTGCTTACAACAGCTCTTAAGTTCTTTATCTGAATTTTTTGTTTTACAATCCAAGGGTGGTAGGTAGTTTCATTTCGTATTTATTAATCACATCAGTCATTTAATTCATGTTTCTTTTTTGCTTCCGACTTTTGATGCCGATACTGTTCTTTTTATCTTTTATTGAGTCTAAGTCCATTTTGCATTCCTGCTTCCCCCAAAGATTGCCTGTGTGGGAAGCATTGCACTCTAAGGAATCATGAATTTTAAGAGCTTGGTTTAAGATTAATTTAACTTTAATAAATATTGTTCACATTAATACTTGTAATCTATATATTTTCAACCACCGTAGACATCATCGAAGGCTTTTCTGATTTGCTTGAGGTTGAAACCATCGTTTAAGCATAATTGAAGTAAAATCCTAGCCTTTTGAGGGTTTAAACATCCACCAGCAATTAAGTAGTTATTGTTGTCGATTTTTGGTAATGATCCCTTGGTGACAGAACCATCCATGGATCTTTTGGAGTAGATGATTGGAATATTCTTTTCTGATGAGATTTTGGCAAGGAATTGGTTGGTCGAGTCAGACAATGAACCTGCTCCCATGGTAGCCATGATCAAACCTTTGCAGTTCTCAGTATGGTTAATTGCCAATTCAATCAAGGTGTTATCAAATCCTTGATGGGCGTATAATACTGGGATATTGGGCAAGGCTTCAACACCGGCATTTAAGTCAAAAGTCCTTAACCCAGTTGGCATATTGGGAGGGAAGTAGTATTGAACTTCATTATTGACAAAATTTCCTAAATAACCTTGACCTAATGATTTGAAAGTATCCAACGAGTTAGCATCAGACTTTGTAATGTAGTATCCAGAACCAATTCTATCATTGAGGGTCACCAAGATACCTCTTTTTCTACTTTGTTTGTTAGCAGCAACCACACAGGCCTGATACAAGTTCATTTCCCCATCCGAGGATATACTGCTAGATGGTCTCATACTACCACACATGACAATGGGTTTGTCGGTGACAATCGTTGACTGTAAGAAGAAAGCAGTTTCTTCACAAGTATCAGTACCATGGGTTATGACGATACCATCGAAGAAGTCCAAGTCTTCCACGACCTTATTTTTCAATACAAGCAATTGGTCGGTGGAAAATTCCTTAGAATCAAGATTAAACACCTGTTCGAAATGCAATTCACAGGTCTGGGATAAATCAGGAATGGATTCAATCAAATTTTCGATCGATAAATCCACCTTATAACCCGCAGTTTGTGAGGCAGAAGATCCCTTCGAGGCAATAGTACCACCAGTTCCTAACACCTTGATGAGAGGAAGTCTATCGTCAACACTCGCTATGCTTATTTCATCTTCTGCTTGTATGGAGTTCGATCTGAACTTGACCTTGAACACAGGATGATCATCCTGGATCTCTTCCTGGATATCAAACGGTACCAAAGGCTTCACCTCGTTTGACATTTCAGCTATTTACCGTATGGAATGCAATTGTAGTTTTCTAGCAACGTTGACGTTTTATATATGCTGCCTTCATATTGCGCTCCGATGAGATGCCTTACAAGCTGCAATTTTCGCAAAACCATGCAAGGCAAAGCGGGAAATGACAGACAAGAGAATATTCCGAGGAAAAACCATAGGGTCACGTGAAAAGCATTCATTTCCGGGGTTGAAATATCAATGATGGGAATGAGAGCAAATGTTAAGGGCCAACAACGTTTATCTTTTAACTATTAGAGTGTGAACATGGGTCTCTTTTCCAAAAGTGAAGATACGGCTACAGTTCCTCCAAACAAATCCAAACGTTTGGAATGTTGGGGTGCTAGAGACGCCTTTTTCCAATGCTTAACAGACAACAATATAGACAACTCATTGGACCCTAAAGAACAAAGCAATGTCGAAAAGAACTGTGGAAACTTAAGAACTGAGTTCAAGAATAAATGTGTTGCCAGTTGGTACACCTACTTCCAAGAGAAAAGATATAATGACTTGTTAAGAGAGAAATACATCAAGAAGCTACAAGATGAAGGAGCTCAAGAGTTGCCCTTCAAACTTGGCCCTCGTTAACCTCTGTCTTTAGATATAGTCCCTGTACATAGAACTTATGATAATGCTAATTATTTATTTAGTATATGCTGGATTCTCTAATAAAGTGACCATGGTCAGCTTTATAATGCAGAAATGTAGATGGGTTCTCTACTAATTATTTTAGAATTTTCATCAGTGAGAACATCCAAAACTGTCCCCCACTCGTATTGTCCCTTCTCCAAGATTACAAAACTTAGATCAATATCCACTGAGTCTTCAGGCTCTAGCGGTTTGTCCCCAATATGATGTTGAAGCATTCCATTAATGAGGATTCTTCTGTCAGTCGAAATTTGTGATTTGACTATGTGAGTATTGGAGTGGCTGGAAGGTATAATAGAAGTAGCCAATGGGAAGGGAACATGACGTAAGATTCCATCAAGTTTTGTATTACCCTCATTAACAATTGTTGTTTTAAGCGTGTAAAACTCTTCAATTTGGAGTTTGTATTGCAGTCCATTTCTCTCTACCAATTTGCCCCCACTGAATAACGAATGTGATATTTGAACCTGATCATAGACCAAAACACTAGCCATTTTATTAGTCAATCTAATGGTTCTCAAATCAATATCCCCTTGCCTTATATTATCAGAAACTTCAGAACGCCAATTACCTCGTAATTTCTCCAAAAGGCTATGTCTTAACCAGAAAAGCTGCTTCTGGCGAGATTCTTCTTCTTCGCTAATATTATAGTTTTTGATAAATTGTTTGTTTCTTAATGATGGAATTTGTTTGGTAAAGTCCACTTCTCCCTTTGAAATTCTCTTGACGGGAATAAAGAACCTCTTGGTCTTTAACGGGTCAATAGATTCTTCGATTTCAAAATTATCAAAATTGAGCTTTGCAGCTAACTTTTCGTTCCAACTATTCCTCAAATCAATTATCATTAAACAGTACTCAGACTTATTCTTGATATTATCACTAATATACGTCAAGATATTAGCTAAACTATTCTCACTCAACAGTGAGAACAGTTTATATTCAAATGAAGACTTCAATAATGGAAGAATGTCACATCCAACTACTTCAATTGATGACATAATAGTCAAATTGAGTGGTAAATTGATATTCTTAACAAAACTTTTGGTTAAATCATTCGACACCTTATGAGAATAATCCAATATAATCTTGGCTTCTTTCATACCTCGCTTACCTGTTATCTCATAGTTAATTTTCAAATCACTGTGAGGAGGAATAATCTTATACTTGGAGCTGATTTCATCCTTATTCAAGATTCTGAACGGTTTCAACTTGAGTAGCATCCATTCAAGTTCATATACTTCACTTGGATTTATCACATTGTTAACGGAGTACGAGTTAAGTCTTGCACTCAATGATTCAATCGTCGAGTCCCAGAAAGAAAACGAAAGGTAATTAATTGACTCATTAGAGTGATTGGTTAAACACAACGAAAACTCATACTTCTCACCCTCTAATAGCATTAACCATCCATTATTAATCAGGATATCAGTAAGAGAGAGTGTTGGCTGAGGAGGAACTACCGTAAGTTGTAAATTTTTAGTGGTAGCTCGATTTTCGATATTGTTCTCTGATAAGTTTTGTAATAATTTGTCTATTAAATCTGGGTGTTCTTCCGGGCCGAAGGATTTGATCTTCAGAGCCACTTCAAATACTTCCTTATCGATGATTTGGAAATATTGAATGTTGCAGGTACCTATAGCAATATCAAAACCCAGGATGTTGAGCTCTCCTGGAGCACGAGGTTTGAAATAAACCATGAATTGCTGAATAGATCTAGGAGCAATCACAAAGGAATTGGAATTGACAGCATTCAAGTTAGACTGAGTAGAAGGAATGAATGGAGAAGGCGGTTTCTTCTGGGAGTTTGTTGCCCGAGAGTTTAATGCTGGTCGAGTTGAAGGTGAAAGGGCTTGAGGTGTGGACGTGATGATAGGCTTCGTAAATTGGTGTAAAGTTTGTACTGATACTTCTCCCTCGGTAGCTATAGAGAGGTTTGTAAGTTCAATTTCAAAATCAAATGGATTCTGCAAACTGACCTTTAATTGATAGACATCATCCATGATGAGAAGTTTATCTTTATTGATGCTTGAGAATGAAGAAGCTTGTCCCTTATCAAACGGATTGAATATAAACGCACCATTTGAGGTACTAGACAGGTTGTTTGCTGTAGAATCAACTAAACCCACATCGTTAGAAGATTTTTCATAGTCGTTGAATGGAATAAGACTGCATTTTGACTTGTTCGAAACATACTTAACTCTTCTAACCAAAAAGGGATCCCAGTAAAATGCCTCAATTCCCAAATTCTCTCTATCGGATATATTGATAATGGATTCAATCTTGTCTTTCAAAGAGATTTGATCTTCAGTTGTTAAACAATGGGTATACCTCGTCAACAACAATGAGGCAACCTTGACAAGATAAGGATAATCATTGGTAGCCTCGAGAATTCTTACGCAAGTATTAAGTAATTCCAATTGCAAAGAAATCCAATCACTGGCGTGACGACTGGCAGACTTTGCTGTACTTTCTGTTTGTGTGTTAATTCCATAGATGGAGAACAATTCATTAAATATTCTTCTTACAGACTCCAACGATGATAAGTCGGAGATTTTTTTGGATTCCACGATTTCACTCTCAAATTTGGGGAGTAGAGCAACAAGAAGAATACGAAGGATAAATGCCCGTTTACGCTTTAAGCCAAGGTCAGAGTACACCGAAGCAAGACAACTGTAAATTCGACATTGGTCAATGAAAGACATATCCACCAATTGGAGGAAAAATACCTTATCAATCTGGCTCAAAATCTCTCCCTTGGTGAAGTAGTTTGTGGCGGTTTCTGTTGCTGGAGCTTTCTCTGATCTGATAATAGCCTCGAGTAAAATGTCGTCAACGTCCCTATGACTGAGATAAACACAAACCATGAACTTGATTGTTCTGAGAATGTATTCTACGTAGACAATATCAGGGACGGTATTCTCATAGTCCAAAGTACTCGACTGGTAGACTTGCAAAATCTTCAACGACAACAATTTGATGAACTCGGGAATTGGAATGCTACTTAAATCCGTGGAAGACGGGACGGTAAGCAGAGAAGAATTGAAGCTGGCAATGCTTCCGTTGGAGTTTCTTGGAGATAGAACCGAGTTTCGATTGCTGGTTTTATTATTGGACTCCGAAGAGACTTTACGGGTAGCAGCGTCCGAGTTCATAGACTGCAATTTACTTCGAGAAATTTGCAATGCTGGCAACAAGATGGGGTTATTCAATTGGTAAGGAACATTGAGAAATTGCAACATTACCGAAGCCACGCCTAGTCCATCTAAAGCACTTCCCAACCATAAGTAGTCGTCAGACTTCTTTAAGTTTACGATGGCCTCAATAAAATGCTGTAAGGCATCCGAGGTTTTACCTGCCAACAAGTAGAAGCTCCCCATCAATTTGGCCTGTCTACCAGTGTGTTTCTGTTGGGCCTTTGATTTGATATCAATTGGACTACTGGCTGATACTTTAAACGTCGAGGACCCTCCAGAACTAAGCCGCTTTTGAGCCTGGTTGATGGTTTTGGTTAGTATGTGACTATCAGTGATCGAAACTGGAGATCTTAAGGTGATATTTAGATAGGAAGAAGCGTATTTGTCCAACGACGCCAAAAAGTTCTTCGTTACATCACACATTAGCGTTTCAATGGCAGTGTAGGAATCGGTAGAGCCCTGATGATAGAACGTCAGTTTGGCACTATGATCACTAGGAGGACTTAGTTTTTCGATCTGATCCTTTGGTGTATCGAAGAAGATGCAATTATGAACAATGGAACTAGGATACTGTTTTTTCAAAGTGGCTTCGATGTTGTTGGTGTTATCGCCGGAGAATTTGCCAATTCCAAGCACTACAAACGTCTTTCTGAACGGCTCGAAGTCGTGGAGGAAAATAGCCTCATCTTCAGGGTACGAGGAGGCGAAATCAAACATCACCCTTCCAGTTGGGAAGGTTTGGGGGTTGAAATAATGACATTCAGGCATCGGACTCACGTCTAGTAACCGGACCTCGTAGGTGGACCGGATGATGTCCAAATACTGGTTGTAGTTGGCAATTGGGCACCCGTTGACGGGCACCACCAACACCTTGACCCGGGCCGGGGCCAAGTAATTGTACCGATCGTTCATGGTGGCTGGTGGGGGATAGGAAAGTGTCACGTCGTTGGCACTGATCTGGCTTTAACTCAGAGGTACGGGTGAGGACCTGGTTCCCAAGTGTACGGGTGTTTTGATTTTTAGTTTTTAGTTTTTTGGTGTACGGATGTATTGTCTGGGTACGGGTCTGACACCAAAATTCAACGAGCGAAGGCAAACACCATCCTCCTTCTCTTCTCCACAAGACACCCATACACACACCATGGCGGGATTGAGCTTTGACAACTACCAGAGAAACAACTACTTGACGTCCAAGGGGTACGGAACTCCCAAGGCCACGTCCACAGGGACGACAATTGTGGGGTGTAAGTTCAATGGCGGTGTGGTTATAGCTGCTGATACCAGAGCTACTGCTGGACCCATTGTTGCTGATAAGAACTGTGAAAAATTACATAGACTCGCTCCCAGAATCTGGTGTGCTGGGGCCGGGACCGCTGCCGACACTGAAATGGTGACCCAGCTCATTGCATCCAATTTGGAGTTGCATGGGTTATATCAAAATCGTAAACCCAGAGTAATTACGGCATTAACCATGTTAAAACAGCACCTTTTCAAATATCAGGGCCATTTGGGTGCCTATCTCATTGTTGCCGGTGTAGATCCTACAGGGGCCCACTTGATGTCGGTCCAGGCTCATGGATCCACTGATATAGGGTCGTACCAATCGTTGGGTTCGGGTTCTTTGGCAGCTATGGCCATTTTGGAGTCTCACTGGAAAAAGGACTTGACTAAGGAAGAAGCTATAAAGTTGTGCGCTGATGCCATTGAAGCTGGGATCTGGAACGATTTGGGATCGGGTTCTAACGTTGATATTTGCGTGATGGAAGTGGGTAAAGATGCTGAATTGCTCAGAAACTACTTGACACCTAACGTCAGAAGCGAAAAGGCCAGATCCTACAAATTCGCCAGAGGAACCACGGCGGTGTTGAGACAGAGCGTGCGCGAATTTGTCGACGTTGAAGAAACGGTTATTCCTTTAAGTACTGCCGATGCCATGGAGGTTGACGCCTAATGATAGAACTTGACTATAATTTGTAGATTGTAGGTGCACGGGTGTATTCGTGGGATTTCTGGTGTACGGGTTCACTCCGAATTCTAGATTGTTCTACGAGCTTTTCCATATAAGTTACGGCAATTCTCCATTCATACTCCAACTCCCCAGCAAAATGGTGGTAAACAATCCTAACAACTGGCATTGGGTCGACAAAAACTGTATCGACTGGTCTAGACAGTATTTCGACGACAAAACCGTCGGCTTAAGCGTCGAAGACGGCTACAAAGTGACCATTTCTTCCGTTTCTTCGGTCGAAGGAGATGTCGAAGTCTGTCAACGTAAAGGTAAGGTCATTTCCCTCTTCGATTTGAAGCTAACCTTCAGTTTAAACATTGATCCGGAAGAAGGAGACAAGAGCTACGAAGGATCTATAATAGTTCCCGAGTTGGCTTACGATTCTGATGAAGACAGTCTCCAATTTGACGTCAGCATCTACGACGCTTTCAAAGGTGATGACAAGGTAAGATCAGGTATCAAGCGTCTTTTGATTCCAAAATTAAGACAATTACTTTTGAAGTTTGGTCCTGATTTGATCACTACTCATAGTTCGGATATTCAATTGGACTCCGAGAAAGTTAACTCCAAGTTCACCAAGGAAAACCAAACTACTGCCAAAGCTGCTCCGGTTGCTAAGAAAGAAGTCGCAGCACCCCAAAAAACAACTACGGTCACTGCAGCACCAGTAAAAGCCTCATCTTCATCTTCAGTGCCTAAATACAATACTTCTACTTTGCATTTGGAGCCTGAGTTCAACACTACCGCTGAGCAGTTGTACATAACCTTGCTCGATGGATCTCGGATAGTGGCATGGACCCGATCTCCTCCAGAAATCGACTCTTTCCCACCAAAGGAAGGTAGTTCTTTCAGCTTATTTGGGGGTTCTATCCAAGGAAGATTTCTCAAGTTGGTTAAGAACGAGCGTATTGTTCAACTCTGGAGACTCAGTGACTGGAAAGAAGGTCACTACGCTGAGTTGGATATTCAGTTGGTTCAAGGAGCTGGAGAAACCAAAATGGTGGTGAAATGGTCAGGTATTCCTATTGGAGAAGAAGACAGAGTTAGAGGTAATTTTGAAGATTACTACATCAGATCCATTAAGATTACCTTTGGTTTCGGGGCTGTTTTATAGTTGACAATAGACTAATATTAGCACTTCTACTGTAGGATGTCGGTATTTCCGCATTGCCTTCGCTAGCACCCTAGCTGCTTCGATTGCAGATTGGTAGTATTCTTAAGCGCATTGGTGACTCAACTCGTGCTCATCGCATATGTCTTGGCCTTGATTAGAAATCAACTTGGGGTTTCAGTATCAAAAGGTTGCAAAATTCCTCTTTATGTCATCGAGAAGCGTGAATTTCCATTAATGTCGCGGATAATTCACCAATTAAGACAAGATTTCCGTTAGGGTGTGCCGCTACCACATCAGGGATTCCGTTACCGTTTTAGGACAAGAAAACTTCGGTGGTCAACCGTTGAATTGCGATTAGATAGTGAAAGTTGTATAAATTAGAATTAATTACTGGAATTTTCTTCTTCTTGTTAAAAATTCACGTATTACAAATCAATTAATTATCATCAAAGAAATGTCTGAATCAACCGTTGGAAAGGTATGTAATGCGATGAGATCAAAATTTATTGAGGATTATCGAGGGTTATTATAGCAATAACCACTTTAATTCCATTTTCAGCCGATTTTTCACACCCTTGCAGTTATACTAACAATTTCTTAGACCATTAAATGTCAAGCTGCTGTTGCTTGGGAAGCTGGTAAACCTTTGTCCATTGAAGAAGTTGAAGTTTTACCTCCAAGAGCTCATGAAGTTCGTATTAAGGTTTTACATACTGGGGTTTGTCACACTGATGCCTACACCTTAAGTGGTCAAGATCCAGAAGGTGCTTTCCCTGTCATCTTGGGACATGAAGGTGCTGGTATTGTTGAATCTGTTGGTGAAGGTGTCACCAACGTCAAGCCAGGTGATTCTGTCATTGCCTTATACACTCCTGAATGTAAGGAATGTAAATTCTGTAAATCTGGTAAGACTAACTTGTGTGGTAAAATCAGAGCCACTCAAGGTAAGGGTGTTATGCCAGATGGTACTTCCAGATTCAAATGTAAAGGTCAAGACTTATTACATTTCATGGGTTGTTCTACCTTCTCTCAATATACCGTGGTTGCTGATATCTCTGTCGTTGCCGTTAACCCAGAAGCTAGAGCTGACAGAACCTGTTTGTTAGGTTGTGGTATCACCACCGGTTACGGTGCCGCTACCATCACTGCCAACGTTCAAGAAGGTGACAATGTTGCCGTTTTCGGTGCTGGATGTGTTGGTTTATCCGTCGTTCAAGGTGCCGTTGAAAGAAAGGCTGCTAAAATCATTGTCGTTGATATTAACGACTCCAAAAAAGAATGGGCTGAAAAATTCGGTGCCACCGACTTCGTTAACCCAGCTAAACTCCCAGAAGGTACTACCATTGTCGACAAATTGATTGAAATGACTGACGGTGGTTGTGACTACACCTTCGACTGTACTGGTAATGTTCAAGTTATGAGAAATGCTTTGGAAGCTTGTCACAAGGGTTGGGGTGAATCCATTATTATTGGTGTTGCCGCTGCTGGTAAAGAAATCTCCACCAGACCATTCCAATTGGTTACTGGGAGAGTCTGGAGAGGTGCTGCGTTCGGTGGTGTTAAAGGTAGAACTCAATTGCCTGGTATAGTTGAAGACTACATGCAAGGTAAATTAAAGGTTGATGATTTCGTGACCCACACCCACCCATTGGACAAGATCAACACTGCCTTTGAAGATATGCATGCTGGTGACTGTATTAGAGCTGTGGTTAACTTATAAAGCAAGCAGCCGGCACTGAAATATTCCAAATTGTAAATATTCCCTGATTCAAACTTATAAATATTAGACAATCATATTGGGCAATTTGAATAGGAGAATGCTGGTGTCGGACGCAATACCAAATTCTTCAGCTATTTAATAATGTATAGTCATCAATCTAGGATATGTGTTCACATTTTTGTAGTTTTATCCAGTAATTTCGAAAAAAGTGAAATTTTTGTTAAAGTTGCCAAAAGTCCAGAAGCGAATTCTGATTTTACTACAGAATTGTTAGGCAAATGAAAAATTATCAAAAATCTTACTTTTTGATTGTAGACGAAGAAGAGAAAAGGTCTAGAATAGAGTTAGTAAAGATCTAGAATAGAGTTGGAGTAGTCCATTACCGAGATCTTTCATTCAGAGAGTGCTACAGTAAAATAGCCCATGAGCAGGTATGTCAGAGAGATCTATTGACACGGCATTTGCGCCAATCTAGCATAGATAGTGGTGGACCACAAGTCACAGAGATACGAATGTCAAACATCACAAGGAGGCAAGTCTTATAGCGGAGGTGGTATACAAAACTCATTGCAAGAATTAAGTCGCAATCACGGAGATACCACGAGCAGGGCCCACCACAATACCAGGCCATCGAGAACATAAACGGAGTTACTAGGTTGCACTATTGTGGTCAGCCATAGAACATTCCTCTAAACACGATCTCCATCTTAAGCAGTAGATCAAAAGTCAATAAAAAGGTTTTTAGATCGCAGCATATGAAGGTAAAACACCTGATCTTTTGCACCTGTCAAGAAAACCACATTTCGAGATTGTGCTCAAACACACACGCAAGGACAGGGTTAGGCGCAGCCTCTATTGGTTACACCCTACACACAGCTGTTGCAACCGAACCTGAAACAGATAATTTGTGCACGGGGTTGCTTAGTCACTTCATAAAAGTCATTTCATAGTTGAAACTATCCCCCAAAAGTTTCTTGATTTCGTTCACTCCAATTTGGAGATAAGTTGTCCCAAACAAGACTAGTCAAACCTTGTTCGATTTTTTCTGGGACAACTTACGTATGCTGCCTAACGTACGGTCTAAGCTTGAATAATTGCCGTTGAATCCTATTATTTTGCATTGTCCCCACCCTTTTGTCTCTTCTTTTACGCTATTTTCCATCTTTTGCAACATTGCTGGATATAGGTTTTTTAGACGCGAAAATTCCCAATTCGGCCTCGAAAAAAAATAACGGTGGGGTCCCCCTGAAACTCACGCAAGTTAGTTGACAACCAAAGGGCCACCCCTTGTACAACCTCCTTTACATTCCCATGATGTATGGGTGCTATTGGGTGGTTTCCCAGCTCGTGTACTCGATATTTGCTCTTCTCAATGCCATAGCAGAATGGCCATGGTGATGGAAGTGGAAAAATTGGTGCTGCAGGCCCATGCGTGCGTGGGGCTGGCATTTGTCCCATTCTGGGTTGTTGCAGCTTCTTGGGAAAATACCCTCTTATTTGGGGATATTGAAACCCGGATTTACCTATACCACCAGCTGCATGAAGCACGAAGTCTAAATGTTAGATGACGCCAACTAATATGCCCTTTATGGGTCGAGCGATGCCTAGAGGTTGCAGCAAAGAAAAATATTGTTTCACATCCGTTTTGGATGCTTTCTATTATTTTCAACATCCCAACTATATAAGAAGAACGGTTCCCCTGGGATATCTCTCTAACCAAAAGCAAATCAGCAAAAACCGAGATCAACCTTCGGGATCCGTCCACTCCTTTACTCCTTCTTTCCAACTACAGTCACTCATTAGCTGCGAAAAAAAAAGACAATGTTTGTTGCTAAGATCTACTTACTCTTAGCCATTCTCATCACCAGAATTGCTGCCTTCGATGCTACTTCCAATAAGAATGTGGCAGTATACTGGGGACAGAACTCGTATGGTTCACAGAAGGATTTGGCTTCTTACTGTGACTCCAGCGATATCGATATTGTCCTTTTGTCTTTCCTTACTTCCTTCCCTAGTCTTCAATTGAACTTTGCCAATGCTTGTTACGACACCTTCTCCGATGGCTTACTTCACTGTACAGCTATTGCTGAAGGTATCAAAAAGTGTCAGCAAAATGGTAAGAAAGTTTTATTGTCCATGGGAGGTGCCTCTGGATCCTACGGTTTCTCTTCCGATGACGAAGCAACCACTTTTGCTACCACCTTATGGAACAAATTCGGTGGAGGTAGTGACAGTGAAAGACCATTTGATGATGCCATTGTTGATGGGTTTGATTTTGACTTGGAAAACCACAACCAAGTTGGTACTGTTGCCTTAGGTAAGAAGCTTAGAGAATTGTATGCTGCTGACACTTCCAAGAGTTACTACCTTTCTGCTGCTCCTCAATGTCCCTACCCTGATGCTTCAGTGGGAGACTTACTTGCAGGTGTTGACCTTGACTTTTCATTCATTCAATTCTACAACAATTACTGTAACTTGGGCTCAAACTTTAACTGGGATACGTGGTTAAGTTATGCTCAAAGTACCTCCCCTAATAAGAACATCAAGTTGTACGTTGGGTTACCTGGGGCTTCCAGCTCTGCTGGGTCTGGATATGCTGATATTGCTACTGTAGAGAAGTATGTTACAAGCTCAATCACCTCCAGCAGCAGTTTCGGTGGATTTTCGTTATGGGATGCCTCTTCTGGTTTCGGAAACACCGATTCGAATGGAAATACTTTTGTCCATCAATTGAAGAGCTACTTGGAGGGCAGTTCTCTGACTTCGACTGCAACCACTCTTAGCACCTCCACCACCAGCGCACAGACTGCAACCACTGATACCACTGGTGATACCACAACTTCTACTACTTCTACCAAGGCTACCACTTCTTCAACCTCTACCACCTCTACCAAGACTGATACCACTTCTTCTACTTCTACCAAGCCTGATACCACTTCTTCAACTGCAACTACTCTTAGCACCTCCACTATCGGTGCTCTCAAATCCCAAACTGCAGCAACAACTGATACCACTGCTGATACCACTTCTTCAACTTCTACCACTTCTTCTACTACCTTTACCAAGGCTACCACTTCTTCCTCTACCAATCTTGATACCACTACCAGCTCGGCCACCACTTCCACTTCCCCTACCGCAACATTTGAAACTGTCTCCACACCAACGACAAGCTCTGTTGGTACGGTTGCTAAAACTACGAATGTTGCTGTGCAAACCGATGTTGTCACCGCTAAGGATGGTCACACCACAATGATCACGTTGACAACCTTTTCCACCACCTACATCACTACTACAGTGAATGGAAGACCAGGTGGCTGGTGAAATGACAAAAAAATGCCAAAACTGGTAGATATAATGACCTAGATTGTTTTCTTTTCTGTAATAGTTTTATTTATGTTATGATACCTATAAATGTATGCAATGGGTGTAGAGCAGCTGTCATTTAGCTGCCATGAGTGTTGCTGTGACCTTATGATCAGATATGCTCATAAATGTAGTCTATTAATTGACTTCTTCTTCAACGCTTCAAAATGCAATTCAAGATTTAGCCCCGACAATCGAATTCTAGCCAAATCATTCATGTAGATGGTATCAAGGTTGTCACCATTCCAATTCCTACTGTCATAGATATTCAAAGTAGTGAGTAACTTCATTGGTGTCAATTTACAGTGAATAATAGGGAAGGTACTGGCATCAAATTGGGACTGGCCTTGTTTTGTTAAAGGAAATGGAGACACCAAGAAGAATATTGATGATAGTTTCTTGGATTTGGACTTTATATGGTACGAATAGATGCCGTCGAGTTCTCGGATGGTTTGAGGTCCTATTTTTCGATCGTAGTTCTTGCACTGGACATACACGTTGATGTTTTCGAGAGAAATATGGTTAGGACTCGGTTCGTTTTGGAGAAACTGGTTATATTCCACTGATCTGTGGAGAAGAGATCGCTTATTGACCTTTGTTTTATGGAGTTTCGGAAAGTTGATGTAGTTTTTGAGGTTCCAGTTGCCCACAATATCGATTCCTCCATCATTGGCCCCGCCAATTCGTATCAAGGAGTCCATGTTGAGGAACTGGGAGAGGTAAGCTTTGGTGGTGTATTCGTAGAGGGTGCCCTTTACTGCGGAAGAAGTGAGGGAAATTTGCTTGGAATTGCAGTAGTTGAGGTACGAGTGGTAGTTGTCGATATCCGCTAGCAACGACAGGTGTCTGACACCAGGGAAGCTGGCCCTAGGCCGTATTCTGGTCATCATGGGGTCTATTAAGTGAGATGTAGATAACGCGACGCGATTTTTCACATCAACACATTAATGTGCAGATGAAAAGAAGCAGTGGAGGGAAAAGGATAGACAAGGTGGAGAGAGGGTAGGAGGTGATAGACAGGTGACACGTAGATGGCAGTAGGAAAGCAGGTGGGATAGCAGGTGGCACGTAACTGGGAGTATAGGAAAACACCCGTGCACCAATTAAACACCCGTGAACCAGATCAAAACCCGGGTCAATAAAAGCCCGTGAACCAGCTCATCCAGATTTGGTCCCGCACGCACACCCGTGCACCACCTTACCCAGCGAATCAGCGTCGAAATAAAAATCCATTACTACGCAGCGGTTGTGAAAAAGCATCAATGAGTTTTTTGTTGCGTAGGAAAAATTATAACCAATAGAAACCCCAACAGTAATTACAGAGAAGAAAAAAAAAAAAACTATATAACTTCTGGTCTTCAATTTACCTTTTTTGTTTGTTTGTTCTCTCCTCTACTAATTAGACCTTCCCACTATCTATCACAATGTTGGGTCTTAGGAAATCGATGTTCAGATTGTCCTCTCGTAAATTAACGCTGAGTGCCAGAAGATTGGCAGAAGTGTCCGTCACTGTTGACGGGAAAACCGTCTCCATAGAAGCGGGTTCTTCCATTATTCAGGCTGCCGACAAGGCTGGAGTAACCATTCCTCGTTACTGTTATCATGACAAGTTGGCTATTGCTGGTAATTGTCGTATGTGTTTGGTGGATGTGGAAAGAATGCCCAAATTAATCGCTTCTTGTGCTGTCCCCGTACAAAATGGTATGGTTGTTCATACTACTTCGGAAAGAATCACCAAGGCCAGAGAAGGAGTCACGGAAATGTTATTGGAAAACCATCCTTTGGACTGTCCAGTCTGTGATCAGGGGGGTGAATGTGATTTACAGGATCAATCCCAAAGATACGGAAGCGATCGTGGTCGTTTCAAAGAAATCATGGGTAAAAGAGCAGTAGAAAACAAAGCCATTGGTCCTTTGGTGAAAACCTCAATGAATCGTTGTATTCATTGTACCAGATGTGTAAGATTCATGAATGATGTTGCTGGAGCTCCAGAATTCGGAACTGCTGGCCGTGGTAACGATATGCAAATCGGTACTTACATCGAAAGAAACATCAACTCCGAAATGTCAGGTAATATCATTGATTTGTGTCCCGTTGGGGCCCTTACCTCCAAGCCTTACGCTTTCAGAGCCAGACCTTGGGAATTGAAGAGAACCGAAACCATCGACGTCCACGACGCCATTGGTTCTAATGTCAGGGTCGATGCCAGAGGTATTGAGGTCATGAGAGTGTTACCAAGATTGAATGATGAAATCAACGAAGAATGGATCTCCGATAAGTCCAGATTCGCCTGCGATGGATTGAAAACCCAACGTTTGACCACTCCATTGATCAGAAACGGTGATAAATTCGAAACTGGTACTTGGGATCAAGCCTTATCTACTATTGCTGCTGCTTACAACAAAATCAAACCTCAAGGTGACGAATTTAAGGCCATTTCAGGTGCCTTGACCGATGTAGAATCGTTGGTGGCCTTAAAGGACTTAGTCAACAGATTAGGCTCTGAAAACACCACCACCGACGTCAAACTTTTGGACGAAACCCATGGGGTTGACGTCAGATCAAACTACATCTTCAACTCCACCATTGACGGGATTGAAGACGCTGACCAAATCTTATTGGTTGGTACCAACCCAAGACACGAAGCTGCCGTGTTAAACACCAGAATCAGAAAGGTATGGTTAAGACAAGACTTGACTGTAGGTCACGTTGGTCAAGAATTCGAATCCACCTTCAACCTCGACCACTTTGGAGCTGATGTCAACGCATTGAAATCTACTCTTGATGGTGAATTCGGTAAGAAATTGGCCGAAGCCAAGAACCCATTGATCATTGTTGGTTCAGGTGTTGCCGAATCCGAAGACGCCGGTGCCATCTACAAACTCGTCGGAGAATTTGCTGCCAAAAACAAAAACTTCAACACCGCCGAATGGAACGGGGTCAACTTGTTACATCGTGAAGCCTCTCGTGTGGGTGCTTTGGACGTTGGTTTTGTCAGCAACTCCACCACCAAACCTAAATTCATCTACTTGTTGGGAGCTGATGAAATCAAGAACCAAGATATTCCAAAGGACGCTTTTGTTGTGTACCAAGGTCATCACGGGGACTTGGGTGCCTCATTTGCTGATGTGATCTTACCAGGTTCTGCCTACACCGAAAAATCTGCTACTTACGTCAACACTGAAGGTAGAACTCAAGTTACCAGAGCTGCCACCAATCCTCCAGGTGTTGCTCGTGAAGATTGGAAGATCATCAGAGCATTATCGGAATACTTGGGATCCACCTTACCTTACGATGATTTATACGCCATCAGATCCAGATTAGGACAAATTGCCCCTCATTTGGTCAGACACGAAGTCATCGAACCAGTTTCTACCGAAGTGGTGGATCTTGGTCTTAAGGATATCATCAACAAAAACAAATCGGCTGCTCCAATTGGTATTCCATTGAAAAACCCAATTGACAACTTCTACTTCACCGACGTTATCTCCAGATCATCCCCAACCATGGCAAGATGTATTGCTTCGTTCGGAGCCAAGATTGACAAGGTCAAGGATGCTAAGCCTGACCTCAACGATATCTAAGAACCATGAACCATCATACCTCCCTTTAGTTCCTGCCCTTTTTGCATAGTGTGATAACGATAACACATACTTTTATTTATTCATAGATTTCTCTAAATCGTCCCTTCATGTTATGTATAACCTTGTCATTACTACTTTTTAAAAATCTTTATACATTATTTATTCTATTGTTCCATAGGCATATAATACATCACCGTATGAACTTCTGCACGTGCACGGGTTTTGGTTTAGCCCCTTTCAGCCAGCAGCTTCCAGCCCCTTAGCCCCTTAGCTCTTATGCCTTCTTGTTGGTGCACCTCTGTAGTTCGGCCCGCTGGCTGTCAATTTTTCACTGGGCATAACCGAAGTCATCGGAGATCTCCAGGTGCGATAAGAAAAAAACCCATTAATGCAAAGAACACTTCTATATAATCTTATCTGCTTCCACGACTTTGTACCCTGTACCCTGGAAACTAAAACTAATTTGACACTCTCCGTATATAAAACTCGGGCCCATTGTTCCCTATCCAAAAAAAAAAAAATTACAGGGAGCAGCCGTTGATACAAATGAATGGGAATATCCAGACCCAGCTCATGGGCAACTATCTGAAACCAGATGCCTCAGAATCCCCACAGTCGTCGTCTCCTGCTAATGGTCAATTCGAATCTCGGTGGAGACAGTTGAAGAGTTGTAAACGGTGCCATCGGTTGAAGATAAAGTGCACCTTCAAAGACCCTTCGTTCAAATCGTGTAGTCGATGTTTTGCAATCGGTGTGGAGTGCTCTCCTGATGTGGACCCTACCGCCAAATTTGCTAAGAAGAAGACCAGGAAAACAAAGTCAGAGGTCGACCCCGTCCAGAAGTTCAAAGAATTGTTGGCGTCGGCCCAGTCTACGTTGTCATCCATGGCAGGTTTGGGTGAGAACGAAAGAAACAACCTAGCTCCTTTGGTGGATGACTTCTCTAGATTGTCTGAGTCGATAACAAAGACGGTGCTACCAGAGAATACCGCCATGGACACCGATTCGTTCCAGAAACTTCACAAGCTTGAGTTCCCGGGGTCGGACATTTACCCCAACATCGAATTCAACTGTAATTTGGCCCAGGAATTGGTATTCAAACACAATCTCATCTCTCTCCAAGAAGCTAAGCTCCGGTTCCAGTTCTTCCATGAAGAAATGCTTCCCTACTACCCCATGCTCTCGTTTTCGTACGAGCTTTCGGACTTTGACTACTTGATGCAAAACAGTCCTATGATTCTTCTTGCTTGTATCTACGTCACCACCGTCAACGACAATGGATTGTCTGCTGGAGCTACTAACTATGAGAAACGAACCAACAATCGGGCCATGAATCGATTGCTAATGTATTATATTGAGAGTTTCTTGTCTTATCACGTTTACATCCGCTCTCAGGACTTCACCTACCATTTGATATACGCCTCATTGATCTTATCACTCTGGTGCTTACCTCCTCACAATGTGGGCCACTTCAAGAGTCAGATTAACTTGTTGACTGCTTACAATATATCGTTGTGCATCAACTCAGGAAGAAATTCCAGCCAAAAAACCAGTAAGCTACTATTGGATAACTCCCACGAAAGAAACGATTTGAGAATCTTCCTTAGTGTCTACTGCTGTTGTGGGTCGTTAGGGTTATCATTACCTCGTTATAAACTAGTAACCTGGTCAAATAGTCACAGTAATGCCATCACTAAACTATTAACTAAGGATAGTGCTAACGATTTACCGAAAAGAATCGATAGATACTTGTGTTACTACTCCAAGGCCATCTATTTGGGGCAGGAAATGCTTGATTTCTTATCGCTGACAGACATTACTTCGGCATTTGACTCCTACAATAACGATAAATCCAACTCTACCGAAACCATGATCCACAAGTTGTGGGATAGAAATGCCATAACCATGTCCAACAGTAAGATTATTCTCGATAACTACGAAAGAAAACTCTATCTGACGCTTGTTGATAGTGGTTTTATGATCACTCCAACCAAAGAAAAACCACCTAAAGAGAAACACCTATTATCTATTGTTTACTATCACATTCTTATGATTGTGTATGATAACCTTATTAGTGGGTATCTCTATAGTAGAAAAGCTGCATTCATGCAACCAGAATCATCTACTTTCTTCGACGATACTAATTCACTAATCTATTTGCAACATATTGGTAAATTGATTACCACTTGTGAAAACTTGTTGAAAACATTCATTAAACTCAATTCAGAAACCATGAATTACCCAACCTTCGTCTACTACCGTGCCTTGCATGCTTTGACATTACTCATTAGATTGCAGTTGCTAGTCAAATCTCACAGTCTCTCACCCACCGATAATTCACTTAATCTTGAGATTAATGTTGAATACTTCTACGATAAGATTCAAAAAATTGTCATTGATGGACAGACAGAAAAAGATCTGTTGATCTGTTCAAAGATGGCATTTATATTAAACAAAATCCACAATTGGATGAAGGTATCGGTCAATTACAAGAGCCAACCCAACGTAGTTACTGATAATGAATTGAATGGGAAGAGTGATGCTAATGCTAATTTCATTAAATTGACTGATATGAGTAAAGATCAAGAAATTGAAAACTTACAACCTCCCAAGTCGGATGTTATTGAAGGTCCATTACCTAAGAGACGTCGTACGGAATTCAGAACTGCTTCTCCGGCAAGCCGAAGCGTGACTCCCGTTCAGATCTTGAATAACTCCCACGGACTTCCTCCAATGCTGAAAGTATCAGATGATCCCTCTGAGACTTACACTCTGGCAAATAGTGCATCGATCCAAGAGATCTTTAAGGAGATCAATACCGATGTTTTGTCGTATTTGAATCCACTAGAGCTGAATTTCGAGTTTAATGATGCCTTTGGTATGGATGACTTTATGAATGGGTTTGGAACCAACGACTCCAACATTGATACTTTGTTTGCACAATCAAAGCCAGCTTCATGAGTTGTCTGAGATAAAGTTATTACATCATCTGAGTCATTTATTGAAACAGCCCGTCATTTATTGATTAAATCTTCGGCAATATTTATAGATAATATACACTTATGATACATTTATATGATTGTTCTAGAACTTGAATTTCTTGGAGCTTGAAGGTCCCAGACCGTCTTCATGCTTGTCTTCTTCCAGCTTGTTGGAGTCTTTATTAAGGTCGTACTGATAGTCACCTTTAAGTAATCCATTATCAGCATCACTTTTGGAGGTTTCGAGAACCGTGTAGAGAGATTTGGGACCAGAATCGTCGTCTGCAATGGCCTGTTTAGAGGTTTTTACTTTACTGAATTCTGTGATGGATACTTTTGGTTCTGATTGCTCCTCCTCTGACTGTTCTTCTTCTTCTTCTTGTTCCTCTTCTTCCTCATCCTCGTTATCTTCATCCTCCTCCTCATCCTCCTCCTCATCCTCCTCCTCATCGTCATCATCTTCCTCATCCTCTCCTTCTTCTGGACGTCCCCAGTATTGTACACCAGTCTCAATTTCCTCCGAATAAGACGATTTGTAGCCACCATTATTATATTCCGCATCCAACCCTGGCACCAAAAACTCCTCATAAGCCGGAGGTTTTCCGATTTCTCTCATAATACTTATCCAGGGAGGGGGAATAGTCTCATCTTCTGTCATCCCTAAGGCAACACGGAGCTGTTTTGACACCCGGCCAGGAACTACACTCGCTATTTCCTCAGAGAACTCATCGACTGCCTCTCTTCCCTCGTAATAGACATCACCGTAGCCAAAAATCCGAGGCTTTGTTTGGTGTTTGAAGAAGGCATCATGAAGTTTTTGGTAGTCAATGTCCAATCTCCCCATTTTGGGCTGGACCCTGTCTCTTTGCAGCTGCTTTAACGTTTGATCATCACCAAAAGTTCTCATTTCCTGAATTCCCGTGTCTCTGATGAACTTAGGGAGTTGGAAAGGTAATCTTTCGATACCTTTTCTGGAGGTAAGGTAGTCTCTTTTAGCCAACCAGTGGTCTGGAACCTGGACTACATTGGGTGAAGATTTGATTTTAACAAGCAAGTACGAGTCTGGTGCATCAGAATCAAACCACTCGACAACCTGGGGTCGTGTAACAGACGCCCTTAGTGCTGATAGTGGGATTTTATGGAGTTTTCTGTACTGACGTCTGGATAAAACTGCTTCTTCGTCCTCTTCATCGTCACTGGACCCATCCAGCGAGTCATTATCATCGTTGAAGAACACCTCGGTAGTCTTTTCTTCTTTCTTGGGCTCGTCGGCCGCATTGGACCCGAATTTCAGGAATACTGATGAGAATTGAGCGAACAACTCGGTATCAACGTCCAATTTTTCAGGAGCAACCTCCACATCCTCCACCAGTTTGGCCGCCACGGGCTCTGGTTTTTTGGGTTCTTCAACCTTCCGCTTCTTGGCCCGTTCTCTTCTTAGCTGGTTCTTGGATCGCTTTTGTTTGGCCATGGTCTACGGAAAATGTTAAAGAAGAAGTTGTTGCATTGAAAATGATGAGATGTAATATACAGGACTATGAGATGGGGTTTCTACACCAAATAGAAGGAACGGCAATACCCTTTGTAGCAGCTTACTTTCAGTTTGTAGTGGCCTGAATTATATGGGCAGCAGCCACTTTGTATTGGTAGCACTCTGAATTCACTCTTTTATTGTTAGTGCAGTCCAATCTTCTGCTTTGGCCTTCAATTTAGTATGGTCTCGAGATTTAGGCTAAAGAATAAGAGTAAACTAAATGGAGCCCGCAAGAGATTAACGATTAGCTGTGAAGATGTGGGTGTCTCTGGAGGGTTTCGACGTGGGCACTCTGTTAGTGTAGATGTTTGTTCAGAGGGACTACAGCCGTACCATGGTTAGCAATGGCCAGTTCGTCTCATAGTGAGTTAGAGTTTGTCTTTTCTTCTTTTCCAGACAAACTATACTACCAGACCAACATTCATCTACTGATGGAGTGGCTGTGGTACTGTTGAACATGATATTCTGTTGACCTCGGTCTGTTGTTGACCAAGCTCTGTTGTTGACCACACTATCTGTTCTGTTCAGCACTCCTGCTCGAGTCAGATGGTATACACAGCACAGACTACTAGAATATGACCGTTTCGTCCTACAAATCACTAGCAATCACTTAGTTGAGGTCCTTTTGGAGCTTAGCGATTTTGTCAGCCAAAGCTGCGGCCCTGGTGCTGAAATCGGTGTCGTTGGCATCAATTTGCTCAAGCATGCCTCGCAACTTGGCCTCGATGGCCAGCGTGGTGTCAAAGATGGTATCTCCGTCGGTGGCCTCAGTATGGCTGGCAGACGAAGCATCAGTAAGCTCTCCTCCTTTAAGCTGGGGAGTGGTGAGTCCGTGGACTCCTGGTGCTGGTTCAGAACTGGAAGACATTAGCAGGAGAAGCAAACAGTGAGTATAAAAGCAGCAAACGAGTAATGAACAATTGGAAGAAAGCAGCTCTCTGAAGAGGTGAAAGCACAATTGGAGAAAAGCGGTGTTGGTGTTTTTAGGTAAACATTTTTCAGTGCGCCATACTAAAGCCTCACGGTATGGATGAATTGATGGAGTTGTTGATTAATGGTACAATTAATATCGTAGGCGTAATATGGAGAAGATAACTGTGTATTTGAGGCTTTCTTTGGTTGAGTTGGGCAGAGGATGTAGGGAAGCAAGGATTTATGGAAGTGTTGAAGTTCAGGTCGAAGCGTAGGGTGAAAGAGAGCATATAATGGGGAAGATGTTTCGATCAGAGACTAAGAGAGGGCAGGGTAGGGCAGGGTAGGGCAAAGGACAGAGATTAGATTTCCGTAGTTATGGATTCAAAGAAGGTAGTGGACTTATAGGCTACTGGATAGAGGTAATAGATACTGGACTTTAAAAGGTACTGGATTTAAAGAGGTCTTAAAGATAAGTACAGAACTCAATGACTTCAGAGATTAAAACAGATTTATTAATGACTTAGGCTACTCTAATGATTTTACGCTACGGTTTAGAGACAGGTAGCGAGTTCAGAAATAGAGTAGTGAGTTTAGAGAGAGGATAATGAGAAGAGTCAGGATAGGGAGTAGAGACAGGACAGTAAACTTAGAGTAGGGACTGGATTTGAGACTATGCTGAACTTACAGAATTACGGAATAAACTAGACAAAGCAGAGTGAACTCGTGATAAATCACACAGTTTGGCAATACGTTTTGGTAGAGCTGCACTTTTCTGATTTGCAGCAACATTTTTTTTTATTGTATTTCTCTTTCTCTACTCTTTTCTATTTCCTTTTTATTTCAACTTTTCTTCCTCTCTCTTCTAATCTCTCCTCTGCTTTTCTCTACACTTTCTCTTCTCTTTCTTACTTTCTCTTTCTCTACTTTGTTCTCTATACCCACTTCCCTTTCTCTACTCTCTCTACTCTCTCTACCTTTTCTCTGGTGCTCGTTTTTCGGCCCAACTCAAATCTCATACTTAAATTTCATACTCAATCTCTTTCTTCTATCACCAATTGCTATGCTTCTACCGTGGTTGGTTCTCTTGCTCGCGTGCCACGTCGCCGCCAACGGGCTCGGGGCGCTCTACAATATCCGCTTCCACCACGCCCACATTCCCCAGGACGTGGCCCGTCATTTGGTCCATAGCGAAAACCAGTATGGTGTCAAGTTCGAAACCTTCCTGGTCAACAAACACGGCGTCCGCAAGGATTATCTCTGTTCCATGCCGCCCCACGTAATGGCAGAGGAAGAAGAAGTCGTTGCCACCAACTCCAGCTCCACGCCAGCCCCCAATCTTCTCCAGTTGGCGGTGGAGGAGGTGCAAAAACTGTTCAGTGACAAATACTGTGTATTTGCATTCGAACTCAACGCTGGTTACTGGACCTACTCGTACTGTTTTGGTGATAAGATCATCCAGTACCATGAGGGCTCGCCAGTTTTCCATAGGGGGAAAGTCCATGTGCCAACATTCCCCGATTACGTCTACGTATTGGGCAGACAACTGGACCGGTCCAAAAAAGAGGTCCGGATCGAAAACCAGGCCAATGGCACCAACTTCCGTCTCGACTGGCACGATTTCTCGCTCGAGGACGACGTAGGCAACCCGTTCGTGTTGGGAGTGGCCAAACGTCGGACGGTTAACCTGAAGGTGCTTCGGCATCGAATCACGGGAGGAACCCTCTGTGATCTCACCAATAAACCTCGGTCCGTGGACGTAATCTACAAATGTGACCCCAACAACAACAGGGGAATGGTGGAAATCGTCGAAGTATACGAGATCACCACTTGCCAGTACCAAATGGTGATTAATACTCCTCGACTCTGTCTTATTCCTGAGTTCATTCCCAGCCCTGGCATCGAGGAGAAGGTGTTTGATCTTGATTGTAAATTGGTAGATTCCCGTACCTCAGAAGCCTCCGACAAAGACGTTGACTTCTACCAGTACCTGGACGAGGCCCCCATTCTGGATCTCTACTTCCCAGTGCCCAACGACTACAAAATCTCCATCTCCGACTACAAGTTGAGCCCGTTAGGCTACGGGTTCCACTTCGGCCACCTCGACAAGAAGCACCGTCCACATACTAACAATCTCTTCTTCAACTTCCGCCATGTGTTGGTGTACAACTCGTTTTACGACTCGCTCGACGACTTAAACCAGAAGGTGGGCCGGGTGTTCATCCAGGGAATCGAGTCGACGCTCGTGGCACCAATAAAGGACGAAACGGGCAACAAGCGTTTGCTCAGTTGGAACGATACCTTCACCATTTTTATGGAACTCTATGACTTCACGGGAGACTTCATTGCCCTCACCAAAATCCACCGTAACGGACGACAGGAACGTAGAAACATCGAGGTTCAACTAATAGACCCAGAAACCATGCTAGACCAAGATGGGGACCCAGTAGATCCGGTGATTTTCGATCCGTCGTTGTACCAGGCTCCAGAAAACGTATGGAACTTCCAGTACTTCAGTGCCAACGAGCGAGAGCCTGCGACCGAGCCTGTGGAAGAGATGTTGGAGCCAGAAACTATTACGCAGACGATCAAGGAAACGGTGACGGTGATGATGAACGACGAGACCACGAAGGAGGAAATCCACGATGAATTATGAATGCCAGAACACAGTATCTACGGAGCGAAGATGAATCTTCACAAAAGGAAGGGCTATGATCTCCAGAGAACCACAGTTAACTTCACGAAAAAAATGATAATGGGCTTTGGATCAGGTCCAAAAAAAGAGGAAATTCACTATGACTATGAATCTGTAAAAGAACCATAATAGATATGATTCTGCACCGAGGAAATCTACGATATGAACAACGAAAAGAAGAATTCTCGATGACTATGAGACCACGATCAACTCATACGAGCAGGCAGTAGAAACATTCACTGACAGCTGATAGAAACACCAATATCAAGAGCAGATTCATGCAACAACAGCTTCTTGCTAACGGCTACAACAAGCCAGATGTAACTCTAGTACAAGACACAGATAGAAACAACTACCTGCTTAGCTTCTGATTCAGCAACCTCCTACGCTGTCGTCAGTTAAGTATCTTCTGTGACGTATTACTAAGCTCTTATACTTATTGCAACGACAATTGCTCAGCACCCGTCTATTTGCTTTGTCTGATTAAGAACTACGATTTACAGTAGGTGATCCAACTATTCGTGCTGCCTATCACTCTATAGCATTACCATTTAGGAGTATATAACCACTACAAACCCCATTCTCTCTACACTAAATTGTAGTTCTACACCCATCCGTACCACACTCCACCTCTCTCATTATCATACACCAACCTCTCCCCTATCTCCATCCCATATCAAACTCCATCTTCATATCGTATCTCTCCCATAATCAGATCATGTGTGCACCGAACAAAAAAATGCGTGAAAAGTTCATAGTCCGCAATGAAAAACCTCTACTTCTTCTTCTTCTCCAGCTAGCACGTTCTCCCCCCCACATCTCCGCTTGTTTTCGACAATGTTGCTTCGCTTCACGCCTTCGCTTGTGGCCAAGCAGGCCTCCGGTCTTCGAATGACCAGAAACGTGTCGTTTCTCAAGAAGTTATTGTTCTTGGACTCCCCCGAAGACGCTAATGAACAAGCCCACCCCTTCTACAACTGGGACGAATCCCCCTACGAAGATATAAGAACTCGGGCTGCTTTCATCAGAACCAAAGCATTGTGTCCCGTGACCAAGAAACCCGTTAACTACGTGTGTCCTTACTCAGGAATCCCCACCCATCACTCACAAGAAGCATGGGAAGAAGACCACCATTATCACGATAATAAGATCTATGAATTGTTGAAAAAGGTGAATTTGTATGAACATGACTTGAGATCAGGTAGACAGTTTGACGAGTTCATTTTCCCCGGTGAACAGGAACAGGATTTCGTCACTAACTTCACCAACTGGGACACTTTCTTCTACACCCGTGATTTCAATCCTATGAACACCGAATTCAACTTGGCAGCTGCTTCCAAGGTTTTGACGTATCCCATCACCATGGCAGCTTTGTTGCACCGGTTTTCCCCCTACGAATTCGAGCCCAACGGCCCCATTACTCTCGAAGGTTTGAGATCGTTATCGGCATTAAGATATACTTTATACCCTCCTTTCTCGAAACAAAAAGAGTCAGCAGTAACATTCCGGGAAAGACCCATTAGAATCTTCATTATTGGCTCCAAAATGGAGTCGATGTTGCCCGGTTTCGTATGGAAACAGTTTGGCTACTTGTTCCCTGAAACCAAGTTTGAATTCCATTTCATTGGCCCTGAAGCGTACTTCGACCCCACCACGAAAACTTTTACCACCACGGACCAACCATACGGCCGTCCGTTGATCAACGTGTACGATACTCAGATCTCCTTGCATCATCATACCAAATACTTCCACGAAATCTACGATACCGGTGACTTGTTCCCTTTCGACCCGTACCTCGACGTTTTCTTCTTATTCCATCCTGGATTCACCACTGCCGATGAGATCCACTGGGACAAGACATTGAAGGGGCTTTTGGAGTCCAAGTGTGCCGTGTACATCACCGGATACCATGAACAAGATATCAAGAGAGAAGTGGACTGGCTCAACAACCACAAGTTGAAGGACGAAATGGACGTGCTCATGAAGCCCACCAAGAACATCTTCGGCTCCACCAAACTTGATTTGGTTGACATCAACCCTACCGAAACCTTCCAGGCCAATAGCGAGATCTTAGCCATTAGAGGGAAGAGATACCACGCTATCAAAAAGTAGGCCTTTTGTCTATAGTACTACCTCCTGTAAATATAGTAACATTGAAGTGCTGTAGGCCCACGGCTGCCAAATTAGAACCGAACTTGGCCCAGTTTCGAAATAGAACCGAAGCTGGGGCCTTTATCGGCGTTCGGCAATTGGTGAAACATCCGTACATTAGATTAGTAAGCCCGTACACCAGTAAATTAGACCCGTACACCTATCTATATGGGGGTCATCAAGCCCTCCGATTTTAAGCAAAGTGGCCCCCGTTTCGGTCCCCGGGGCCGGCCAGGAAGTTTCTGGTTGCATTATCTCCCAATTCCCCGGTTCTAAAGCCTTGTGGAGCTCCCAGACACATTCCGTATCTTAGCCATCCAGTCACGTGACCGCGATATTAAGAACAGATCACGAAATATTTGATGACAAGATCTCTACTACTCCAGAAACAGCCGGACCCAAGCATGAACGGGGCATTTTCAATCGCAGTAGCGTTGAACCAAATCAACAGTCCGCCGCAGAGCTATTTGGCGGCGCATTTGGTGGCAGAATCTGGCGACAAGTACCAGCTCAACGCCACGCTATCCCACACTATCTTCCAAGTTAAAGAATCTATATGGCAAATGTCACGAGACCATCGTTTAAACCCCCTTTTTGTCAGAATAACTTATAAGAATAACCCTTGTCAGGATAGCCAAACGTTAGAGGAAATTGTATTGGCCAATGACGAATTCTCTGATGAAGATAACGAAGAACAAAAATGGTTATGCTTAGAGCAAAACCTCGGGATAACTGTGGATTACACCCTATTTAATTCTCCTTCCATACCCATTCGTGACCCCATTCCCGAGTTTTTCGATTTGGTGTTCAAGTACAATAAAAAGGGCTATTATGGTGCTGACCAGACCATAACCATGAGATACCGTGAAACCTTATTCAGCACCCTAGGGCCCTTGAAAGACAGAATTGCGGAATCAGTTAATGAAGATAAGCAGGACTTAGAGATTTTCTATGAGAATGAATTGATAACCGATGATGACTTACATTTATACCAGATCTTCAAGATTGACGTAACTCCCATAATCACCCAGGTACTTCAAGTTAAAGATAAGAAGAGGGTCAATCGTAGATTTCATATTAAAATCGATTCGAATCGTCAGGAATTGCAACAAGGTAACAACATGTTTGAACTTAATAAAGATACTACATTAAACGATTTCAAAAGGCAAATAATTGCCAGGCTAGATGAAGGTTCAGTGGCCAGAACTTTCTTAGAACAGGTGAAATTGTACTATGACGACACGTTAATAACCACCGAAAATGAAGATGATGCCACTGTCAGAGTAATTGACCGATTATCGATCCCCGAAAGTTTGGTGGAATCGAGTAATTTCATCATTACCTTAAAACTCGAAATTAATAATGCATTTTTCACGGCCGGAATTTTTAGTCGTGAATTCCTTCGGGACTTTAGATCCTCTAATCGTTTTGAATTCTTGCCTCGTACCGACAGAGGTGGTAACAATACCGAGGACATTAATCGTGCTGCTGTTGCCTCTGCCTCCATCACTAATCAACCCTCCGTCCAGATCGAGGCTAACTTCACCAATACCGGCCAAACCTATCATTTACTTAATAACGAAGCGGGTCAAACCAGATTCATTGA
>PPNP02000004.1:600000-767683 GCA_003708205.2 Isabelozyma gotoi | reverse complement strand
AAGTAGTGCAGTTAATAAAGAGATAGTGTATTTAGTAAATATCTAATTACTTGGTCAAAAGAATAACAGAAAAATATAATAAAATTATTGGGAATTCTCCCAAATAAATATTCGAAGAACAGTGAAAATTTTCACTGCCTCGATGAGAATTCGACATTTCCAGAAGGCTCATCATGTGAGCCCGCCCTAGGGTTAGGGCTTGGTTGTGACTGCTTTTTGGAATCAGCAGTCACATGATATTCAAATAGTTTGCGATTACAAACTTTCAATATCAAAAGTTTTGCAGCAATCTCAGAAATAATATATCGCACCATACATTATTTCCTCGACCTGCATAACACCGTTTTTGTGAAATATGAATAGATTATCCAAATCTACATTTCAACACTTTATGTGAAAATGAAAATAAGTCCAATCCTATTATTTGAAGTTCATGTGTAAGGTTTCTCTACCAGTTTGAAGAAAAATCGTCCTAATTTAAATTTGATCCCACTGTCTATTATTCATCTGTAGTACGAGGAACTTCCCTTTGTTACTGATGGAAGTTTAGAACAACAATGAATAACCAGAATAGCGTTTTAAGTTAATTCCAAACGTAAATTTAATCTATCGAATCTAAATTGAAATTTCAATAGAATGCAAGAGCAATGATTATTTCTTGGGCTTAAAAAATGAAATATCGAACAATAATTGTGTTATCTAGGTACCCTTTCTATGTTTTAAGGCAAATTTCTGTTTTCACAGTCACCGTTCAATCTGAAAGCAGCATGGGTTCCCAAAGCACCTGAAGCCACAATCAAGTAGTAACTGCCAGCTCTTTGAGTCTCCTTGAACTATTAAGGGTGTAAATAAGCTGTAATCTTGAACGTTTTTCAAAATACTAATAGGAACCTGCTATTTTAACTCAGTATCTTCAAATTTTAGAATTTGAGTATAAAGTTCCAACTCTAGGGGTCAAATGGTTGCCTACTGCAATTTAAACTGGTTTTATGCGTTTCTGAGTAAGTTATCTCTGTGATTTCCACAATTTTTCTTTCATGTTCAGTCAAGGGTTATTTCTTAAAAAGCTGTTGCTGAGTTATGTTTTTTACACTTGTCGTTATTCTTTAATATTTCATAGATAACCCATGTTTCCAAGTTAGTTTTCTACAATAGCAAAATGATTAATCATTACTATTTTTGTAGCGAACGCATTCAAAAAGTAAACTGGTTAGAAGTAGTGACTCTGATTTGGGCTGAAGAATTCATTTTTGCAACACTGGGATTCTTTTTTGTCTAACAGTTATCAAGAAGAGCTAGGAAGGAATGACTTTGATTTCATTTTAATGGCATTTTCTAATGTTCTTTTGTCTTTTCGATAAATAGATATGCAAAGCACTCTGAATAAAATAGAAGTAATGTACCCATAAGTTTACAGTGATCTGAATGACTTGCTCCATAACTAAAAAGAAAGATCGAATAACTCACATGATAGAAGTAAGGATTTTTAAAGTGAATATTAAAGAATACTGAGTTGTACCGTCCCCGAGCACTTTTGATGGTTAACAAATGCTGAAAATAGATTACTTAACTAACTTCGAACATGTCCTTGAATTACCGTACTTGTCAGGCAAGCTATGGAGGCCGTCTAATGAGTATTTTTCTAAGGCATTATTGGAGATATTGCAAAACATGCAAGATTTGTGATAATTGATATATTGAGAGACACTTGCAGGTCTAAGAAAAAATCACACCAGACTAAATATTATTTCTGTCACAGATTTGAACCCACATTTTCATCTAATTTATTTTAAAGGCGTCTGATATCATTTTGGCAGGACTGTGAGTTCGGAATGCAAGTAGTTTAGCAAAATTCCTGCATTGTGTACGAAATATTAGAACTCACTGATAGAATGTCGATTTGGATTATGTATTTAAATCTTTATTTCACAATTTTCTTTTATTGGACTAGTAAATTGAGAATTCTGAGGTAAACTCATCCTAGTTTTCTTTTAATCTTATTTTATTCTCTATTTCAAGTCTTGTCAACGAATTAGTGATCAAAAATCATTATTTCAGCCAAATATTTCAGCCAAATATTCCCCAGGCTACCAAGCTTGCATAATGAAAGTGAAAATTAACATTGAATTTAATTTAACACACTTTTCAGTTTTTAGTATGAATGCAATGGAAGTTTTTTTATAGAATTTGTGATTTAGGGAGTATTTAACGATTATTCTGTTCTTTTTTAGAACTATTTTGGCATATTGACAAGTATCCTTATATTATCTAATAATTTCTTTTTCCTTGGGACGATTTGGTATTTAAGAGTGGCATATCATTATGATAATTAAAAAACTTATTTCTTTCCGTTATCTAGTCTATCAACACCCTCTGGGTAACTACTTCATTAATAATGACATAATGAATCAGGTTGGAGGTTTTTGGGTGCCTTTTTACCTCCCCTTATTAATCCAGACATCAGAAAACTTTCGAGAATTCCATTGTGTTAAGGAAATCTTTGATAGGGGTATTTAGTACTTTGAATTTATGAAGATCATTATTAAATTCCTCACGGCTGAATGCAATTATTGAACTTATGGGAATTTTTACAAAAATTCGAACATGACTAGTTGTATTACTTCCGAAACGTTTTTTATTGGTAAGATCTGAAGTAGTATTAGTGTAAGCTTTCATTAGTTCAATTGGGTAGTATTATTGATTAGAATTCTTAACATGACTTCTTTAAGAAAATTATGCCTATTTGTGAATTTGAAAATCCCATAATATATTCTAATAAATCACTATCTAGGGTTAACCTTTGCATATTTTGTATTTGCAGCCATTTTTGTTGTGGAGCGGACTGTATTGTTGAATTTCCATACACAATTAATAATTGTATTATTTTCAAGAAATTATATCCAGATTATATTAAAATTTAAAGGATATGAACCTCTCATTTGGCTTTTCGGCCTTTCAAAGAATGACAATGATGAAAACTTGAATAAACCTACATTTATTAAAATTTTTTTATTTTAAGTGCAAGTGCCAAATTCAAAAAAATCAATAACTCACCAGATATTTGTTCATTGTCCTATAAGATCCTAGAATTAACTGTGAAATCATTATTGAAATCTTGTACAATAACTCTTTAGGTCTTCTCTTACTTTTTAAATTTCTCGCTTTTGCTCTTGGATTGCAAAAAAATCTCAATTTTTGAGAAAAAATTGGAAAAAGGAACGAAATGAAAAACCTTCAAAAGCATAAGTGAAATATTCACATATTCAGTATCTAAACAAGCCTGAATAAATCTCGTACACATTACCTACACAGCTCTGGGACTCAAGGTATTAAATTAGACTTTTTCAAAGTACACGAGCAAATAGTTGAAACTTTTGACGATTTACGAACTAAATGAGATGAAGTGAAGATCTCTTTAGGAATGTTACTCAATCAGCTTGGTACTGCTAAATAACATTGTTTTATCAAATTGTACTGTTACAATTTTAATTGAGTACAATAATAGTAGTCTGATATACTTATACAGTATCTTATTAGATGTTCAAGTTTCTTGTTAGGATTGATAATAAATCTTGTAGTAGAATCATATGCTTAACAAAATTAAGTTCGTTCATGAATTCCTGTAGAGTAGACTCAAGCTATTAATCTTTTCTCTGGACATGAGTTACTTTTTGAGGTCAATGAGCTCGATTGCAAAAGTTGTACTTTGTCGTGCATGAATACAAAATTTTTATTTACTCCACGATCTATATAGCTGCTTCTGCTATTTTTCTTAAAGATGACACCACTTACCACTAAAATGATTCCAATTGCAAGAGCAGTTTCCAGCCATCCAAGAAGACTAGTATTAAGACCATGCCAAAGATTGATTCCTAGAGCAAGATTTTATGGCACTCGAGCGGAATTTGACTCGCCATTTGATCATCTCCCTAAACGCAATAAAAAGTATTTTAGTTGGAAAGTTAGTGGGCTATTCTTTATTTTAGGATCGTACTTAGCTTATAATGAAACTTTATTCAATTACTACGAAGAATTAACTGATGCTGGTTTGAATGATGAACTTTTGCTGGTTAAATTGGAGTACCAATTAAAGAATCTACCAATCTATCAAAAATTAGCTCATTCCCAATTAAATGAGAAGTGGATTCAATTAAATTCATGGGAGAATTTGGATAGAAATGTTCTAGATAATCAGGAATTTAAAAGTAAAACGAAAAATCAAGAGGAATACAAAACCCCCTCCTTACACACCCACACGTTGGCTCACCCAGGAGGAATATTCATTAAACCAGTGATTTTCCATAATGTTGAAACCAATGAAGGTGTAACAATTATTCATGCTGGTCATAGATTGTGTGGTTATCCTTTTATTATACATGGGGGAATACTTGCTACTATTCTTAATGAAACTTTCAAAAGAAATGCATCATTATCTCACTTAACCAAATCTGACTTAAAGGACGATTTCAAAGTTGAAAATCTCAGCATCAGCTATAAATATCCCTCCTTTGCCAATCAGTTTTTGATTGTGAAAACTAAACAGAAGGAGGGTACTTCATGTGATGGTAAAACAATTATTCTAGAGAGTATAATTGAATCCCAAGACGGTAAGACATTGGTTAAAAGTGAAGCAGAATTGCATGATACTGGAAGAGGAACTCAAAGAGCTCGCCAAAAGAGCTTGAAGAAGTTTCTTCCCTTCTAACAGGAATTATGTTAGTTATCTATATAGTTTTATTTATAATGAAAGATATTGTCTCTATTGCAGCGTAAGTGCATTTTTGTAACACAAAAAAATTGAGGTGATGCGATGAAAAGTTCAACAATTAAAGTCGTCTGCCTGTAACAAATCACGAGTATTTGTTTGATTACGATAACCTTAGGAAGAAGATGGAAGCAGTTCAGCATAAGATTGAGGTGATAGACATTAATGATAGTAAAAAGGAGTCACCAGAACCAATTGTTCCTCATGAAAGACAAATTGTCGATGATGTGATAGCGATTTGGAAATTAGATCCCTCTACTGAATCGTTAGGGATAGGTAAATTACATGCTATTGTTAAAGAAAGGCACCCAAATTGGTCAGTATCAGAGAAAAGAGTTAAAACTCTTTTAAAGAACTTTGGTCTTCTAGCCAACAATGCTAATCAACAGCAATTTACCTATGCAGCAGACATCAAATCCGAAATTACCCCAGATATATCATTGCCTCCAAAAGTGGAGATTGTTATGACTACAAAGAGAGGTAAAGGGTTATACTCAAAAGCCGACATCAAGAAAGGTGATTTGATTTGGGAAGAATCGCAGTTATTTTTCGTTCCTCCTTTGGCCAATGCCGAGTTGATCAAACTTGGAAAAGCATGTTGTTATTGTGGAAAGCTATTGAATCAGTCAGTAAGAGGAATTTCTAAATCAACTGTCTTAAGAGGTTTGGATTGTAATGTTTGTCCAGAATTATGGTGTTCCCAGACTTGTAAGAAGCTCGACAGTATCCATGGAGTTTTAAAACATAACATTTATAATCCTAACTCCAAGGCTAAATCCAAAAAGAGTATTAACTCAGAGGCATTCTTTGATCTTCAAAACTATTGTATCAAAGAGCAATGGAACGCATTATATGCCATAACGTTAATCTATGCTAATATTGTGAACGATAAGAATGAAACAAAGGGTAAGCAGTTTAATGCAATGGCCCGAGTTTCTCAAGCAATTAGATATAAGGCATTAAACTCGTCTGCTGGGGCATTTGATAGTCTTCAAGGTGGAGCATTATTTGTTCAAGAGCAACAAGAAAACTTGTGGAAAGAAGGGTATGACAAATTCAAGAATGTATTTCCTAAAGCTTATGAAGAAGGAAAACTTTCATATGACGAATTCTTATACATGATGGGTACCTACAATATCAATAACTTGGATTCATGCATTTATTTGGTTCAATCACATTTGAATCATAACTGTGACCCAAACACTAACGTTGAGTCGTCCACGGTAACCAGAACTGATGGACTCAAGGTATATGCAGCTAGAGATATAAGGGCAGGTGAAGAACTTACCACGACCTACGTGAATCCTGCTCATACCGTTCAACAGAGACAACGAGAATTGCGAGTTAATTGGGGGTTTATTTGTGCTTGCCAAAAATGCAAAGCCGATAAGAAAGGTCAACAGAAGAGAAAATCTAGTACTGCTCTGACTAAAGACAAGTCTGAAATTCGTAATATGCTAGCTGAAGCACTGAAGGACCTAGATGGTGAGGGCATTGAGTTGGATGTTCCTACCGATTGCTTTGGAGAGAGAAGAAAGTCCGTTAGATTTGATGAAAAAGTTCAAGTTAGTACATAGACAATTTACTTGTAAATAAAGTAACTACTTCCTTGTATAGTCAACCACTTCCTTGTATAGTCACAAAAAAGGCTTTCTAGCTGTATCTTTCAAGTTTGGCAGCCTCGTGTATTTTGTTCGCAGCTAACATAAAAATGAAAAATTTAGCTTCAGGGAACCCCAGTTTTCTCTGAGATGTCCAATACTAAGCCAATAAAGGAAGCAAAAAGGCAACTCAGAAGACTCGTGAAGAGTGAACTAAGTAAGATACCCTTACAATCCATCTTAGCTCAATCCAATGATGTCAGAAATACTGTAACTTCATTACCAAAGTTTGCCAGTGCAAAAAGAGTAGCACTTTATATGAATATGCCCCACCTGGAAGTCCAGACGCTTGACTTGATAAGGTACTGCTTCGATAACGATAAGGAAGTTTATCTTCCTCGATGTTCTTTTATTGAAAAGGAGGGGCGCAAAATGAATCATATGTCAATGTTAAAGGTACCTGATTTTCAAAATGTAGTGGACCTAAAACCCCAAGGAAAGTATAATTTACTAGAACCATTAGAGGGGAAGGATATACTAGAAGATGGAAACTTGGATTTGATAATAGTTCCTGGGGTTGCATTTACGAAAGATAAGGAACGATTAGGCCACGGTGCTGGCTTCTACGATGAATTCTTGAAAGTGTACCATGCAAAATTTGGTTCGAGTCCGTTTTTGTTGGGAATTGGTCTACAAGAGCAATTAGTTGACAATATCCCCAAAGAAGAACACGATTGGGACCTTGATGCGTTGGTAATAGGTTCTCTCCAACCATTTTAGCTTTAAACCTCTAAATGTGTATATTATCATGACTTCGTATTGTAAGTAGTATGTAATACTGTAACCCAAATAAATAAATAAATAATAGAACTCAACTTCTATTCATCATTCCAACAAAGCATTTTTCTAACATTCGATCAGCATTAACCCAACTATGATATTTGTTAAAAAGAGCAGTACCGTCTCTACCAGCACATTTCATTATTTCATCAACTCCTCCCGGATGAAAATTAACATACGGAGTGATGTTAAACACTTTCCCATTAATACAAGTCCAACAGTCATCTCTTGTTTTATGATTTTTTAACTCTTCTTTGCTGATTCTTATGTACGGAGGCGGAGGCGTCTCAGGAGGAACACCTCGAAGAATATGACTCGGTGTCTTTCTATTCAACTCAGCCCAATCTAATGGAGAATGACCAGGTTTTAATGCTACTTTTTGCCTTCCCTGACGTTGAGGAACAGCTAGACCCCCTCCACCAGCTGCTCTTTGAGCAGAATTTGGGGCTGGGAACAAAGAATCTTGCTTTCTGGCAGTACCAGCTGCTGAGGTAATTCCAGAAGGTCGCGAGAGCGGCACTCCTAGCAGGTTTTGTCGGTTGGAAGCCATAGGTATCTCGTGGCTTGTATGTTATTAAAAAAAGTACTAGCTTCCTCATAGTAAATTTTTATTTTCATATCGCACTTTTTGGCCCCAAAAAAAAAGACCTACATCTCAATGTATGAAAATGAGTATGATATAAATATGATATGAATATGAACAATGAAATCTATACAACGTATATAAGGGGAACAAAAAAATCATAAAGTCATCTATAAATGAAATAAATAATTAATGGGCCTTGACTTGTTTTCTATCAACTCTTTCGTAGTAAAGCATATAGACACTCTCAGTTTCACAAAGCACAGAAGCACGAGATACTTCTGACACCTGGGCATCACTGATTCTCCAGTATGGATGCTTGATTAAGGAGGGAATCTTCTTCATCTTGATTTGTGTATTGTTACCAGTATCTTTCTGTGGTTGACTTGATTGTTGTTCGTTCAAAGTATTTAAACCGGGGTTGGAGAAATAGCCATCATCAACCACAAATTCTGCTGGTGTAGTTAATCCGTCTTGCATGACTTCTTGAATATTTGCCTGTGAAATGTCAGCTTGTACTACTGATGGTCTTCTACCCATCATGTTTGAAAATCTACGACGGAAGTTATTTCCACCAGCGTTTTTGAATTCAGAAGATTCCTCAATAGTAGGTGGCGAAGATTCAGTGGTGGTGGGGGCAATATCAGGGCTGGTTGAACCATTCAATGACAATGAGAATTTTCTTCTTCTGGATACCGATCCACTTCTGGACATGGAAGCACTTCTTGACATAGATGAGCCATTGGAATCTGACTCTGCAGCATTTGGAACCGTTGGTGGAGATGAAGGCGTTGCCTTCTTAGAACCGGATTCCGCTACTTCAACGTTATAAACCACATCATTTAAGTTGTCCTCAGAAATCTCTGGTGATAATTTGAAAATGGTTCCTTCCTTATCCTTGACAAACAAGGGCTTTGCTTTGTAACATTCATAATGTCCCTGAGTATGAGATCCTTGGTGTCTGATAACTGCCTTGAGTTTGTATTTGTAAACATCATTGTCATTGAATTTGAATTTCCTGAAATGACGCTTAAGATGGTCTGTTTGATCTTGAGTAATAGGTGTATTGTTCAAGGTCTCTGGAGACTTTAATTTTGGAGAGCTTATAGCTGCTTCAGTGTCTTTGGATGTCGGATTTGTAGAAACACTACCTTCTTTCAAAGTTCCATTTGAAATCACCGAGTCTTCAGATTCTGTGGAGGTTACAGAAGAATCGTCATGAACTTCTTCTTCATCAGTTGCATCATCATCATCATCATCGTCATCATCTTCCTCACCTTTTTCAACATAATCTTCTCTTTGGACTTCTTCATCCTCCATGTCGTTTTCATCAGTGGTAAGAATATTAGATTTAATATTAATCTGATCAACATCGTCTTCCCTTGAGGCAGCTTTCTTAAACTGTTTCAATTCATCATGATATTCCTGACCAATAGATAAAGTTAAATGGTCTTTGAAGGAAACATGACATGAATTTCTGGTAATATCAAACCCGTTAAAACTTGATCTTGATAGATGCAAACCAAAAATTTTTGGGGGCTTTAAGATCTGGTTTTTTCTTAACACAGTGGAAGTGATCGAAGATATATCCAAATTTGCTTTTTTGTAAGATTTGATATAGTCTTCCACATCTTCAGGCAAATCTTCATTAATAAAAAGACGAGAGTCGTTATTCAATGCAACCAACTTATTAATAATTTCTGATTCTTTTTCATCGTTTTTGAATTCATGGGAATTCTCATTAGCCACAATATGGGAAATACGACATTTTATACATTGATATCCGTCAATTGATTCAGATTCATTTTCATTCAATAATGTTTCTAAGTTGGAGGAAAAGGTCTGAGGAGTATGCAATGTGACCATTAAGAAAGGTGCAAAATGAGGCTTTGAAACATGAGAACATGCTACACATTTCATTTGTGATAATTGAAGGCCACTGAACGGAAATTCTGGAACATCAATTTTGTCTAGTTTTTTAAAGTTACTTGGATTCAGCTGAGTTTCCACTTTCAAAAGTTTCAAAATCTTATTGAAGTTGATATTTTCATTTTCCAATGTTTCATTAATCAATTGAGTCAATTCTTGGGCATCATGCTGAGATTTTGAAATTTTAGCATTGAAAATCTTCTCTAATGAATGCAAAAAAGTCCAAACACTAATGGTTCTGGAAGTCATTTGAGTCTCTTGGAGTTTATGAATAATTTTAGCTAATGCAAAATGTAATGGAATTTCAAATTTATACTTGAGTTTGCTAGTCTTCTTGAATTTAGAATTGGCGATGTTCTGGAGTTCTTCATTGTCCAAAATTGAATTCAAATCAATATTGTTCGAATGTAAATAACTCAAAATTTCATTGTAGGAGTTTATAAAGGAGTTGAGATAGTCCGTTAAACCTACTAGAGACAGGTATGCTTGCAAGGAAGAATTAGCAAAACAGTCATTTCTCATATTGATGAGACCGGTGGTGTATTTATCTGGTCTCTTTGTAAACATGGTAGGGTCGGAAGATAATGAAGGCGATAAGATATAATAAGTAATTCCAGAAAATAGGGCTATTGATATGAATAGATTCCGTTTGTCAGATTTTGATAATGAAGTCCACCAATTTGTTGAATAAATAGGGGAAGGGACTATTGGTTGAGCAGTAGATAAATCCTTATTCTGAACTAATAACTTCAATTGATGAAGAAGAGTTTCCATAAATAAAAAAGAGGGTTTAGCCTAATGAAGAAAAAAAATACTCAACTAAACCCGGAGATTGTTAAGTATCTAGAAGGCAACAATAATAAAGCAGGGTAATCTTTGTGTAGACCAAAATAAAAAAAAAAAAAAACAGAAAATAATCAATTATCCGGTTGAATTTCAGATATAATGCATATTGTGATCCCCTAAGCAAAACAATCTCTCACGTAATTTTGTTCCAATTATAGGCCTATTTACAGCAATCGACGACAGACGATAGCAATATTCGGGTCAAATTTTCGGACCAAAAATGACAAGCGACGTGGAAAAAAGAAAAAAATGACGTGAAAGTACAGTCCGACTTCATGCACTCCAGACTATTACACCCGTACATACTGGGGGTCCCCATCTCGCCCAGAACATATACTTGGAGGTGGCGCACTGGCTTCCTTTTTAGGCAGTCTACATATGTTCTTTTTTGTTCTTTTTCCTGCAAAAGTGTTGAGATTTTCTGAAACACGGCAGGGATAGGGCCCTTATATAAAAGTCACGTAAATTGAAGAAAGTGGTTCTCTTTGAGCTTTTTACCTTTTAGGTTTTTTCCCCCATCTATTGATGATATAGTATTAACAGGAGAAAGTCAAACGCCATGAAATTCTCACACTCATTACAGTTTAATGCTGTTCCTGAATGGTCATCAAAGTATATTGCTTATACGACTTTAAAGAAGTTAATCTATTCTTTACAAAGAGATTCATTAAAACGTCGAAACAGTGACTTAGAAGAGTCTTCTCATCTTATAGCTAACCAGGTCAACGCTCAACGTGAAGATGACCCTTCCGTGGTCTTCTTAGCTGCATTGGATTCTGAGTTGGAAAAAATTGATTCTTTTTACCAAACCCAGGAAAAGATCATCTTCAAGAATTTGGATGAGTTGGTTATCGATATTGAACATTTCGAAAATGATTTAAGTAATGGAGGAAGTAATAGCAGACGGAATAGTTCACTTAATCAGTTTTCATTATCAAATAATGCTAACTCCCTTAATAAAGTCCATCTGCACAATAGTCGTACTAACTCCGACCCTGGTGTAAATGCCACCACCGATCCTGATACCGAATATACCCAAGGAGATGATGATTTTGATTACGATGAAGATGACGAGGATTACCGTCAGCAAGTCTATGATCCTAATGATGAAGGTCATCAGATAAGAGGACGGACAAAGTCAAGGGATAGCACCAATTTGGATCGTACCAAATCAATTGATGACTATTTAAAATCACCAAAATCCCCTGCTGTTTGGAGTAATCTTAACAACTCCAATAATTTGCCTCCCCAGTTGATTTTGCTCTCAGAAACAAGAGTCATACTAAGAAAAAGAGTTATTGAATTATTTACCACTCTTTCCGAATTGAAATCCTACATTGAATTAAATCAAACTGGTTTCAAGAAAGCCTTGAAAAAATTTGATAAATCCTTAAATACCAATTTAAAGGATAAATACTTATCAAATTTACCATTAAAATCCTACATTTTCAAACCAACCACTATTGAAAAAGTTGACGAAAATATTGAATCTTTGGTCAAATTGTACGCTCTTATTTGTAATCATTCTGATTTGGAAACTGCCAAATCGGAACTTTCTATTCATTTAAGAGAACATGTGGTTTGGGAAAGAAATACCGTTTGGAGGGATATGATTGGCTTGGAGCGTAAGACCTACGCTGCCAATTCTCAATTAGCCAATTCAAACGAACAGAATGATGAAAAATCAGGAAAATCGTCAACCTTAAGCTTTAATTTATCATTGAAAAACCCTTTCGTTTTAAAGTTGTCGGTCATCATTCTCATTACAGTTTTACTTTTAAATTTCAGTCCATTTGATGATGCACAACAAAAGAACTGTTTTGCAGTTTTAATTTGTGCTTCATTATTATGGGGTACTGAAACTATTCCTTTATTTGTCACTTCATTGTTAATTCCTTTATTAATTGTTAACTTTGATATTATTAAAAATCCTGATGGCTCGGTTATGGATACTGTTGACGCTTCCAAATATATCTTAAGTACGATGTGGAATTCTGTCATTTTGTTATTATTGGGTGGTTTTACTTTAGCGGCTTCCTTATCCAAGTTTCATATTGCAAAATTAATTTCCACTTGGATCTTATCTAAAGCAGGAACTAATCCTTCTACTGTCTTATTGACCATTATGGGAGTTGCTCTTTTTGCTTCCATGTGGGTTTCTAATGTTGCAGCTCCAGTTTTATGTTTTTCAATTATTCAGCCATTATTGAGGACCTTGCCAAAGGGGTCCCAGTTCTCTAACGCTTTAATTTTAGGTATTGCATTGGCTGCTAACATCGGAGGTATGGCATCTCCAATTGCTTCTCCTCAAAACATGATTGCTATTGGTGCCATGGATCCCCAACCATCTTGGGGTCAATGGTTTGTTATTGCTCTCCCAGTCTGTGTTTTTTCACTTCTTTGCATTTGGAGTTTCTTACTTATTACTTTCAAGTGTAATTCAAGAAATACTCAATTGGTGGCCATTAGAACAATTGATGATAAGTTTACTGGTGTTCAATGGTACATCATTACAGTCTCAGTTGGTACCATTTTCCTTTGGTGCATTGCATCTAAACTTGAAGGTATTTTCGGAGAAATGGGTATTATTGCCTTAATTCCTATGATCTTATTTTTCGGACCAGGATTATTGACTACTGAAGATTTTAATAACTATCCCTGGAATATTGTGGTGTTAGCTATGGGAGGTACTGCATTAGGTAAGGCCGTTGCATCATCAGGTTTATTAGCAACCATTGCAGTTACTATTCAACATGAAGTTGAAGATTTTTCCCTTTTCGGGGTTACTTTAACTTTTGGATTGTTAATCTTGGTTATGGCAACTTTTGTGAGTCACACTGTGGCTGCGCTTATTATCATCCCATTGGTATCAGAAGTTGGTAACTCTATGCCTGACCCTCATCCAAGATTATTAATTATGGCTAGTGCCTTATTGTGCTCAGCAGCAATGGGATTGCCTACTTCAGGTTTCCCCAATGTTACTGCTATTTGCATGACCGATGAATTTGGTAAACCATACTTAACAGTAGGTACGTTTATTACAAGAGGGGTTCCAAGTTCGGTCATCGCCTATATTATTATTGTTACTATCGGCTATGGAACAATGAAATTAATCAATTTTTAATCATATACATATTATTTACTTCTCATATGAATTTATAGAAAGGTTTAATACAGTCATTCGTCATTAGTGTGAATTGTGAAACTATCAATATCACGGTCTTGGAGTGATCTTCGATAAAGGCCACATTCCACATTATTCTACAATATCATTTTATAATATATTTTCATATATCTACAAAACATTAAAATAAACACTTCATTTGACTAAATCTCAGACTAGCCTAAGGCGAAGGGAAATATTTAAAAAAAAAAGAGAATTAAAATTAAGAAAACGATCGTCAAGGCATAAGGAAATTAGGGGATATTAAAAGATTGGTTTGGATTGGAAACGGGATTCTAAAATAAAGTCAAATGACTTAAAGCTCATAACAGTAAACTAGCTATTGAGCAGTAAAAAGCACGCAAGAACTAAACAGTCTCAGTTTGTTCTGGTTGTTCTTCAGTAGAAGCAACAGCAGGTGGAACAGCAGTATCACCGGAGTGTCTTGGGGTTTCACCTAAAGACTTTTCGGAGTAAGTGGATGGCTTAAACCAGTTGTGGAAGAATTCTTCGTCGAGATCTCTAACATTCAACCAGGTTAAGATGGTTGGAATGAAAGCAAAAGTGATCAAATCTAAGATACCGTAGAAGACAGCTTCAGAATCTGGTTGAATCTTGTTACCACCTTCACTCAAACCCCAGTTGATTGGATATAAGATCCAGACAATAAGTTGGAAGATAATGATCAAGTTAGCACCCTTATTACCGGAAACCGATTTAAGAGATTTTGCAACATTGAGACTAATAAGAACGATGGCGAACAATTGAGCAGTAACAGCGAAGGTGAAGTAACCCCATTTGTAAGTAGATCTAATTAAACCACCAATAAGCAAACCCAAAACGAAGATTTCAGTAGTTAAAATCTTGGTGAATAAGTTTGAAACGATGTAGACCAAATGAGTGAAGTTTTCGGAAGTAGAACCAGTAATAGCAGCTTCTCTTAAGGTATTGGTAGCAACAGAGATGGCAAACAAGTTGAATGGCCAAGCTAAGAACCAACCAATATATTTAACGTAGAAGACTTGTCTAACATTAAGATGTTCACTGGTAGTAACATGTTTGAATTCAGTAGCAGTACCAGTGTAACCCAAGTTAGAAGCATAAGTGAAGTAAGAATAGGCTAAGATAGCATTAGTGAATAAAGGCACAACTAACAAAGCTTTCTTGAGCGCAGTCTTAGAGCTGGTGAAACTGAACACGGCAGCACTAATAAGAGCGAATAAGGCGAACACAGAAAATGCTGCCCATAACCAGTCAGAACCATGATTGGTAAGATGAATATCAATGTAGGCATCTGGAGGATTGACTTGAAGCACTTGATTACCAGCGCGTTTAACAAGGTTGTCGAATGGCATTAAAAAATTTGAAGTAGTTATTGATTGCAAAATATTATTAGAAGCTTATGCAGCCAAAAGTAATAGATGATGATGAAATTAAAAAAACACTGCCCAGTAAATAGGGGTAAGTTTGCATCCTTATATACCCCTATTCCAGGTCTGGGATTGTATAAGTAGACGATAATATCAGGGAATTCTGGTAACCATTGAAAATACTATAGAATTGACTAGAAATCATACCAAAATTAGAAAAAATCACTACATTTTTACAAAAAAGGCTCCTCCGGCTGAACCATCTGCAACCATTTCCCCCAAAATAGACAATTAGTCATTCAACGTATGGGTTGATAATCGTGCTGCAAACCCCCAGGTTGACACTTTTATTGGATGATCTCAAGGTTTTTTTTTGCCAGTGATTTTTCCCGTTCCGGATTTCGGCAAATATACGGGATAAAGTTAATGACTTGCATAAACCATGCTTATGGACAATTCGGAAATTTATTTTAACACCTGAGACACCATATTTTTTAGCTTTTAGCTAGAAATAAATCAGGAAACTGCCAATATTTTTTTGTCAAATCCCTTGCGTGTTTCAAAACTCATGACCAGTTTATGCCACCAAATGCGACCCTGTGGATATTTTTTGAATGTTTTTTTGCAGTTGTTATCTGATGGTTTCCAAGTCTACACGGCTGAACCGGGTATAACTGGTAACTGTGGAGCTCCACACCACATGTGGTGGATGCCCTGACCCACAACCGTAGAAAATAGTGGAATCAACCAATACTTGGTTTTAGGTTTAACTGTATGTACGGCTTATTGTAGTAGGAACAAGGAGGCAGGAGGAGAGTTGTGTCAAGTTTTTTTTGGTTATTTTTTGCACTTTACGGGGAGTCATATCGGAATCTACGGATTGCAAACCGTTGTCTAGAAGGATTATTAGAATAACAACTATAAACAATTGCTAAATACAAGGTAATACAGAAAAGAAACAAAATGATTATCCAATTGCAACGGGTTCACCACGTTGGAGTCGTTCCATTGCTTCTGCACCAAGGTCAGCAGTAGCACCACAAATGGAGCATTTCAAACGTTTGGAGAAGTAGAATGGTAACACGGGAATGAAGAATAACGTAACCGTGTTTATGGTTCTGACCGCATGTGCTGATTGATTATGACAATTACCACAGTAACAACTAATGTGGCCTATGTTATCGACCGGAGAGTTGAATTCTTTGACTAGAAGACTGTTAGTATTAACACGAGACGGCAACTACGGCGTATACGTACATCCGATAAGGAAAAAGCAGAAATCCATGATGGAGACCCAGAACGAACGTTTGTGGTGATGTGGGAGTTTGCGATAATGGGAAGAAGACGATGGAAAATGAGTGAATTTAACAGTAATTGGAGGAAATCACGGATCACTAGGTGGCTATTCCGACAATTGAGCAGCAGGTATCGAACAATCAGTAGTTCTGACAATCCAGAAAACAATCTGATCGTCAATAGTCAACCTAGCAAGCATGATCACCAGTTTTCCCCGGAACCTGAGGTACGGATGGCATCGGCGTAGCCGGGATCACGTGGAAAACTTTTCTTGACCGGGATTACGTAATCGCAGCATATACTGGTCATGAACTGACAGGGACTCGTAAATATCATTGGCTGGGGCTGGATTTGCCTTATGTGGCTGGAGAGATGTGATTTGTAATACTACAGATCGCCGTCTATGTTCCGTGATTCGGCAGCGACATGACGTCAAAGACGAGAGCAACAACAATAAGGACGGAGATGTCGCAACCGACAGATCCTTTAGCAATGAAGTGATGCAAGATTGTGAGGAGACTATATGGTGAATCAGGAAGCTTTAATGCTGGGAATAAGAAAATTGTTCTTGGATGGGGTTGGAGAAATTTCTGAGCCACCAGATTGAGTTGAGTGATGGATCAGCCTACGAGAAGGGCTAAATGTTGTGATCCTCTGGATTAGGGCAAATACTGTAGATGATGAATCAGGTTATGAGGAGTGTAGAACAACGTGTCTCCTAATCAGTAGATTGTGAATCAGCGTATTTAGGGTAGTAGATGACGCTAGAAGAACCAGCAATTCAGCTCGTAGTAGAGCCATAAACAGGTTTGTAGTATAGCCAAAAGTGGAGTATAGCCATAAAATAGAGTTTCAAAAAGCCGAAACATACAATACGGGGCACTTTAAGTTCAACAGCACATGGCAAATCTACAGAGTCTCGAGACCTAATGGAGGAAATGCTGCAAAATGAGAGTGCGGATACGTCACGATGGTAGTTGCAAAATAAGCTTTTGCGTCCAACCTAAAAGGACAACATTTATACCAAAAAGGAAGTGCAAGATGACCCAGAGACAAGAAGGAAATTTTTCAGTGAAGGAATTGGCTAGATGAGTGAATAGATAGGAGAGCCATAAAAGAGGCTATTTTCATGGTGTCACTGTCGTAAAGAATTGAATAAGGGTATGATTTATAGTGTGATGAGCATAATAGGGATGGTAGTGTAGGCATTGGATTAGGGGTTTTTTGTAGACAAATTCACTACCATAGGTAGACTTAGGAGAAGTAGCAGAAAACCCCTAAGTTGGTTCCAAGAATATGGAACATTAAACGATCCCAGAACACCCTAGAGGCAAACGTTAGGAGCACACGCTTACTCACACTCTAGAGCACTTACACTGTAGAGTACACTCTTACTTACACTGTAGAGCAAGCTACTAAAACAACAGAACAGACAACAGAGTAGACACCAGAACAGATAGTGGAGCTTCTTTGTTCACACTTCCGAGTCCAGACTACTCTGCCCCACATTGTGATCCGGGAACCAATATCCATAGACAGGGCTCCGAACTCGCCATGTCCACGTACATCATCTCGCAGTAGCTGGTCGTCTAGTTCCTAACCACAGCCTTTCTCCCCTATATACGGCCCCTAACTAGACCACCTATAGGCCCTATTCAATACAAGGTGTACTTTAAGGTGTACGGGTGTAAATTTAGCGCTAAGGTTACATTTTGCAGGAATTTGCCCCATCAAAAAAAAACTCCGATAAACTCAAAATTGGAATAGGGGTATAAGCATTTAAATAGTGGACAGCTTGTACTTTAATAGCAGAAACCATACCGACTCGTTAAGTTTTTTATTCATTAATCACCTATCGATACTTCAACACATTTTTGCTAAGTTTCCATATATAATCAGCAGGAATGGCACCAGGGTCTAACCAATTACAGTACAGATCATTCATTCAAACCATTATTCCTTTATCGAAGACGCTCCAATTTTACTGGTTTATTGGTCATGTTTTAAGTTTTTACTTTTTCTTATTGACGACGATATTTTCATTTTTCAGCAGAAGAAAGTCGTTATACTACTATCAACTCACGTTGGTTTTCGTGATAATTACCTACTCCATCGTCATCAAGCAAATTTACTTGAAAAACACGTCTTTCACTGCGTTAAGGAAGAAGCTAACCATCAACTTATTGAAGGATGAAAACGTGCAGTATCTCCTTCTTGCCGTAACTCTTTTGGTGTCCAGCTTCAAAATTGGCAGTATTTCTGGAGGATTGTACTCATTTGAAATTTTTTCGATATTTCACATTTTAAGTTATTTCCAGAATTATTTATTAAATTCATTGCCCCTTTCATTGTCAACGCAACAATCCATCAACTCCAAAATTAATTTTTTCACCTCCAATTACAATCAACAAGCGTTGTACGTTGCTGCAAATTCCGAATTGTTTTTGCCCATTGGCTTTTTCTTACAAATCCCCTCATTACTTTTCACTCTTTTCAGAGATCCAGTGTATGTGGTTGTATATATCCAGGTATTTATCATGGTGGTTGTGTTTGTCAAATTAAGATACAATGATAACAAGTTTTCCCAGTCCATTGTGGCCCAATGGGATGCTAAGGTTCAACAAATCGTCAATCATCCTCAATTACAAACCTACCAATTGGGCCAATTGTACAATGGAACCATTAAAGGCTTGTTAAATTCTTATCTTGGTCCTATAAGAATTGCCCCAGTTTCAGCAAAAAAGAGTCAATAGAAGCAACTAAAAAAAAAAAACACGAAATTAGACGAGACAGCACCCTTACTATGTCTACTCAACAAAATGTCCATTATTTAACTAGTTTTGTACATATAGATTTAATTAATATACTACTTTATTATCATCAATTGTTGCGCAACTAAAAAAAAAGTCGTCACTGAAAAATTACTTTCTTCGTCTTCTTCTTCTCCTCCACTTCTCCCCACAAAATGGCCTCTCAAAGTAGCAAAAAGACGGCTGTTTCTAATGCCAAAACGTTGAAGGAGCTCCATTTGATATCATTGGTAGTAAATGCTTTGGCTCTCATTGTATTGTTTGTTTTTCATAGACCTGCCTCCAAAAAACCCTATATTATCCTCTCGATTCCAGCCTTTTTCTGCCAGTATACCTTGGAACTGAGTGGAAGACCTACCTACACTACCGATAAGGCTACAGGATACCAGAAATTGGTGAGATCAGGCGAAGATATCAAGGGAGCTGGTCTTTTTGAGTACATGTTTGACTGTCTTTACGTCACCTGGTTCATTGACATCTTGATGATTGTGTTGGGAACCAACTTTGTTTGGTGGATCTTCGCTATAATACCAGGCTACTGTGGCTACAAGGCTGCTATCCTTGCTAAGTCGTTCTTTGGAGGCAGAGGAGGTGCTGCTGCTGCTCCAGTTTCGCCCGAAGAAGACGCTAAGAACGGAAAGAGCAAGAGACAAACCAAGCTTGAGGCCAGAAGAGAGAAGGGCCAGGTCCAAATCAAACGGAGATGATGACTAGCTGGCATGCCAGCCGTGTATATTTTTATTACTGTATTTTTTATTACTGTATTTTATCACAAACATCCGTACATCACAAGCACCCGTACATCTTAAAAAGAAGATCCGTGCACCTCCTTACTGTAACCATAGCTAGCACGCTACAACTCAACCACCATTTCAGTTCTCTACCAGCCCAGCAGTGAACCCAATGTTCAGAAAATCGCTTGCCAGCTGTATACGACCAATAAACACCCGTACCCAAATCACGTGGAGCCACAGCATGTCAAGTTCTGCCCCAACCGTCATCACCTCTGATGTGAATGGTCCAATCGAAGCATCGATAGTTGAAAAATTGATTGGCAAATTTAACCCCAGCTTTTTGAAGGTTGCTAACGATTCGCATAAACACAGCCATCATGCTGGAATGAAGGGAGCCTCTAATGTGAAAGAGTCTCATTTCAGAATCGAAATCATCAGTGAAGAGTTCACTGGCTTAAATATGCCCTCAAGACACAGATTGATATACGCTTTGTTGGATGATGAAATTAAAAACGGAGGAGTCCATGCTCTCCAGATGAAGACTAAGACGAGTGCTGAAGTGAAAAAGTGAACATTAAAACAAAATTTCAAAGAATAGGTAAACTTTCATAGTAATTACTCTGTATTTGAATATATTTATTAATTATAGCATAAGTGTACATGTAAATATATAGGGAATTTAAAATTAATATAAAAACCTACAACAAATAGATAGTATATAACAAGATGCAATCAATAAATCCAGTGATCATTAAGCTTCAGCAGTGGTGGCAGTACCAATTTGAACGTCATTAAAGTCCACCCCATCCTCATTTTCCTGTTCAGTCAAACTATTGGCTTCCTGAACCGAAGCATTTTTGGCTACCAATTCCACAATTCTTCTGATAACTGGCAAGCTTAACCAGGCTGGAACATAAGCTTCCACACGAGAAAATGGTCTCAAGTTCACGGTTCTGAATGGATCATTAAAGTGGCCATCAGTAGACACCAATTCGAACAAATCTTCATTGGTGGCTCCTTCATTGGTCTTGACTTTATCAGCAACAGCTTGGAGAACCTTTGGTGCAATTGGAGTTTCATAGTCAGCCACATAGTATTGAGAGATTAATTTTTGGATTTGAATTGGTTTTAAACTGTAACAAATCTCATAAATAATTTCAATATCTTCAAGGGTATTCTTTCTCAATTGTAAAAGTTTAGCGGCCTGCAATAAGTGACTTAAGTAACCAGAACCTTCTTGAATTTCGTGTCCTTTACACCATTCTTCCAATCTGGTAACATTGTAATTCAATTGTAAACCTCTCTTCCATGATAAGAAATTCCGTCTCATGATTAAATCATTAAAACATAATGCATCGACGAATCTTAATAATTCGATGATAACCTCGTTCATAACTTCATGTTCAATAAAATATGATTTCATCGACCAGTAAACCGAATTGAAAAAACTCAAAATATCATCCATTTTATATTGCACACCAGGAGAGAAGACCTTGGCCAAGAATGGAGAGTTTTCTGGAGCCATGAACCCAGGTAATGATTGAGATAAGACAACAGCTGAAACTGCCTTCTTTTCCAAATCTTTTTCCATCTTTTTCATCCACATATTGTAGATGTTGTATGAAAGTGATTCGAAATCTTCTTTCACAACAGCTACCAATTTCAAGTATTCGTCAAATTCCTCTTCACTCATTTCATGAGATAAGGTATCGTTAGCAATGATAGTTTGTTGAGCATAGGAAACAAATGAATACAATTCATGAGTGTTAGATAACCAGAAGGCCCCATTAGGGATAACATCGTCATCCTTCAAGGTAGAAACAATTTGTTGAATTGCGGATAAAATTTCTCCAAGGAATTCTTCACTTTCTTTGGTCAATCCTAATCTCCACATATCAGATAAGATAATGATAATGATTCTTGCTGGGAATAAGACTTCCTTTCTGGTCAAATCAGTAGCAACTCCCGCAGGAGGAATCTTCAAACCCTTCAATAAACCATCAATGATTTCTCTGTGTAATTGACGAGCATCGCGTAATAATCTGAATAATTCATCATTAATATCATCAATATTGGCAAATTCTTCATTAGAAGAAACAGCAATAACTGATACTGGTCTGCCATTGCCTTGATCCAAAGAAGTGGGGGATGAGCTCCATCCCACAGCACTACTATGACGTTTGCCACTAACACTTCTTGATTTGGCGTTGACAAATTTGGTCAGTTGTTGCGATTGCAAGGCCGCTATTTCCGATTTTAATTGTTCGATGTGAGTCTTCAAATCAACTTCAATGGTATCACGTTTGACAAGAGCATCTTTGGCTTGGCTTAATTCTTCAATGTTTCTTTGAACATCTTGTCTTAATTCGGCTTGCTCTTTAGTTAATTGTTCAATCTTCTGTTCAGCAGAAGTATATTCGGCCTTGATTGATTCTAATTCTTTATTCAATGCTTCTACTTCCAATTGATGTTCAGAACTCTGGTTGTCGAATTTTTCATTGAATTCCAATTCACGAGTCTTCAAAGTTTCATGAGCAGTACTAGATTGATCCAATAATCCTTTCAAATTGGCAATTTCTTGTACCAACTTCTTGTTATCTTGAATCTTGGTGGTTAATGATTGGGTAAGTTCAATCACCTTATTTTCTAATTTATAGGAAACTTCTTGTAAGTGATTTACTGATTTGGCTTCTGCTTTCAATTTCTTGAATTCATAGGTAGCCAACTTTCTTCTCATAGTAGATTGAATGACCACAGCAGCTGATCTTTGACGAGTGTAATCACGTCTTGCTACTAAACCACGAACAGATTTTTGAATAACAACAGCAGATTTTTCAGTTCTTAATTGAGTGAAGTTTCTTCTAGCTTGTAATCCTCTAATAGATCTTTGTAATACCAAAATACTATCGAAAGCAGATTTCAGTTGTTTACGAGCCAAATAACCTCTAACAAGGGTTTGAATCTTGGTGGCTGCATCTCTTTCTTTTTCTTGTTTGATTCTAAGTCTAGCCAAATAACCACGAACCAACGATTGCAATTGACCATGAGATTTTTGAATTGCCAAATACTTCTTACGGTAGTAATGCTTTCTCATGTTCTTTTGAATCATCACAGCTGATCTATGCAATTTATCGGATCTCAATTTTTCAAAGTGAGCCAACATACCAGCTTTAAAGAAGATTTTGGTGTTACCCAATTGGTATTTCTGAGGATCTTCGATACTGGTACTCAAGATTTTATTACATAAATCAGTGACAGATGCCTGAGTGGTTTCACCACTCATGACTGAGATCCATAAATCAGAAGGAACCAAAATATGATATCTATCAGCAAATTCCACATAAGACCATCGAGATGGGAAACCGGCACAGGATATTCTGATAGTTTCCAACACACCACATGCACGTAATTGGGATAACACCATTAATGAATCAAACTCCCATGCTTTCTTTTGTTCGTTTGGTTTGATACATCTAATGTAATGAACATTGGTAGAATCAATAGTCTTCATTAATTCAATCAATGAGTTCTTAAACATCGATCCTAATGTTGGTTTTTTGCTGGCAATTGATTTTTTGGCAGCCAGTGGTTTATTACTATTGGTTGAAGCAGTTGAAGAAGAAGCTTCCAAGCTAGCAGCATTTTTGTCGATAATAGATAAGACATTTTGAAGTAATTCATTGGTGGAGCTCTTCATAACTTCGAGATGTCCCTCACCAACAGTATCTCTATTCTTTTCAATGAAACCTTCCATATCGTAGGTAACATCAAGAGCATAATGACTGACAATGAATTTAGTTTGGCCGAACCTTGGTTTTTTATAGACTTTATTGGTTGGAGGTTTATCCAAAGTTTGATTCATTTTTTCGATCCAGGATTGATCGTTACCAGAAGGCAATCTAGATTCTTCATCTAAAAGAGAGAGGATCCCCAATCTATTTTCGATTAAATTAATACATGGTTGATTATCGGCGAAATCAATGAAAGACCACTCAATTTGTTCCTTAACATATTCTTCTTGTTCTAATTTGAACACATGTTGATTGAATTCTTGTTGTAATTTTTCATTAGCGTAATTGATACAGAATTGTTCGAAGGAGTTCTTTTCGAAATGTTCAAACCCGTAAATATCTAACACCCCAATGAAGGAATTGATTTTAGCTTCCACTTCTGGAGGACATAAATCGGTATTAACATAGTCAACTAACCAGTCGAATAATGCCGAGTAGATGTACTTAGCAAAAGAATCTCTGGCCACCAATGCTTGTTTGTGGTTTAAATTACTTATGATCTTTTCAGAACGGGTGGTGATTTGTTTTTTCACACACCATTTACTGAAGTTGAAGGCATCAATTCCCAATAACTCACAAGCTTTCACCAAATTAGGTTCATCAGCAGATAAATGGGCATCATTTCTGGTGGCAGCAATTTCGATATTACCAATATGCAACAAAGCAGCTAAGATCTTGTAGATTTCGGTTTGTTTAGATTCGTCAATACCAATAAGGGACAAGGCATCATTAGTAATGGCGAATTCTTTGGCATCGTCCACTCCGTCAATTACACAGGCATCCCCTTGGTTAGTGTATTTATAATCTTCTGCTGTGGTCAAGCTTAATGCCAGCTTGTCATCTTCGCTCATTCCCGCCAACAATTGGTAGAAAATGTGATAATTTCTTTCTTTGGTAGGTTGGAACACCAATCTAGAACGTTCCAAAAGATAAGTTCTGATTCTTGCACCGATAATGGAGGTTTTAGCATCAAATAAGATCTCCAAGTACTTACCGAAACGAGATGAGTTATCATTTCTGGTAGTTTTGGCGTTACCAAAGGCTTCCATAATAGGATTGGTGGCCAAAATTTGCTTTTCCACATCTGACATGTCAGATTTGTGTTCGGTACCAATATTAGATTCTAATTCTGAATCTTCTTCCACCGAGGCGAAATATCTCATGATGTATTTAGCACTAACGGTTTTACCGGCCCCAGATTCTCCACTCACGACGATGGTTTGATTGTTTCCGTCCATTTTCATACATCTATAGGCATCTTCGGCAATGGCGAACAAATGAGGATCCAATTCACCTCTTCTCTTACCGGCATAGGCCTGGATGATATCTTGAGAGTACAATTGGTCAACACGCTGGAAAGGATTAGTAGCAATCAACACAATTCCTGAGTAGGTGTAGATGTTCAACTGAGAGTATCTGACTTTGATCGCGTGCAACACAGCTGGCTCATTAAGATAGGATAACGAGGTTAAATCTTCGGAGGCTTCAAGAATAGGAGGATTTCGTAATGGGGGTAATTTATCATTATCTTCATTTAAATTATCGGTTTCCACGGTAAACACCTTAGAATCATCAAGTTCTGATACAAGTTCAATCAAATGTTTGTTGTTTGAAACGGTATTGGATTTGACGGTAGTACCTATCCATCCTAGCTTTTCATCAGGATACCAACAACGTGTACCTACGTCGTACGACGAGACCATGGTGAATTTCTAAAATGATTAATATATAAACTGGTATCGGGCTCTGAACGCAAACAACGAGTACAATTACAGTAAAAGAAAGTGTGAAACAAATTGAAAACGCTAAGGAAGGAAGAAAAAAAACATGTTGATAGTTTTTTTTTTTTTGGTGTTACGATCGATCCAGGAGTAAACAAGAATTTGAGAGCTACACAAAAGGTTACGTGCGGTGCCATCCAAATTGGGGGAAATGGGGGTGTACAGAAACCTACAGTCGTGTGATGGCGCAAGAAGCACGAAGGTACATATAAATCGGGAATGATCCGGTAAAGTCCAAAGTGGGAGATGAGGTGTACGTAGAGGGGGGTGTGAAAGGGGCCAGACATTGGGGGTGTGAAGTTAGCGCCAGGTAGAACAGACGACGGGTCTGATTTTGTCGTCAGTGGGCGCACGGATGCACGGGTGTGACACTCGTGTTTGTGTAATTAGGGTCGAACCGAGGCTGATTACATAAGCAAACATTAGGATGTTTTGCAGTTATTTCCCGATGTAGAAATGGAACTGGGATTATAATTACATCGAAAGATTCCGTATCCTATGCATAGGTTTTTAGCCATGATGAGCCAGAGATGATGAAGAAGAATTACGAAGGAGTAGGAGAGAGGGATGTAGGAAAGAGAGACGTAGGAAAGAGGGAAGGTGTAGTTCACTATAAATATCTATTATTGACCGTGTCAAAAAGAGACAAACTGTAACAAGGATGGGTCTCTTAGACAAATCTGCCACGTTTACTACTAAAGACCTTCTCTGGGTCAATTACTATACGGGAACAATATGCATTCACTATAATTTCGGCTTGAAAGCTGGATTTGTTAAAGGCTCGTAAACCCCCGAAAACAACTTATCTTCAGGTACAAACCTCGACAAACTACGGGTGTCAACCATGCTCTCATGAAGATCCGAGATCTTGGTGGCGCCCAACAACCGCATGTTCATCAACATTTCATCCTTTAAGATCTGGATGGCTTTAAACACTCCTTCTTCTCCGTAGGTAGACATGGCATACAAGAACGGTCTTCCAATACCCACACCTTTGGCACCAAGGCAGATGGCCTTGAGGACATCAGTAGCACGGCGTACACCACCATCTATGAATACTTCAAGTTTGTTCTCCCACTGTCTCTTTCTCAATTCTGGCATTAATTCTGCCAACACCTCGATTGGAGGACGGGAGTATTCCAATTGACGTCCTCCGTGGTTCGAAAGTACAATTCCATCCACTTTATGCTCTACGGCCATCAATGAATCTTCTACTGTCTGAATTCCCTTCAAAATGATGGGCATGGAGGTAATGGACCTAAACCATGCAATATCTTTCCACGACAATGAGGTATCAATGAACGAAGAAATGGCCCGGGCCGCTCCCTGGGTTCTATCAGCATCGTCTCCTTCTCCCTGGACATGACTCAAGTCTTCGATGTTTTTCAGTCTCATATCTTTTTCTCTCCGGCCCAATTGAGGAGCATCGACAGTAATAAATAAACCCTTGATGCCTCGTTCTTCGGCATGACGCACGATTCTTTCAGTGATTTCGTGCTCAGAGTTGACATACAATTGAAGCCATTGGGTCTGAGAGTCGATAGCAGCATCAACAATCTCGTCAAACAGGCATGAAGCCAACGTAGGAATCATTTGGATGATATCCTGCTTAGCAGCAGCCTTGGTCAACACTGTTTCACCATCTTTATGGCCCAATTTACCCAATGCTGTGGCAGTAATGTAGAATGGAGCTGAGCATTTAGTTCCAAGCATTGATGTTTCGAAATTGATTGTACTGACGTCAATCAATACTCGTGGTTTGAAGAAAATACGTTGATATGATAAATGATTCTCTCGGAGAGTAATTTCATCATCAGATCCTGAAGAATAATAGGCCCAGGCAATCTTTTCCATGGTTTTTTGGGCCACGAACTCAAAGTCACTTAAGTTGTAGATTTGCGACAAGTCTGGCTTCAATTTGACGAGTTTTCTACGGGCCAATTCTTCTTCACTAGGAGGATCATCTTCATCATCAGAGTATTCATCATCGTCGTCGTCCCCATTACTTCCGTCGGCCAGTTGATTGTCTCCAGAAGCAGCAGTAGAGCTGACAGTAACAGGAATGGGTTCTTTGTCCTCTTGCTCGTCATATTCCACATCAAATTCATCCACAATATTGTCATCAGAGCCTTGGAGTACGGGAGCACTAACAGCTGGAGCAGCAGCCACAGCTTGAACAGCCTGGGAAGCTCGAGGTTGAGGTTGAGGTTGAGGTTGAGGTTGAGGTTGAGGATTGGATTTGGGTTTTGCTACCTTTTGCTTCTTTTCAGCCTCACCTAAGTGTTTCTTTGGGTCTAAGTACTTGTCTAAAGTATCAGGAGGGTGAATAGGATCGAATGCTTTGGTGGCATCTTTACCAGCATACTTCAAGATAATTCCAGAACCTCCCGGGTGCTGGTCAATGAAGTCAGTTACATCGTAAACCTTACCATGGACAATGACCCAGCAGTCCTTCTTGGAGTTGTGCTTCGCAATCTCCTCCAATTGAATCATAATAGTGGTAGTAAGTAGTCAGAAGACCAATGAAAAAAAAAAAAAAGCTAATCTCTAAATATATATATTTTCCCCACGCTTGCTATCGGGCCATCCATGGAGTTCCCAATATAAGCACCTGCCATATCAGGATACATATGGGCCGCAAAAAATATGACAAAAAACTGTTATCGCACCCGCACAACGACCTGGTTCCTGCACACCTTTACACCCGTACCTCTATTTCAACACCCGTACACCGCCACATGTCCTCCGCACGATTTGCGCACCCATTCCGTCATCACACGCAGTTATTTTTAACCTCCCAAAAGCCACTTGACCTAATCAGGATACGGAATTGGCACCCATATGATCTTTTTAGGTATCAACTGAAGGTAATAGGGCAAAGTTAACTCGTTGGGCCTTGTACGTTTCCAACTTAGAGTGCCACCTGGTGCCAAAAATAGCGATTCACGGGGTGTTGGCCCTATGTCCCTGAGCCCACGGCTTGTCACCGGGTTTAGATTCACAGCCGTAGAGCCCTCGCCCTCCCTTTTTGTCCTCTTCCCTCTATTTTCGGGTGTGCCATGTCTCTGTCAGTCTCTGTTGCTATAGCCTAATATCTACAGTACCTACACACAAAGTTAAATTTCCTGCTGTCAAAATCTTGTTTTGTCATTCTCGGGGCCTGGACTCTATTTCCCTATACGAATACAGCCAGAGGAAGGCAATTTTTTTTTATTTTGGATTCTATTGTAGTACTAGTAATTTAGTGTCCACACCCATGCCCCTCTGTGCCCCCTGGATGCCCCTCGTCGTTGCCGCTAACGTAATCAAATTTGGAGGCAAAAGGTTTTTTTTTGGCCAGAAATTTTCACAATTTTATGGTGTTCAAGCCAAAATTTAAAGTAAAAAATTTTTTTCTTCTCACTTTATGGCTGACAGTACGAAAAAAAAAAAAAATTTATTAAATCCCAGATTTTTAGTCAGAACAAAAAAAAAAATCCTCCAACTTCTTTTTCTTAGCTTATTAAAACTTCATTATTTCATTATTAGAAACTTCCGCCATCATTCCTACTCGTCGATTCCTTTAGTACCTAGGACGTTCACTTGGTCATAACGGGGGTTTAATTCATTTGGTGGTGTTACAAAGAAAATAGGACAGTTACTACCGCCCCTTTACCCACCTCCCTTGTCCTTCAGTAGTCACTTGCTTAGTCCACAACTATTCCAGTCCAACTAGGCAAACCTTTCTGCTCATCACTTAATCCACATTCACGCCTGTTCTGTTCCCATTTGGTCCAGAATCTGCTCAGATCCTCCATTTTTACTCCTCTTTTTAACAGAAACTTGGCCCTTTTCAGCAGTTTTGTCGTACACATCTCCCACTTCGTAGCCCTTTCAATCCATCAATATGGTGTTAATTAATGGTATCAAATATGCGTGTGAACGGTGTATTCGTGGCCACAGAGTCACCACCTGTACTCACACAGACCAGCCTCTTACCATGATTAAACCCAAGGGAAGACCAGCATCCCAGTGCCAACACTGTCGTGAACAAAGAAAACTCAAGCACAGTCATGTCAGCTGTTCTTGTGGGAAAAAAGGTAAGAGTCCCGGCCAACATCTAGCCTCGTGTCTTTGCCATAAGAACTCCCATTGTACTTGCTCCTCCAACGGATCCAAAAAGGCTACTGACAAGCTCAAGAAGAAGTCGTTATCCAAAGTTAACTTAACAAGTATGGACTCCAGTAATTTGAGCTCCAATAACGGCTCTGAGTCCAGCATCAACTTCAATTCTGTCAACGGAAACGCTCCGGTTAACCCCAACGGAAACGGTATTGATTCAAACTACATCATCGAGGATGTGATCGTGCCTTTCGATTCCGGCAATGGACTATTCGATTTGTTTTCTTCGAAGTCCACCAGTGACAGAAAAGTGGAATTGGAATCAAATGGGAAAATCGATACTCCCAATTCTCACGAAAACGAGGTTCATGAGAAGGAAAACGGCAATTTGAACTCGATTAATGATAATAATATGATAATGTTGAATGATCCTCGTTTTTCCAATGCCTCCGACTCCGAAGACCTCGACATGGTGGAAAATATGTTTCCTCTTTTCCCCTTGGTTGGTTCCTGTAGTTTTGACGATAGCAAATCGCTTCCGATGACCCAAATACCCGTTTCTCCTAAGACTCACCATCCATTTCCTAAAGCAGGGCAAAATCCGGCCGTAGATTTGTCAGAGAAGCGAAAGTCTTCCTCAGCATCTTTATCCAATCAAAGTCGTCCATTTGTACCAATTTCCTCCACATCTTCTGCCTCAAGTCATCACCAACCTTTAAGACCTAAACGTCCGGAGAGTGCTTTATCGATAGCTTCCAATTCGTCAAATCTTTCATCGAATGTTCACGAAAATGCCAATAATTCCAGTCTAAATTTCAGTACCAACTTTAACTTTCCCACCCAAAACACCTCGTCTGCCTATCCTCCAATAGACTTTACCGAGGAGGACTTTTCTGATGATCAGAACTCTCAACTTCAAAAATTGTCATCTCAAAGGACAGTTTTGCAGCAAAACCAAAATAACCAATCCTATACTGATTTAGAGTCAAACATTGCTTCCCAAGTGTCCACCAACAATATCAATAACTCTAGCATCAACGGAAACAACAATAACAATGGTAACGATAATCGTAACTCATTCTTTGACTCGAATGATGGTTTAAATGACCCTTACGATTTGAGATTAGTGTCTTATGAAGATTTCCTCAAGAACTTAAACAAGTCCACCGAAGTTCAATTGGAATCTCCTGCCTCAATAACACCACAGTCATCATCCATTCCTTCAAGACAGCCACTGCAAAACAACTACAAACGAACCCAAGATAACTATCAAATCCACAACCAGCAGCAAAGTCTTCATCATCAACAACTCAAGACGGTTCCTCAACTTCAACCACTACAGTCAAGTGTCGAGCAACAACTAGAGCAGCAACTCTTTGAAGAGCCTCAACAGCAGCAGCCATTCCCTCAATTACAACAACCAATTCAGCCAAGTTCCGGACTGGTACAAAATCAGCAGCAATACACCGATTATCAGGATTTACCTCAATATCTCTCATCAATTCCTGATAGTCAATACTCTGATTTTGTTCCTCCAATGTTAAGTGATTTTATTAGCCCTGCAACCACTGATAAGAGGGACAACTAATATCCTCACTATAAAAGCCAAGGTCATAGGCTTTTACAATAAAAAATCACTAAGAAAAATTCCATGGAAAGAAAAAAAATCTAAGTCAATTAATCATTCTTTTATGTTCATTTTCTTTATAACGTATTTATTTATTTTACTTATTTTTGTCTAATTGTTCAGTTCTCTCCCTTTGTTAATACTCAAATACTGGTGCAATTATGCCACTTACTCTCTTGATTAGTTGATTCTGAGCTCTTTCTAGCTTTAATTTTTCGATTTTTTTACATATGGTCTCATACGCTTTCGTCCGAAAGCAACAAATAGTTACATAGATAATGCACCCCAACAGTGGGGAGTTATGAAAATCTTAGAAACGATATTAACGAAATATTTAAAACCGATTGTAGACTTGTGCATTGAGCACAGCTAGGCTATTTCTCTAACTTCAAGGTTTCAAGACGGTTGATGTTAGAGTCCAATGTAATAGCCTCATTATTCTTCTGTGATTGTTGCAATTCAGCATCCAACTCTTTCTTGGATTTGGGAATCACCGACTGTGTTTCTACATTGGCCTTTGCAATTTCGTCTCGTAAGTAAAGTGACAATTTTTCGTCACTAACCTCCAATATGGACTTGGACTCATGTTCCTGTAAGGTGCTTAGTCTCACCAAATACTCCAATAAGGACAATGACGTTTGTTTAGGAGTTGAAGCTACACCATTATCTTCTTCTCCGCTCTCGTCTTCGCTGTCACTATCGTCAAATTCTTTTGCACCCACTTCTCCAAAGGCTATCCAGTCTTCTTTGTCCCCATCATCCAACTTGAAGATAAGGACAGGTGAGGTTCTGCTTTCTAACTTGAGTAATTTACCACTGGCACTGAAAAAGAGCCGTTTTATTGCCAGCAATGAATACTCTTTCACCACGGGCTTTTCGTCCTCGTGGTACCTGCCATCATCAAAGTTTTCTGTCACTACAAATTTGTAGTTGAATTCATTTTTTGGCGACTTTAACCTAATTATTTGAGCCAGACATCGAGCCAAATCCTCTTTCCAGGTAATACACAGAAGCCCGGACGACTCCTCGATGTATTTCATACGGCTTGGGTTGTAGAAGATGGAATACAACACCAAATCAAATGTTGGCCCTACCACAGCATCTTCAGTGCCTTTAGATTCGCTGTTGGAGGCAACAATGTGATTACTAGCCTGAAGAAGTCTTCCTGGAGAGACGTGGTTGGGTAAGCTGCCATTTAAGCTGACTCCACATGTTATTAGTGACAAGTTAATGAGAGGAATAGCGTCGTTGATTTCCGATAAGAGGTCCTTCATCATGGACTCCACTTTTCTGACCAAATCCTTTTCGTTTAACGAGTTGATATCTCTGACTATTTCGTTCATTATTTCGTCAAAGGTATCAATTTCTTGATTGAGAGAAGATATTAGCTCAATGGTGGATTCCAACGAGGTATTTCCTCGGGCTGCCACCAATTTTATTAAGTCAATCGATACCGAGAGTATATCGATTTTGGTCTGGATTTTATTTCTTCCGAGAATGATTTTCTTTTTATCGTTTTCGGGGATTTTATCAAGGAGTTTGGTAACCGTTTTAATGGCGAACCCAGAGGCGAGAGAGATTCCTGACCGTATGGCGAAGGTGACGGCTTGGCTGCTGGCCTTAGCGAGTATTTCTTCCATTCTAATATATGTGTAGAGGAAGAAAGATGTAGGGATGAAGATGAAAAGATAGAAAGATGGAGGAATGAAGACAAAAACGCAGAAAGCTGTCAAGACTGATTTTTAAGCAGAGGAAGAGGGACAATTGATGTGATTTCTATGGTCAAAAGCGAGCAATCTATTCCCTAGACGAGTGGGATGACGAAAACAATACTATAAAGAACAGAGAAGAATGAAAGAAGTAGGAAGAGAAGTAGCAAGTTTGAAGATTTAAATATGGAGATGCAATGAGTATCCGATTTTGTGCTAGTTTTCACGCGATGTTTATCATTACAAATCATAACACCTGAAAGAAGAAGAAGCTACTGAGAAGAAGTGAAAGAGGCAAAAAAACGAGAGGAAACAAAAGAGAATAGGGTGAAGAACCGTAGAAGAGAAGCAGAAAGTGAAGAAATAGCATAAGAAAGCAAAAAGCCAATACAACGTTACATTTTCCCCCAACTTCCATTGATACATCCAGTAGTAGCGTTTGGTGAAACACTAGCTGAATTACACCCACAATACACTCAAATAGGGCCATAATTGGAAATCCAATCCTCTTACACGTCTTAGTGTGACACGTCAATACCAGAAAACATATACATCTAAATCAAATACCCTACACGTCTCAATCAGAGTCTCTACACGTCTGAATCAGTATCATTTGCACACCCAAACAAGATTATTATAGCTTGAACTCACAATCAATTCTAGATCTCATCATGGCTCGTAAACTATTAAAGGAATTCACCACGCCACTCGGCTCGGGAGCTGGTGTTCCCAAAGAAAAAAGACCTCCACCAGTCAATGATAGTGCTTCTCGGCTTGCCAAACCATTTAGGGTGCCCTTTGCCGACAGAACCAATGTTCTTGGGGCCAGTGCTACCAAGAACGATCGTCTCCCTCTAAGAACAGCCCGGGCCAAAGCGGTTAACTACGCCGGGGCCGAAGAAGGAGAGTTTATAGACGACTCCGTGGACGAAAACGGCCTTCTGATTCGCCCCAAACGAAAGGGAGCCCTTCTCTCACGTACACTCCTCAAGGGAGACACCATATTCGTGAACGAGAGCAAACTTCGGCGAGGTTTTTCGGTGCCATTTTCGAAAAACAACGATAAGAAGGAGGAATGGTTGACACGAGGTCCTCCACCGCCATTAGGTACGAAGAAAAAGTTGGTACTACCACCACGGGCATTGCACGATCCTACTAGTGAGTTTGCCATTGTTTTGTACGATCCTACTGTAGATATTATCCCCAAAATCGAGGAGGAAATCAAAGAAGAAGAGATGAAGGAAGAGGCTGAAAAGGAAGAAGAAGAAGTCGAGAAGAAAGAAGAACCACTCAAGAAAGTGCACCGATCGCTTGCCGAGATGTTGGGCATATGTCGAAACCCCGAGGAAGAAGCATCGAAGTATCCCGATGTGCCCGTGGTAATCGATCCGAAACTCGCTAAGATTCTCCGGCCCCATCAGATCGCCGGGGTTAAGTTCCTTTACCGGTGCACTGCCGGATTAATTGACGCTCGTGCCAAAGGATGCATTATGGCAGACGAAATGGGGCTCGGTAAAACCTTGCAGTGCTTGGCTCTCATGTGGACATTATTAAAACAGAGTCCTCGAGGTAAGAGAACTATTGAAAAATGTATCATTGTTTGCCCTTCATCTTTGGTACGTAACTGGGCCAATGAAATTGACAAATGGTTGGGCCCTGGGGTGCTAACCCCATTGGCTGTTGACGGAAAATCCACTAAAAATGCCGATTTGGGCCCAGCATTACAACAATGGTCAGTGGCTCGAGGCAGAAACATCGTACGGCCTGTTCTTATCATATCATACGAAACGTTGAGAAGAAATGTCGACAAATTGGCAGGTACTGAAGTAGGGTTGATGTTGGCTGACGAAGGTCACAGATTGAAAAATGGAGACTCATTAACCTTCACTGCCCTTAATTCCCTTAAATGTGAACGGAGAGTCATTTTGTCAGGAACTCCAATCCAGAACGATTTATCAGAATATTTTTCTTTACTAAATTTCGCTAATCCAGGGTATTTGGGAACAAGAAACGATTTCCGTAAGAACTTTGAAAATGCCATTTTAAGAGGGAGAGATGCAGATGCCAGTGATAAAGAGAAGGAGAAAGGTGACTTGAAGTTAACTGAATTATCTCAGATGGTGTCGAAGTTCATTATTAGAAGAACTAACGATATTTTGTCAAAATATCTCCCCGTTAAATTTGAGTACGTGGTATTTGTGGGATTATCACCTATGCAGAAAGCACTTTACGAACATTTCATTACTTCTCCAGATATCAAGAAATTATTAAAAGGAGTGGGTTCGCAGCCATTAAAGGCAATTGATATGTTAAAGAAATTGTGTAACCATCCGGACTTATTAAATCTCCCTGGTGATATTGAAGGATGTGAGAGGGCATTACCAGATGATTACGTATCATCCAACGAAAGTGCTGGTCGTAATAGAGAGATCCAAACTTGGTTTAGTGGTAAATTCAGCGTTTTGGAAAGATTCTTATATCAAATTAAAACCGAGACCGACGACAAGATTGTACTTATTTCAAATTATACCAAGACCTTGGACTTAATTGAAAAAATGTGCCGGTATAAACGGTATGGATGTTTGAGATTGGACGGAACCATGAATATCAACAAACGTCAAAAACTTGTGGATAGGTTCAACGACCCTCAAGGATCTGAGTTCATCTTCCTCCTTTCTTCTAAAGCAGGTGGATGTGGTATCAATTTAATCGGGGCCAACCGTCTTATTTTGATCGATCCTGATTGGAACCCTGCTGCTGATCAGCAAGCATTGGCTCGAGTTTGGAGAGATGGTCAAAAGAAGGATTGCTTTATTTATCGATTCATTTCCACGGGTACTATAGAGGAGAAGATCTTCCAGAGACAATCGATGAAGATGTCATTATCAAGTTGTGTTGTGGATGAAAAGGAGGATGTGGAGAGAATTTTCAGTGGTGATAACCTTAAGATGTTGTTTCAGTACCAACCCAACACCCAATGTGACACCCACGATACCTACAACTGTAAGAGATGTCGTTCAGATAGTGGGCAAATTGCTAAATCATCAGCCATGCTTTATGGGGATGCTACGACCTGGAACCATTTGAACCATGATGCATTAATAACCAACGAAGACAGATTGTTGCAAAACGAATCTCAATTCAACGACGTGTCGTTCGCCTTCCAGTATATCTCACATTAAACACTGTATATTACTAATATAACTTAATCAAAACTTCCCCATGTCTTAACCCCGAGCATAATTGCAAAATGACTTGCACAATGATGTTGCAGCATCTGCCCTCACACAAAATAATATATGTAGGGTTTCGGCAAATACTGTCACACTCCGGCACCCCTATAAAAACCTGTCTTTTCAGAATCTCCGATTTTCCTGTTCCGGCAATCCTAACCACTCTCCCCCACAACAAAAAAACTAACCGTATCACCCCAGCAAAGGGCCTTGCGGTTTCAGGGCCCTGATAGCAACCGAGAAATGTGGAATGGCACAAATTCGTGGATAACCTTTCTTTGACAGGTGCGGGAACCAATTACAGTGCCGGTTATATAATCAACAGTATCAGTTTTCCTCCGCCAACAAACCACCTACCAAAGGAGAATCCATAATAGCCAATTCACTGCTTATTGAGGATTGATAGACAAAAAAGTCAGGTTTCCGCTTTTCTTATCAGTTTTTTTTTTGACGTTTTCTCCAAAAGAAAAAGTGGGGTTGGGGAAAAGATTCCTAATCAGACCATCATTGTTGCTAGTATATATATAGACATAACTACCAAATTTTATTTGCAATTAGTTGAAATTCGACAAAGATGGCAGAACAATTCCCATTGAATCCCATCATCGTCGTTGGAGGTGGTTTGGCTGGGTTATCAGCTGCTCACCAAGCTTATCTTAGAGGTGCCAATGTGGTGCTACTTGACAAACAAGGATTCCTTAGTGGAAACAGTGGAAAGGCTACTTCAGGAATCAATGGAGCTTTAACCAGAACCCAAATTAACCTTGATATCAAGGACTCAGTAGAGCAATTCTATCAGGACACTTTGGCTACTGCAAAAGAGCAAGCAAATCCAGATCTTATCAAGGTTTTGACCTACAACAGTGCTGAAGCAGTTCATTGGTTGCAGGAGGTGTTTGGTTTGGACTTATCGATTGTATCTCGGTTAGGAGGACACTCCCAGCCCAGAACTCATCGTGGAAAGGATGCTAAGTTTCCAGGAATGGCCATAACCTACAAATTGTTGGAAACATTGGAAAACTTGGCTGACCTGCAACCCAATCGAGTGAAAATCATGAAGAACCATCAGGTGATTGACTTGGTGAAGGATGAATCCGGCTTTAAAATCTTGGGTGTGAAGTATAAAAATTTGAAAACGAAGCAAAAGAGTGAGGTGCACGGTCCTGTTATCATGGCTACCGGAGGCTACGCTGCAGACTTCACCAAGAACTCACTCTTAAGAAAGTATCGTCCTGATATCATTGACTTGCCATCTACCAATGGAAACCATGCTACTGGAGACGGTCAAAAAATCATTATGAAAAACAAGGGAGTTGGAATTGATATGGAAAAAGTCCAAGTCCATCCAACTGGTTTGATTGACTTGAAGGATACCGACGTCATTGAGGGTCGTAAAGCTCCTAGATTCTTGTTTTTGGGAGCAGAAGCATTGAGAGGTGAAGGAGGAATCATTTTGAACAACAAAGGTGAGAGATTTGTAGACGAATTGGGTACCAGAGACTACGTTAGTGGGGAGATGGAAAAGCAGATTAAACAGGGCAATGGACCTCTCAGATTGGTGTTGAATGAAAAGAGTGAAAGCAAATTAACATTTCACATTAAACACTACGAACAAAGAAACCTTATGAAGACAGTCACTGGAGCACAATTGAGTGAAGAAATGAAGGTTCCAGAGGCTAAATTGAAAGAAACTTTGGATGCCTATAACAAATCGGCTGCCGGTGAAACCAAAGATCCATTTAGCAAGAAATACTTCCCAACCACGCCATTTGAATTTGCTTCTAACGCCAAATATCACGTTTCTTTCATTACCAGAGTGTTGCACTTCACCATGGGAGGAATCAAAATCAACGACCAATCTCAAGTGTTGTACCACGATGGTGACGATTCGTTCAAACCCTTCGAAGGGTTGTTTGCTTGTGGGGAAGTCGCTGGAGGAGTGCATGGACACAACCGTTTGGGTGGTTCTTCTTTGCTTGCTTGTGTGGTTTACGGAAGAGTTGCTGCAGACGGAGCCACCAGCTACTTCTTGGAGAAGTTAACCAATTCTCCTCCTTCTACTTCCACTGCTGGTGGACAAACTGCTATCAACAGATTGCAGCAGATTAATCTACACATTGACCCCAACAACCCTCGTAAGATCACCATTGATTGGTCAGAGGAGGGAGAGGGCAATGGTGGCTCAAACTCTTCTCCTCCATCAGCACCTCCAGCACCATCAGCACCATCAGCACCTCCGGCACCTCCAGCACCAGCAGCACCTTCAAGTCTGGCTCAATCAGGTGCTGGTTTCATTCAGAACAAAATTCCTTCTACAGAGTTCACCTTTGAAGAAGTTGCAAAACACAGCACAGCTGAAGACTGCTGGGTTGTGGTTAAAAACGTAGTACTTAACTTGACTCCATTTTTAAAAGAGCACCCTGGAGGCGAAGGTTCTATCTTGAACTTTGCTGGTAAAGATGCTACTGAGAGTTTTGATATGCTCCATGAAGATAACGTGATCTTCAGATATGCCAAAGACTGTGTCTTGGGCAGAATTAAAGGTGCTACGCCAACATTAGAGATCTAATTATTTATTGAAGTATTTATTGAACAAAAAAAACTGTAGACATAGACAGCACAATACAATTAACACTTTTTATTGAAATTTCCAGGTGTTCTTATCTCTAAGTCTCTATTTATCCTTTGTCATCCCGAAGATTTATATACATATAAATATCCTTTTCTGTCAAAAGAAGAGCTATTTTTTCAAATTAAGTATAGTAATATAAGTATTGATAGAAAAAGGATCAAATAGAATATAAAGCTACAAAAACAAACAGAGAATCAGTTAAAGTAATAAACAAGTTAGTAAGATAAGCTTAGAAACATTTATGATGAACGATAGAAGGACCAGATTCATCATATTCTTGTTTTGAGATCCACATTTGTTGGAAAGTAGATAAGGAGGCCAAGATAGAACCACCAATCCAGACAGAGTATTTTCTTTCTGGAGGAGCAATGATTTTAACCTTCATAGAAGATGGAGCCAAAGCAGTAATTTCCTTTTGCATACGTTCAGCAATACCTGGGAACATGGTAGTACCACCAGACATAACGATGTTACCGTATAATTCTTTACGAACATCAACATCACACTTCATGATGGAGTTGTAAGTGGTTTGGTCAATACCATGGGCTTCTAAACCTAAGTCAGATGGTCTGAATAAAGCTTCTGGGGCTCTGAATCTTTCGTTACCAATGGTAATAACTTGACCATCAGGTAATTCATAAGATTTTTCAATAGCAGAAGATTGAGAAGAGGTTTGCATTTCTTGTTCGAAATCCAAGGCAACGTAACATAATTTTTCTTTAATATCACGAACGATTTCTCTTTCAGCGGTGGTGGAGAAAGCGTAACCACGTTCAGACAAGATCTTCATCAAGTAATCGGTCAAATCTCTACCAGCCAAGTCGATTCTCAAGATACCGTGAGGTAAGGAGAAACCAGCGTAAATTGGAACCACGTGAGTGACACCATCACCGGAATCCAAGACAATACCGGTGGTTCTACCAGAAGAGTACAAGGATAAGACAGCTTGAATGGAAACGTAGAAAGCAGGAACGTTGAAGGTTTCAAACATGATTTGGGTCATTTTTTCTCTGTTAGATTTTGGATTCATTGGGGCTTCGGTCAAAAGAACTGGGTGTTCTTCTGGGGCAACTCTCAATTCATTGTAGAAGGTGTGATGCCAGATTTTTTCCATATCATCCCAGTTGGTGACGATACCGTGTTCGATAGGGTATCTTAAGGTCAAAATACCTCTTTTGGATTGGGCTTCGTCCCCAACGTAGGAGTCCTTTTGGCCCATACCAACCATGATCCCTTGATGTCTTGGTCTACCGACAATCGATGGGAAAACAGCACGAGGAGCGTCATCACCGGCAAAACCGGCTTTACACATACCAGAACCGTTATCGATAACTAAAGCAGCAACTTCTTCTGTAATCATTGTTAGTAAACGTGAAAAATAAAAATTATAATAATAAAAAGCGAGTGCAAAAACACGTCTGGCGAGTCGTGCCCGAAACCAAAACAACTCCCCGTCCAAAGTGCGCCTTTTAACACGACACCGAAAGGGGGGTGGGCCGGCGACGATTTGGGGGGAGATAAGCAGGGCGAGCGAGCGACGAGGGTCGATTGGCGGGCGCAATAATGATGATCTTTGGCCGGGCCAGCCAAACCAAAAAATGACACCTGGACCCCGGCCATTAAGCGTCCATATACACGCTGGTGGGCCCAATAAATTGGCTAGATAGCCAGATCATTGCCAGTCCTGGGGATTGGCACCACGGATCGTCGCGGGACGACATTTTGCACCGATTCGTAGACAGACCAGGATCCGGCACCTCCCCTCCCCCTCCAGCACCACGTTCGGCGGCCACTGCCCAATCTGCTCGGATCAAGGGCAGCAACAACGTCAATTGGCCCCGGAGAAGCCACTGGCACCAGCGTGTGATGGGTTCTGATTGATTGATTGGCCACCAGGCGATGTTTTTAGTCGACGTATCAACAAAGTGAAAAAAAAAACAAAAACCATGAAAAATCACGGTAAAGGCCGTCGGATTCCATCAATCAATCGGCCCAATCGTTTGCATCGGCTCGCCACTTCGCCATTTTCTTATATATACATACCACCGTCCATATTGACTATATATTTTTAGAAGATTCAATTAATCTAGGAAAGAAAAAAAAGAGAACCAAATCTGAAAACTGAAAGGAGGAAAAAAAATCATTGGCGAACCTTTCCCACTAATTATATACACTCGCAGAAAACAAATGAAAAATGTGCGATCCCGATTTCAGGCTACGGTAGTGCGTTTTTGCATTGTTACTCCTATTGGCACGAGACGGGACGAGGGTTGGTGGGCCCCTATCCTTTTAGGGGGAGCAACCTAAGAGACCAGGGGACAGGGAGGTATTAGGGGGAGGGTCGGCCAGGGACAGGGGACAGGGGCAAATAGGGGAGAAGATTTGCTGCTGGTGCCTGGTCCGTGGCTGCCACCAGGGTGTGCGGGCACCAGCAATTGACGAGGAGCTGACGACGGAGGCTGGGCGGACCGGCGGGCGGTGGTTGTGGGTCACGGCAGGGAAGTGATGGGACCAGGGGCGGAGGCGCGGGCGGGCGCGGGCCCAGCTGGACCCACGGCCTGGGTGACGCGATCCCCGGTGTACGGGTCCACCGTATCCCGGTCCGCGCCCCGAGGGGCCTGCGGTACGGGTGACCCTTTATTCCCCTTCAGGAATAACCTCCAAAAAAAACTGAACACCTTTCTCCTTGTCTAATCAAAATCACCCTGTTTGCCATCCATCATGTCGTCTGCTGTCCCATATGATCCATACATTCCGAACCAAACCACCGGTGACCAGTCGAACTCTCGAACTGCCGCCATCCAGGCTGTACGTATCGTTTTTAGAATACCCTTAATTTAGAGTGCCCTTTTTCATACTAACCTCTAGCAAATCGACGATACTGTCGGAATCATGAGAGATAACATCAATAAGGTGGCCGAAAGAGGAGAGCGTTTGGATTCCATCGAAAACAAAACCGATAACCTCGCCATCAGTGCTCAGGGCTTTAGAAGAGGTGCTAATCGGGTTAGAAAGGATATGTGGTGGAAAGATATGAAAATGAGAATGTGTATTATCATTGCTGTGATCATTGTGCTTGTGGTGATCATTGTGCCCATTGCCGTGCACTTTTCGTGAGCGGTTTGCTGTTTAGCTGCTTGTAGTTCGGTGCTTGTTACAATAGTATTCATTAGTTCTTTGTTTCTGGTGTTCATTGGTGCTTTGTACTGGATCGGGCTTGTTCAGCGCTTTAAACCAGCACTAGACTTTCGATCGAAGGTTTTCTGCTCTGTGTTATGCTACTCTATGATATAATTTGTATTTAATCTTTAATGAAAAAGAATATGGTAACTACGTAATAAATAGCTGAGTTGACTGAGGAGATGACTTATCAGACGATCTATCAGATGACCTATCAGATGACCTATCAGATCGACCTATCAGATGATTCTATCAGAAGAGATCAGATAAGATCAGATAACGATGAGAAGACATCAGATTCGATCAGAGATAAGAAGTGATCAGATCAGATATATCAGATAGATCATGATAGTCCGTGATACTTCTAGCTCTATGCACTCAGTGGTCCTCTAAAGAATCAGCGTATTGTTCTTCGTTCAATAATTCTTCACTGGCTTCAACTTCAGCAGGCGAGGCCAATTTGATCTGGGCAATCCACCCACTTCCCATTGGGTCTTCGTTAATCAACTGAGGTTTACTTTCTAATAAGTCATTAACAGCTATAATTTCTCCAGCAACAGGACTGTAAATTTCAGAAGCTGATTTGACCGATTCTACGGATCCAATTGATTCACCCACTTCCACAGTAACCCCAACCTCGGGTAATTCAATGAAGGTGGCATCACCTAAGGCATCGGCAGCGTAGTTGGTGATACCAACAAACCCAGAATCATCATTATGAACCGCCAACCATTCGTGTTCACTGGTGAACTTAACAAACTTGGGGGGTTGTTCGAGATATTTGTACACGTAAGATTCGGTATTGACCTTAAAGTTGGTGGAGTTGAATCTGACCAAGGGTCTGAAACTAGCAGGCTTGGTTATGAGTCTGGAAACTTGGGGTCTTAACAAGGAAAGCATGGTGGTGGTGGTGTAGCAAGAAGAAAAAAGACCCCATATTACGGTTTTTTATAGAAAAATGGTTGGCCTGTTTTTTTGGCGCGCTGACTCGGCTGCCGGAGTCAGGATCGATCAGAGTCACCAGCTGCAAAATCTGAGACACGGCAATGAGATGAAGCAAGAAGAAGAGGGAAGAAGGAAGAAGGAAGAAATGAACAGGAGATGAGAGAGAAAGGATACTCTGAAGGCTAAAGAAATACTACAGCTGATGTTGAATGAAAACGAACAGTTAAGAAGATTGAAGAAAAACATAAAGAAGCGAACCTACAAGTTGAAAGTAGTACTTTATCTCATCCTCTTGGGCAGTATTCTCTATTTGTCTCTCATCATATATTCATTACTATATCTATACATCAAGAGCTGCTCTATCGAATGGGTGTGTCACAAGCTTGTACTTAAGTAGTTGCTCGCTCACATCATTATAGTCTTTGGCCCTCTTTATCAATGCATCTACTTGATTCTTCTCTTTCAGATGACGGTCCATAAAGTACGAAAACCGTTCTGATTTGGTCTTGAGTTCTTTATTCTGACTCAAACACTGCAAATCATCCTCTTTGCTGGTTGGTAACCACGGAATCTTCAATTTACAATCTCCAACTGGAATCCACAACTTAAAGTAATTTCTGAACTTGTAGCCTGCCTTCGAAGACCGGGTCAAACTCACATCATTCTCATCTTTGAGGATCTTGGAGTAATGTGACGGAATATACGCAAGTTCATTATCGTAATGAACCGGAACAAGTGGTAAAATCTCTTCCAATGGTGTGAAATTGTGCTCCTTATCATACAATATCGTCTCATACTTACTATCTGCTATCATCTTCTTGAGCTTTTTATGAGTACCCATCGTCAATTCCCTATGAATTCCTTTCAGTCCACCTTCTGGTTTGAATCCTCGGGCCCCACTAATATCTAGCATGAGTCCGGTGGTCATATCAATGAATCTAGCATCCATCAAATTCTCCTTCTTCTTCCCATCGTCATCATTACCTCCATTGATACTGAAAGGGTTGATGTCCAAGAAGAAACTACCGTAGTGTCCTGTGGTGGAATCCATGTAATCGAATATAATCGACTGGTTGTAAGGTATTAACTTGTCAAATAAATCTCCAATAGGTAATTGAACGGTGGCTCTGCTTTGAAATGGGAGATGGAATCCGTTCCAGTACCAACCAATCAATGATGAGTGGGTTAACCACCAATTAACTCCAGCGAGTCTAGCAAAATGAATCCAGCCTCTCATCAATTGTTGTATTTTGATGTTCTTCAAGTCAAACTCACCCAAAATGTCCTTATTAAAGAATCGATAGTCCAATTTGCTTCCCAATGGCTCTCCAAGTGTGTAAGCTTCACCAAAGTACTTGAATTCGGGGCCAATATCAAGCTTAGGAGCTCTGTCGATGTCAAAATGCTCCGGACTGAGCAAAACTGATGGTAAGACTTGTTTTTTTGGCGAAATATCGGCCTTCAACACTGACTTGACGGTATTGATTTGCTCAGCCAAGTCTACAGTTTCAAGTTCCACCTTTTCTGACTTCACAACATCAAATTTGAGAAACACTTCTGGATATCCGGGGAACATATAAAGTAGCTTTTTTGGAAGTGGCATGGTGGTTTCCAAGTACAAGTTCTTGTATAATACCCGGTTTTTCTTGGATAAGTATAGCACAATGTTACTTTTTAATGCGATAGGAACATTTCCGTTCGGAGTGTCTTTACAGTTATAGACCACACTTTTAGGACGGCCGATCTTTCCAGAGTAGCCTTCACAGGTCAATCCTTTGAGCTTATCTTCTCTGATGGAGTCGAAGTAAGCATTGAGATTAAAGAACAGATTCCAGCTGAATGGAACAGCAACATTCTTATCACCAGGTGGTTGTTTGTTGAAATTCAGTAATACATTTGCTGAGAACAAGTCAATTGGTTTTTGATTATCCAACTCATTTTTAGGAGCAATGGCTTCAGTAAGCACAATACCAGGTCCTTTGTAGAATTGCCCATCATATACCTGCCAGAGGACAAAAAGCCCAATCACTCCAAGCACCGCAAGAGCTATTTGGTTCTTGACCACCAACTTCTTGATGTTGTGTTTGTTTATTAGCATGGTAGACAAGAGGCCAGCAAAGATGTGCGATGAGGAGGAAGAGAGTGATGAGGGAAGAACAATCCGATGATGATGACGAGACCACTTCTTATATGAAGAATGAGCTAATTGTGTTCGAATCTGTAGGAAAAAACCTTAGATGTATGCAAGTTGACTCCCCGATCTGCGTTTCTCCCAGAAAAGCTTATGACAATGCCGAACGACTCGAATGAAATAATTGCCAGTGTCACTATGGGCTCCAAACTGGTTCCAAATGGTTGAATTCTTTATAAGGGAATTTTGTGGGAGCAGGATACAATAGCAGAAAATAAATACCACAGTGAAATTTGGTTTTTAGTCAAGAGATCTACATCGTATAATGGTCGTATTTTGTGGAAAGTCGGGGCTCTACATGAAACGAAGGGTCCATATTTGGAGTTAAAGTCAGTGGATGTTTTGACAGCCCATCAAAGGTGTAGATCAATTGGTATTTGATCCGTCTTTGATAGCAGAGGTTTAGAGATGTCAAATTAGGTTCCATTCATCAACAAAAAGAAATACCTGCTGGCGTAGAAATGTTGTCTGCATTTGGGAATGCTGCCTGCAGCACTTTACAGGTGTGCCAGAACCAAAACGATCTTCTTAACATGTAAACTGGGTGATGGGTCACGTGCACGTTTTTGCAGGTTAAGAGAAGAATCTAGAACGCACCAGAATGTGCCAGAATACCCCAGATTGGGTGCAAATCTTCTGATTAAGCAACAATGTCATTCCACCAGATTCTAAGACCCTACACACAGATCTTGGTATATAAATGCATGAGTTGGCTGATTTTGGGGCGATTTGTTTCTTTCTTTCTTACTACACTTTTATAATCAACAAAAATGACTAACGCTATAGGTATTGACTTAGGAACCACATACTCTTGTGTGGCCCATTTCACTCAGGATAGAATTGAGATTATTGCTAATGATCAGGGTAATCGTACCACGGCTTCTACGGTTGCATTCACTGACTCCGAAAGATTAATCGGTGATGCTGCTAAAAACCAAGCTGCTATGAACCCTACCAATACCGTATTTGACGCTAAGCGTTTGATAGGTAGAAAGTTCAGTGATGCTGAGGTGCAAGAAGATATGAAACATTTCCCATTCAAAGTTGTTGATAAGGGTGGAAAGCCCCAAATTCAGGTTGAATTCAAAGGAGAAACCAAGGTGTTCACTCCTGAAGAGATTTCTTCTATGATTTTAACCAAAATGAAAGAAACTGCTGAGACTTACCTCGGTGGAAAAGTTACTGACGCTGTGATCACTGTTCCAGCTTATTTCAACGATTCTCAGAGACAAGCTACTAAGGATGCTGGTTTGATTGCTGGTTTGAATGTTTTACGTATTATCAATGAACCAACTGCTGCTGCTATCGCCTATGGTTTGGATAAGAAAGCCACATCTGCTCATGAGCAAAATGTGTTGATTTTCGATTTAGGTGGTGGTACTTTTGATGTCTCATTATTGGCTATTGATGATGGTGTTTTCGAAGTCAAAGCTACTGCAGGTGATACTCACTTGGGTGGTGAAGATTTTGACCACAGATTGGTTACTCACTTCATCAATGAGTTCAAGAGAAAGTCCAAGAAAGATATTTCTACCAACCAAAGATCCTTGAGAAGATTAAGAACCGCTTGTGAAAGAGCTAAGAGATCCTTATCTTCTTCAGCTCAAGCTACCATTGAAATTGACTCTCTTTACGAGGGTGTAGACTTCTACACCTCCATAACTAGAGCCAGATTCGAAGAATTATGTGCTGACTTGTTTAGATCCACTTTAGACCCTGTTGAAAAGGTTTTGAAGGATGCTAAACTTGACAAATCTCAAATCGACGAGATTGTATTGGTTGGTGGTTCTACCAGAATTCCAAAGATTCAAAAATTGGTTTCTGACTTCTTCAATGGTAAGGAGCCATGTAAATCAATTAACCCTGATGAAGCCGTCGCTTATGGTGCTGCTGTTCAAGCTGCCATATTAACTGGTGATACTTCTTCTAAAACTCAAGATATCTTGCTTTTAGATGTTGCACCATTATCATTAGGTATTGAAACTGCTGGAGGAGTTATGACTAAATTGATTCCAAGAAACTCCACTATTCCAACCAAAAAATCTGAAACCTTCTCCACCTATGCTGATAATCAACCAGGAGTTTTGATTCAAGTATTTGAAGGTGAAAGAGCCAGAACCAAGGATAATAACTTATTAGGTAAATTTGAATTGTCTGGTATTCCTCCTGCTCCAAGAGGTGTTCCTCAAATTGAAGTTACCTTCGATATCGACGCCAATGGTATTTTGAATGTTAGCGCCTTAGAAAAGGGTACTGGTAAAACTCAAAAGATTACCATTACCAATGACAAAGGTAGATTATCAAAGGAAGATATCGACAGAATGGTTTCTGAAGCAGAAAGATATAAGGAAGAAGATGACAAGGAAACTGCCAGAATTCAAGCCAAGAATACTTTGGAATCTTATGCTTATTCATTAAAGACCTCCATCAATGACGGAGAAATGAAGGATAAGATTAGTGCTGATAACAAAGAGAAGTTAACTAAAGAAATCTCTGAAGTTATCTCATGGTTAGACAACAACCAAACTGCTACCACTGAAGAATACTCCGATAAGCACAAGGAATTAGAAGGTATTGCCAACCCAATCATTTCCTCTGCTTATTCTGGTGGTGCCCCTGGTGCTGGTCCTGCTCCTGGTGGATTCCCAGGTGGTGCTCCAGGCTCTGCTGGTCCAACCGGAGGAAATGGTCCTACAGTTGAAGAAGTTGATTAAACCATCAACTGAACTTCTGCTAACTCGCTTGCTTTTAGGTGTTAATTTTTATTATGGATTGTTAATCATGTTTATAGTTTAGTTCAAAATTTATAGTTAATCAATATGGATTATTAATATGCAAGTAATGTAGTATACACAACTCGAGGCAGTTGATGAATACATAGTGTTGTTTAAAATGCAAAGTTATGTATTAATCAACGATTTCAAAAATTATACATAAAATGGTCGATAATATCCAATTACCAATTAAGATGAACCCAATTTTTCTATCCAAATGCCAATCATTTCTGATGGTTAAGACTAATAATACAATTATGTTGAGAATTAAAGCAGAACTGATGATAATTAAGGTTCTGGAGAATTCAATAGTTATTCGTAAATCTCCAAAATTATCAATTTTGTTAGTAAGAATTCCACTCAATCCCAATGAACTCAATGCAAGCAACGGGCCTCCAAAACAGGCACCAAATGCCATAATAGGCATTCCCATAGTAGCAATAGTAAGGTTAGAGATGAAGTCCCCGATGGAGTTACCCAAAGCAAAGATGGTGATACCAAGAATGGCATCACTAAGATGATATATGATGGAGATGGCCTTAAGGATACCAATAATTTCGGTAGCAAAGAATGATATCCAGGAAATTGACGAAACAAACCCGAGAAAAGAGAAGATGTAGTTAATTGTCTTCAAGCGGAAGAAGGTAACATTATTGAGACTTCTGTTGATGGAGTAGAAGGCATTTAAACTGCCAGTAGCCACCGATGAAAGAATTAATCCAAGGGGAAAGTAGATAAACCAGTATGAGTTGTGACCCTCAAACAACACGTAGTTAATGAAATTCAAGGAAACAAAGCACTGGATGAGAAGGAGGACCTTATCAGACTTAAACTCAAAGTAGTCAGACTCCTCGAGGGTGCCACCACCAGCACTATTGCCAAATTGTGTATGTTGTTCTTTGATTTTCTTTTCGAGCAACACTATGAACTCCTGGTGTCTCACAGGGTTGCAAAGTTTCAATACCACTACTAGAGGAAATGTGACCAAGGTGTATGCTTTAGTGAACAGATTTCCTTCGCTGAAGGAGTTGGGATCTGGCAAAATCGCCTTAAGTGCAACCTCTAGAAGCTCATTCTTTGGGGTAACAGCTCCATATGGAGCAGCTACTGTATTGGAGCCAACAGGTTGAAGTTCATCCTGGTCTCTGTATGCTTTTGGGTGAGTGTGTGGAGGTTGGAGGTCTCCGAAAGAAGGTAATGACGATTCTGCTGGAGCAGTAAGAGGTCTCTGAACATTCTCATCCAAATATATATGGCCTCGGTGGATTGTATGCTTCGATAACTCTTTCAAGAGCACTTTCAACCCAAAGGAACCGGCTTCCACAGGAGCATGCTCTGCTTGTTCGTCGTGATCATGAGACTGAAGGAAATTTCTGTACTCATTGTCATACTCGTTACTTTCCTGGATTATGGGGCTTCTTTCCTGATTATCCAAAGCATCTACTGTGGGTAAATTGGCAATGTTATCAAGGAAAATGTCATCAATTTCATTTACTGACTGGTGATAATCGTTGTTATAGTTGTTTCTCGAGCGTAAGTACCTGAGACGCTTCTGGGCCTTGTATTTTTGAACCGTGTGGCTCGAAATAACGAAAATCACGTAGAAGGTGTAGATAAATACCAATAGTATGCAACTCACTAGGTTTAGCTGTTGGAGGATTATTGATACGAACATTAGCACTGTAATCACCAAATAAAACGCAATATTTCTTATGAACTGTTTGTCTGGCACTTTGAATGGCAGGACGATTGCAATTGAGCCAATGACCACGGTGGTGATAAAGAAAGAGGCTCCCATAAGTTCAGATATGGCCAAGTTACTCTCATCAAGCTTGATGGCCTTATACGTGCTTAGCACATCAGCCGAACCATTTCCAAGAGCCAAAAGCGTCAAGCCTGCCAAATTATCCGAGAGTTTAAGGAATTTGGAGATCGTGTAAAGGTTAGGACAAAGGTAGTCAGAAGCAGTGTGACCGAGACCTATAAAGCAAACAACCATCATTACTAGAAGAGGAACCACAGAGAGAAACTTAAAATGGCAGTAGTAGATGGATAAGTAGTTGAACCGAGAGATTGTGAACTCGTCAGTCTGGCAATTAGCATGGACAAAGGAGCATTGATCTTGTTTGGGGACATTGTAGATATCATGGCACGAGGTGTTATCTCGTTTTACTAGAGAAAACTCGTCAGGGGATGCAATTAAATGACAACTAGCCGTGCTTAGAGCCAGCAAGAGCGTTAGAACGGCGTGCCATCTCATGATAATGGTGAAGAAGGGAGAAAGAGAAGATGGTAGCAGATCAAAAGGCTCTGCAAAAGTTGGCGCGGGTCCAGGCAGGAACATGGTCCGAGCCCAGGGGAAATGGGCCGAGCGCGCGGGCAGAACACGAGAAAATGGACTGAAACGAAAATGGGCTGAAACGAAAGTGGGCTGAAACAAGAAAATAGGCTGAACATGGACAGAGCACAATGAAGTAACGTAACTTAACGTCCACGTAGACCACAGATGTGCTGTCTTTAGAATAAAGAGGAGCATGGCGCATAAATAGAACCGATCTGGGCTGTTATGGCCCATTTTGAACTATTTGCTCCTCCCTCTAGTCTCAAATACTACAGTTAACCAGCAGCTACCAGCTGTTCCATTTTCTCTACGATAATACCAATGCTTCTTTGCTCAGTACCTTTACAGATGTCTAGCCGATCATTGCACCACCCCCCATACGGGCACACGAAGGTAACCCTTAGATTAAATCAGATGGGATGCTGCACCCAAGATCCACCAATTTAGTCTCCAATCCACCGCTTGAAGGTTGCCCTTCACAACATACTCCAATAGTCATGGGTCGACGCAAAATGGTCAACCTCAGAGGAATGCATTACGTTGTGGGTGGTTGTGAAATTTGCGTTAGGAAAAGAAGGGAAAGTGAAAAATTTCGTGGGCATCTCCAGCTTATATACCTGCGAAAATGCGGGTAACCCCAAAATGACTGCAAAACCTAGTATAGACCTAGGAACAATTAAGGTCTACAAGTGGTAAATGTGATCATAGTCTATTGTTGTATTCATACTCGTTATATATCTGTATTGTATCCTTGTAAATTATGTTGGTATTTGCCTACTCATTCTATAGCTTATGTATGTCTAATCTTCTATAACAATTTCATTTTCGATGCAATAATTGTGCAGCAGCAACACTATCCCTCGTCTCTTCACTCATTTAGGGTCTAACTCTCCTCTTTTCACTATAATTCCCGTTTCTTCACCATAAATCCCGTCCTTACTCGTATAAACTGTCTACGTTCAGCTGTAACGATGACGTCGACCCCACGAGTTTAGTGAGTTCAACGAAGTCCTGGGTTCTATGCAAGGATTCCATTGTGTTTATCACCCGTGAAAACACATCTTCATAGACGTCCCTTCCCCATAAAGTGTCCATATGCTCGTATCCTGGGCACTTGATCACATCAAGCACTTTATGCTTCATTTTGGGATTTTGGTCCAAAATAAGTCCCTTGGTGGACTCAATATCTACCAAGATATCGTCAGTTCCGTACGCCAACACCATAGGAACGTTGAGATGATGTGCCACAGGAAATGGAGCTACTCTGTGCCCCTTGAGCTTCAGGGATTGTGAAAGAATGGCCAACGAGGTGAGCCCATACTTACAGGTTTCATCATACATCTGGAACCGTTTGGCGTTGATGATCTGGAACCAATGAGTTAAGGACTTTACGGAGGAATTGGAGAACATATGGGGGTATCCCACTTTCTTTTGGGCTGCAGAAATATTCTTGCCGGACCAGCCAAACAAGTACGTCAACGAAGTATCCACGACCTGCTCGTATAATCTGGAGCCCATGGCATAGGACCAGAAGCTTACTGAAGGCATCAATGCCCTGTTTCCGAACAAGCTGAAGAGGAAGTTGTTATCCTGGGCTGTCTGCAGTACTATGATCTTAAACACGGGATGTTTGAGGTTATTTGGGATCACTGCTGGCGAAAGAGCCACGAACAAGTTCAATTTATGGTTTAATTCAGGTTTTAAACTCAAACTAGCGAAAAGTTGTGAGCATCCCTGGGAAAACCCTACATATGTGAGCTTGGATCCTTGCTGGTAGTGTGAAAGGATGTAATCCACAGTATCAGGAACGTCATACAACGCAAACTCGTCAAGGGAGAAGTTCCAGAACTGGTGGTCGCTGACGGAGTACTTGAGATGTTTCCGAGAGTACTTATTCCCTCTATTATTACCCAACCACACGTCGTAACCCAAGTCAACAAGTAAGAATGGCAAAGAGCGTTCCTTTTTGGAGCCGAGGATGAAAAGTTCTGAGTTTGTCATTAATCCGTGATGGAAATAGGCTATTTTCTTGTTACTGTCTCCGTCTTCGGCAGTCAGACCTGGCTTTTCTAGCTTGTGGATCACCAAAAGGTAGTCATCTCTAGTTGTTACCACATGCTCTCTAACCAAATAGCCCTGTACACGAGCAATTTCACTAATATCAGTAGCTTTAACTATCTTATCATGAATCTGGCCTTCTTCGTCTTCTTCTGGAGTTTCCGAGACCGAAAATACGGTAGAAGCACCAAACAAATGCTGCAAAAGTTGGAAAAGCACCACGAAACTAATCCTCACAGCTAGGAGGACCACATTAACGAGCGTAGTTACCAAAAACATGGAATTGTTACAATAAATGAAGAAAGTGGTAGCTTCGTTTACAAGCAGTTCATACGAGGTCCCAAACTATATTTTGAATGCGGAAGTCACGTGCGTATTTGTCGTTAAAATATGTCAAAATTCACGATGACGTCAGCTAGGAAAAGCTGCCACATTTGGCATGTATTCTCTGTATAAACCTCTCTAGGCGATTACTTAGGGTCCTACTTATGAGTCCCAGGGGTCTGTGAGTGTGGAAAAACAATTTTTGTCTTTTTTTTGGCAATTCCAGGGCCTCATTTGGACTTGGGCTAGGTGCTAAACCAGATATACTGGAAGAAGACAGTATATTGGTCTGCTCTATGTCCTCTTCGGATGATTCCAGAGGTTCTGTAGTGATCTCAAGCTCCTCCTGTTGGTGGTAATCATTTTCAGCTTGTTGCAATAGAATTTGCTTGCACTTTTCGTTGAGTTGTTGCATGGCCCCAATCTCCTCCCGTAACCTCATATTATCAGCCTGGATTCTGACAATATCCTTCAGTTGTAATGTTTTGAGATACTTCACTATATCTCCACTTTGGAATTGTGTTAGTGCATTTCTGCTGTCCTCAGACACCAATTCTGATAGGCACCGTACAACATCATGGAAGAAGAGCTTCTGTCTCTTTTCTCTCTGATATTCACCCACCAATGTATCTATCAGAGCGTCACTTCTTTGAATTTCCTTGGAAAACCCTCCTTTATGGCTATTTTGGTGGCACTTCATCCTTTTGTTAGTTTGCAGCAATGCGGTTGCAAAACGAAGTCTACAAATACTGCAGCGAAGTCTGACCCAAAAGACTCTCTCAACAACTAAAACCGCTGACAATACTCAAGAGGTTTGTGGCGTCCTTTTTTGACACTTACTTTAGCTACATGTTGGTTACACTTAGGATACTTGGTTATCTATGCCACTATATACATGTTAAAATACCCCAAACCACTTCTTTCTCTTTGGAGCCTCGTCTTCGAGGAAAGATTGGGCAAACTTCTTATGTTCGTCTAGCTCTCTCAACATCTGTTCTTCTTGTTCTTGCTGGATTCTCTCTGCTTCCAAAACATGTCTCTGGGACGGTCTGTTCAAAGCAAATTTCCCTTCTTTTGTCTTTCTGATATCTTCAGGAATGTAGTCTGTGTCTCTAACATTCTTCACCACCATTCCTGAGCCCTTTGGATGGTATAAATCATCGTATTCTTCGTCATTAAGTCCCATCAACTGTTCCTTCACTCTCAAACGAGCACGGTAGAAATCAGACATGACGTTTTCCTTCCCGTCATTCCAACGGTGGAAAAAAGCAAAGTAAACTACAATAGTACCACCAAGAAAGCTTCCAAACCATCTGCTTCCTGTATTAAGTCTCTGGTTAGTATCAATTTTTCTCAACACTTTGTACTGGCCTGGGTACAATTCCGAAAGCGGCCGAGGAGTGTAATTCAACCGTTTCATCGTTTCATTGACTTTCTTGTACTGAGTGGGGTTTTTCGGAAGGGAAGAGAAACCTTGGGGCTGGCTTCCGGGAGTTTTAAACTCTGATGGGTATCCTTCAGCCGGTCTGACGTCAGTGGGGTCGTATGGATTGTAGGGTGCCTTGGGTGGGGTCCATCCCTTGGGGTTGGGCCGTCTTTCGAACGGGATTTCCTTGTCTGTCATGGATAGAGGGCAGAAGAAGAGGTGATGGAGGTGGAGGAGGAATTGAAAAATCAACCCAAAATGAGCTAGCTAGATGAACATCCGTACACCATCAATAAAGACCCGTGCCTCTGTTTTTGTAGCCCGTACCCCACGCGAGAACCGTACAATATGTTAGCATCTTCTGTTTCTTACCATTTCTTCACTATCTCCATTCCCTTCTGCTCAATCCCACAATGAATGAGTACTTGAAGGCGTTTTTGGACTTCTTCTCGTTGGAGACGTTGGATACGCGACTTCTCTCCACTCCAGCAAAGCGCCAGAAGGTAATAGACAGATCAATTCCCCAGTCCAAATGGCACACGTTAGAGTTTAAAATCTATGCTGCCGTGTTTGCTACAGTGGTGCCGTTGATGTACAAGACGTGTATGGACGCGTCTAATGAGACCAACCCTAATTATCCTAAATTCGAGCGGCTATTGTCCCAAGGTTGGATGTTTGGGCGTAAAGTCGATAATTCTGATGCCCAGTACCGATTTTTCAGAGATAACTTCCCATTAATAGGTGTTCTTATCGCCGTACACTTTGCTCTTCGTCGTGTGATCACGCCGTCGTTGAAAATCACCAAAAGAACCTACTTTGACTGCGGTTGCGGCTTGTTCTTCGTGTTAGTCGTTCATGGTGTCAATGTGTGGAAAATAGGCTTCCACGTCACTGTCATGTACTTGTTTTCACGCTACGTTCCGTCCCGTAAATGGGCTCTCTTGTTAACTTGGGTGTACGGACTTCTGACTCTCTTCGTCAATGATCGCTACCGTAATGCCCAAACTGGAATCAGCTTGTTAGACTCGGGATATAAGGGTTTAATGCCTCGTTGGGACGTAAACTTCAACTTCACGCTTTTAAGATTGATCTCCTTTAACTACGATTACCTTGAGAAGGTCCAGGAGCAAGAAACCCAGGATGAAGAAGATAAACGTAGTTCCAGCTCTTTGGATCTCTCTGCTCTTGATGATCGTGAACGTCTTACGGCTCCAATTCCATTGTCAGACTATAATTTGGTCAATTTCATTGGCTATCTCACATACACTCCGCTCTTCATTGCCGGACCCATCATTACTTTCAACGACTACGTCTACCAGTCCAACTACCAACAGCTTCCTTCAGTAAAAGACCGTAAACGGACATTCATCTACTTTGTAAGATTGATGTTTTGCATCTTGGTGATGGAATTCATCATGCATTTCATGTATGTGTTGGCAGTATCCAAAACAAAAGCCTGGGAAGGAGATACTCCCTTCCAAATCTCAATGGTAGGTTTATTCAACCTCAATCTCATCTGGTTGAAACTCTTAATTCCTTGGAGACTCTTCCGTTTCTGGAGTTTGCTTGATGGTATTGATCCTCCTGAGAATATGATTCGGTGCATGGACAATAACTATTCTACACTTGCATTCTGGAGAGCCTGGCATCGGTCGTTCAATAGATGGGTGACCCGTTACATCTACGTTCCTCTTGGGGGCAGCACTAACCGTATTGTTAACAGTTTGTGTGTGTTCAGTTTCGTAGCTATCTGGCATGATATTGAGCTTAAGTTGTTAATGTGGGGGTGGCTTATCGTATTGTTTCTCCTTCCGGAAATGATGGCTACTGTTTACTTCAAACGCTTCCGCAGTCAGTGGTGGTACAGACACCTCTGTGGCGTGGGGGCCGTCATCAACATCTGGATGATGATGATTGCAAATTTATTCGGATTCTGTCTTGGTCAAGACGGCACATTAGCATTGCTCCGTGAAATGTTTAGCACTGCCGCAGGGCTTGAATTCTTCGTGCTCTCGCTGGGAGCTCTTTTCTCGGCAGCCCAGGTGATGTTTGAACTCCGGGAGGCTGAAAAGAGGAAGGGTATTGACGTTAGATGTTAGCTGGTGCACGGGTGTATATTTATTTACAGTTCAATACAATTTTACCTTGTAATCCTGTGGAGTACAGACTTCGAAAATGATCTATCAGAGCCGTATATAGTGCTTCATCAATTCCGTGCAACTTGAACTCCAACTAAAATTTTTTATACCTGTTGTGCTAGGCAAAGCTAGTCATATCAGTATAGGTAGTCAAATAGATAGACACTAATCATATGAAAATGTACTAGAAGTTGCTGCTGACATTTCTATCTACCATAAACTTTGATAGTTCCTTTTGTGGATAGCTTTGAAGAAGTATGCACCCCATTTTGCAGATTTTGCTGAAATTTTGTCAGTTAGCTGCGAAATTATATAGGTAAAGGTAGGACTACACGAAGATTTTTGAAAAATTGGAAAAAATTAAAAAACTTTGAAATTTGGTTTAGAGTGAAGTCTACTTGTTATTGATCTGTACTGGTAGTTACAAGTCTATATGGAAAGGTATCAGCTATTTAGAATGATTTTTTCATGTCCTGAGTGACAAATATAGGTTTAACTTCTGTGAAAAGAACCTGGCGTCAATTTAGAAAGTTGCATTCGATAATAGACATATTGGCATTCGATAATAGATATATTTTTATGACTATTAATTAGCTGACTGACGGTTGTTGATGTAAAATTGGTTCAAAAATTTGGCCATAAATACTCATTTTTGTGTTCTAAAGTTTCCAAACTCCAAAAGTTCTAAATTTTTGAAAAAGTTTGAAACATCTGAAAAAATTAAAATTCTTAAAATTCTTGCAAAATTCGTCTATAGATAATTAAAGTTGGTATAAACCCAAATCAGGAATATTAGTTTCTCACAGGAAGAATTGGAGTTATAGAAGCAGTTTTTATGTACTTAATTCGTCATTTTTATTTTCTAAATGGCAAATATTACTATAACTTCTGGTGTCAATATTATGGTGTTTATTTAAAAACGTCAATCTAACAGACCAGTATGGAAGAAAAGGCTAGCGTTAAATATAGTAGAAAAGATTGATTATTCAACCGTAGGGATTGTCAAATTTACTTCAGGGCCTAGTTTCTGTGCCTCACTTTCTTGTGTGCAACTTTGATGAGAGTGTTCCGAGTGGAAGAAAAGTTCCAAAAAACATGAAATCCATACTTTGCCAAGTAATATGCCAACCTCGTCTTGTACGCAATTGTAAATTTCAGATTATCACATCACGGTACGAATTTGGGTTATTTGCAGCCATTCTCACCGTTTCTACTGTGCGCACGTGACATTTTTTCCAAAAACTGCTTGTTAAATTCAATGAAAAGAGTCGGAATTTGAAAGTATTTCTTTCATTTACAGATAGCTAATAGGTTAGTTTGTAGATGTTTTCATATTTTCAGCAGAATATATGATTTTTCAATTGTAATCTTCAATCCCCGATTGGCTATTACTGAAAGTAAGACTTATTTGTTGGTCGTCCAGGTGGAAAATTTTTGAAATTCCTGAAAAATACTAAAAAACTGAAAATCTCTGAAATTTGCCAGGGAGTAAGATCTGGCCCTTGTAATTATACCATGTCAATTAGAAGCTTGAATAACAAAATCCAAGCTACTGAAGTTTCTTTTTACATGTCTGGAAAGCCAAATATTGTGCTAATTTCTGCAAAAAGCAGCAGTTGTAATTCTAACACACAGGATATGATTTGTCTAGTGACGAATTCAATGTACCGGTAGAAATTAGGGCTTCGAAATATATGGGTGAAGGTTTATGTTGTAACTTTGATTCTAAGGGTTTTCCAAAATTATCGGCTTTTGTACCCCAAAGTTTCCAAACTCTTGAAGTTCTAAATTTATGAAAAAGTTGAAAACTTTTGAAAAAAATAGAATTGTTTCAAATTCGGCCAGTAAACAGTTCTAATTTTACTAACTAGAAATTAGTAATATCAGTTGTTTATAAGAAGAATTGAATTAATGCTGGAACTTTTTATACCCAAAAACAGCCAATTTTGCACCCTAAATGACAAATATCATTGTAACTTCTGTTGAAAAGTGTTTAAGCCAATTTTAAAACTATGGTTCTAATAATAATATTGGGAAATCAATTATAAACCACTCATATTTTAATTGCCTAGTTATTCAATCATAGGGATTAAGTTTTATGAGTTCTATTGCATTTTTGTGATACATTTTCTAAAATCTTATTAACGAAAACTGTTGAAAATCAGAAAAAAATTTCAAAAAATCAAAAATTGGTGTATAAGTAGTACTTATTGGTTTAATATCAAAATAAGAATTTCAGGTCAATTGACGAAGAATTGAATTACTGACATTAATATTTTAGAAAACCATAAAATGACATATGTGATTATAACTGCCGACGAGAATATTGAAGAAGGATTAAAAGGACAGTATTCGATACCTGGAAGCTATAAGATGAGAGTAGTACCATATTTATGGGCTAATTTTTTTTCTTTAAAGGATGAATTGTATTTTTCAAAAATCAATTTTTGCGTTCTTATTTTTAAGTTATTTACTAAGCACATAAGTTGAAAATGTAAAAAAAAAAGACTTAAAGCTACGGGATCATGGAAAATAAGAATAAAGTGAGGTCTTCACTCTCTTATCTCATTATTATTACAGATTGTAAGAAGAAGAGCTGTATTTTCTGGACAAGAAAATTTTGCAGCCATGTTAAACCTTAAAAAATACTTATTCAACTCCTGTAATGAACAATAAATCATAAGGCAGTTTTCAATTTTGACAAATGGAGGTAAACCATTCGACCTATTATGGGTTTACTATATAATTAAAAGATTATAGAATTTTTTAATTCAATATTTGTTTTTGTGTTCCTACTTATATTAACATTGACCGAAAAGTGATGGAAAGTGAAACAAAGATAATGAATAAATAGAAATTTTGAACATATGAATTTCTATTTGTAAAACAGATACATAGTTACCACTGGCTTGATCCTTATTTAAAAATGAATTGGTTTACAAAAAAAAAAAAATGGATACACTTCTGTTAATTTTCTCCATTACAGATACATAGCTTTGTAAACTGGGTACATATTATTAGTCCTTTTTGTTGTTGCAAAAAGACTTCTGTTACACATTGAAATGTCCTTGTGGTCCCTTGTACAGAAGGAATCGTAATTGTAGACACCATTACAAATAGAGTCGTGCTTGTGATTTTGTTACAGAAGGAATTGTAATTGTACTTGTGGTTTCTGTTACAAATGAAGTGTACTTGTGGTCCCTTTTACAAATACATTTTTGGTCGTGGTTTTTGTTAAAGAAGGAATTGAGCTTGTGGTTCAAGTTACAAATAGAACCATATCTGTGGTTTCTCATTACAATTAGAGCACTTGTGGTTCCTATTACAAATAGAATTTTGATTGTGGTTTGTGATCACCAATGACTTTTTGTTGCAAATGAATTTTGAAAGTGTTTGATCGCAATCATAATTACAACAAATTGACTTTATTGTTTTTTAAGATTGAAACCTTGGATTTTTAGAAATCACATACAAAAAAATTAGTGAAAAGCATAAATGAAAATTAGATGGTTGTTGTACTTTGCAACATCTTCTATTTTATTGTTAAAATCATTTGTAGATTCTGCGAAAAGTTTCTCTAATAACCAATAGAAGTAAAACCAATAGAAATATTTACTCTTATATAGATGTGAGTTATATTTGTGCAAATTGCAAGGAATTTCGGCTATTTTCTTTTTGCTTTGTGGTCTTGTAATTTAATCTAATCATCAGAGGAAAAGAATTTAGGTGTTTGAAACTAAGAACTCTGAAATTTTTCATCATTATTTGTGTCATCACCAGATCAACCTAATAGCTGATATTTGAGTGTCAAAAGCATTCTGTAACAAACCAAGTGCTTATTGAGGGGTTTCAATGCTGTTCAATCATACTGATCTTGTACCCTACGTCTGTAACTTGCTTAAAAGTATATAAGGATTATTTCCAATTTGCAAACAACTATATATGTGAGTTGATAGAAGAAAGATTAATTGCATTCTCAATCAAAGAAATACATTATATTTAATATCGTGAACAAAATTTTATTCTATGTGCAACCTTAACCACAATTTCAACTGCAATTGTAATGGAACCACAAGTACACTCTAATTGTAATTGCGGCCACAGGTATGATTCCTTCTGTAACAGAAACCACAAGCACAACTCTATTTGCAACCTGATCCACAAGCACAATTATATTGTAACAGGGACCACAAGTACAGTTCCTTCTGTAAATAGACACCTATTTGCAACCTGATCCATTTATGAGTTTGTAACAAATCCACAAGCACAATTGAAATTGCAAATCTATACACAATTGCATTTACAATCAGCCAAAATTAATGCTAAAGTCATTTTCAACCAAAATCATTAGTGTTATTTTAACAAAAACCACAAGTGAAACAAATCCACAAATATCATTCTATTTGTAACAGGGCCAAAAATTATATTTGTAAATACTCCACAGTACAATTGCATTTACCTCCAAATTCACAATCGCAGTTCCATTTGTAACAAGAACACAAATGCATTTTTCATCAAATTTACAAATACATTTGCAACCATCCACAAGTATATTTGTAATAGACCACAATCACATTTGCAAACATCCACAATCACATTTGTAATAGAAACCACAACTGTATTTGCAACAGATCCACAAGCATATTTGCAACCTAGTCCACAAATGCATTTGCAACAAAGACTACGCAATCTAATCCTCAAGTGCATTTGTAAATAATACAAGTATCTTTGCAGTCAAATACACAAAGGAATTTGAAACAATTACATTTACTTCTATATCCACAATAGCAGCTCCATTTGTAACAAGAACACAAATGCATTTTTCATCAAATTTACAAATACATTTGCAAACATCCACAAGTACATTTGCAACCATCCACAAGTACATCTGTACCAAATCCACAATTGCTTCTGTAACAAACCCACAATTGCATCTGTAACAAATCCACAAGCACGTTTGTAACAAATCCACAATTGCATCTGTAACAAATCCACAAGTACATCTGTACCAAATCCACAATCACCGTTCTATTTGTAACAGATCCACAATTGCATTTGCAACAAGACCAAAAGCACATTTGTAACAAATCCACAAGTACATTTGTAAAACGACCACAAGTACATCTGTAATAAATCCGCAAGTCCATATGTACCATATCCACAATCGTCGTTCTATTTGTAACAAGACCGCAATGGAAATAGCTTCTGTCACCAGAACCAAAATGATACTCAATTTGTGACAAAAATTGCAAAGAAAATACCATTTTCTAAATTCAACAGTTTACAAGGCCACAAGTTTGCAAAGAATTAGATAAATTATGATCATACCAACTTGACATCACAGATACAACTGTTTATAAACCACAGAAACAATCTGTGAACCAAATCAAATCCTGATAAACAACATTTACTTCACAAATGCATTTGTCAGCTTAACTGATTTTTTTTACGTAACTGATACATGTTTGTCAACTTTCCTCCTCTGTTAATTCTTCTTGTTCATCACAATACATTTTTTTGTCTACAAACTTAATATGGACATAATGTTTACAAGTCCTTCTTTATGTGAGCAATTGAAACTGATTTTTTTGTTTGACAGGAATCATTTTTGCAACTTCGTATGTTCCATCCGGAACACCTCTTTATAGAACATAACAAAAAAACTTGAAATAACCTCCTTATATCATGCTCCCGTTCTATTGTTTATAAAAAAACATTCTACACCCAAGAGATAGTCCACCACTGAATATATGGATCAATTTCATATCTTTGGTGTACGGGCTTTATTTACCGATTTGTATTTGAGGGTATGTACGGGCGTTTTAATTTTCAAAATCAAACTATTACCATCTTCTCTACGGCATGGCTCCTCCAACTCCAGTGTACAGCCGGGTGGCGATACTATCGAAGAACCAGGAGGTTCTAAGGAACCCCGAGAAGTATGACTGCCAGCTCAAATCACTTACCCAGCATGTTTGCACATTCAAAGTGCCCCAAACTAAAGGAAGCCCAATGGAAACCCTTTGCTTGCCATTTAAAAGGGTGTTTCAGAGATGCTTAGTTCCTCAAGTGGTGATGGAGAAGGGAAAGAAAGTCCAGAAACAGGTGTGGACTAATATAGAGATCACGGACGTTAGCACAAATTCAGAGATGATAGAAGATAATAAGACATATGGAAAAGACGTAACAGACTTTTTGAATGCAGAAGTGGAGCTTAAGAAGTTTATGGAGGCACAGATTGAAGCTGAAGGATGAGGGGAGACTCATGTGAATGAAGAAAGTTGATTAGTGAAGAGAGATCGAAGAGAAGAATGGCAAAATGGGATTGCAGAACGAAGCAAAGAGTTAGAGAGATAGAAAGAGGGTATAGAGAGAGGAGATATAAAAGGATACTCAAAGAGGAGATGTAAAAAGGAGATGTAAAGGGGAGACATAATGAGAGACATAAAGAGATAAAGAAGAACTATTGAGAAATTTACGTGAATGAAGCCACGAATTTGGCTTTAATCAGATAAAACAGCACCATACAGTATGAAACAGATATGAGGCAGATATGAGGCAGATATGAAACTACATGTAGGTGCAAACTGTTGCTTATCACAGTCAATTGTCGCATATTTGAAGCAATTTTGCCAGTCAAGAGATTTTCTGATAACTGTGGCAGGACTACAAACGACTATAATATTGCGTAGCTACTATCCAATTCTCCTGAAAGCTGAACAATCTGACCAGATACATGCCGCCTAGCCATTGTTTGGTTGTCTTTCAGCTATTTCAGCTGCTATAAAGTTCAAATATGTTGTTCTCTTCATTTTGGTCACTTCTCTCCGTTCCTTCTCTCCAATTCTCTCCGTTTCTTCTCTTTCTCTTCAGCTTAGGTCTCCCTGTCTGTTCGTTTGCCTACGCCCTCTGTATATAGCGTGCATTACTATCTAATACGTACTTCCCTCTGGTGGCTGGGGCAACTTTTTGTGAACCGGACTAGCCATGTTCTTTCTCAATTCCAACAAAACCGTTTCCATAGTGTAGCTTCTCTTCCAGTTCTTCAACGTATCGAAATCATCAACCACCACATTACCTGCTGCATCGACACAAGGCAAGTTGATCTTGGAAACAAACTTGACGGTTGGTGGCTCGTCTGGATAGCTACTTCCGCACACGATGTTAAGCGAATAGATTCTGTTTTCATGGGTAGAGTGTGGAGGGCCCAAAATCGTACCATTCCAGTACGTCATGGTGATATCATCTTGATTGGTTAACCCGTAGGAAATGGATTCGGCACCCAATCCTTTCTCTCCCTTTTCTAATTCTTCCAAGAGCTTGAAGTTTCTGGGACTGCTGGTGTTAGTACTGCTGCTACTACTGGCGACATAATTGATGGGTCTACTCACATTTTTGACATGTTGCTGGTGTCTCTCCCGTGATGGTTACCTGGTGAATTTGCTCAAAAGAAGTTATCTCGACTTTGGGAGTTACGGATGTTTTTTTTCTCTTCTTTGTTTGTCTCATACTTTTCTTATCATGAAATTTTCACTGTCTGTTTCTCATACTCCAAACTCTCTCTTTTTCTCTCTTCACAAGATGGACCCTGGCCTGTCGCCTTTCCTAGAGAAGCCTGGCCGCCGCTTGGACGCGCTCAACGACGACTCGGAGTATAACCTCAAACAGGTCATAGCAAACCTCCAATTCCAGCTCTCGTCTGAGAAAACAGAGAAGAAGCTTCTCCAACAAGGTAAGCAGGGACTCAGTCAGGAATACGAGGCTGTGATAGCTAAAAAGAACGATGAATTGGCTTCCCTTCAGCATGATGTCCAGTATCTCTACAGACAAAGAGAACAGCTAGAGTCGAAGCTCCAGAACCTGTCTGATATCAATACCCAAAGAGTTACCCAGTTAGAGGACGAATTGAAACGTTTAAAGAAAAAAAACCTCGATTTGGTGGCTAAGAATGACGGATTCGAGGTCAAACTCCAGAAAACAATCAGCAAACTCCAGTATTCAGAGACAAAACTCACTGTAGAACGTGAAAAGAACGAACAATTGGCTGCCAGAACCCAGGATTTGCAGGTAGAAAGAGACGATTTGACCCAATTGACCCAAAGTCTTTCGAAGAAGTTCAGTGAAGTGTCTGAGTACTTACGAAACGACAAAAGCGTGACCTTACAGGATCAAAATGACATTTTACTCAAGTCAAATAGTCAACTTCAGTTGAAAATCGACGAATTGTTACAGAATAAAACCTCCAATGAGTTGCTCAAGCAGCAGAATATCTCCTTGTTGAACAAAATAAGCCGTCTTGAGGACTACGAACAGAAATATTGGAATCTAACCATCGCAAACTCAACTTTACAAACCAAATTCGATGACTACTTCAAGATGATAAATGACTCTATAAACCACGAAAATAACGAAACCAATGAGGCCATTGTAATAAAATTCGTCAACAAATTCAAAGAGCTCAAGAACTCAAATCTCGTGTTGTTCGACAAGTATTCTGGGTTAGAGAGCAAATTAAATGAAGCTGAATCTCAAATAATCAACCTACAATCTCAAACAGATAACTTGACATCAAAGTTAACTTTCCAGGAGGCTCTGGCAGCGGAAAAGGATCAAACAATCAAGAAACTCCAAAACCAGAAGCTCCTCAACGTCAAAGAAATCGAATTTCTTCGGAATTCTCTAAAAAAGTTCGACACCATTGGTAAAAACAACTCCAAAGAAGTCACCTCCGAAGCCACTAACCAATACTTGACCAACTTGGAAAAGCTTGTGGACGACTACAAGTTAGAGATTGAAAACCTCAAAAAGACTCAACCTTCTTCTCAGTCAATCGGTGACAAGAGACCCAGACTTGTGGATGAAGCCTTGAAACCCAAGGACCATTCTCGTAATGAACGAGTAATTGCTGTGGAGGCAGAAAACTTGAAACTCCTTACTAATGTCAAAAACCTCGAGGATGAAATCAAACATTTAACTGACAAAATAACTGGCATGAACACAATAACTACTCAAAAACAAGAATACCATATACTTCAATTGAAGTCTAACCCATTCACCAAAGATCAAGCTATAAAGGCAAAAACCCTTGATCTTCTTCGTGAAGAAAACAAGGAGCTTATAGATAAATATGTCAACCAGTCTGACGCAGTGGATGTGGTTCCCAAATCAGTCTTTGCTCGTCAAGAACATGAAAAGGCATTATTACAATCTAAAATTGACCAACTAATGAAGAAAACCAATAGACTAAAATCAATATATACTGATAAAAGCAAAGAAATTTTATCAATAATATCAAGATACTTTGGTTACTCGATCGAATTCATTCCCAACCCAGTGAATTCAAACGATTTATCTTCCCGGATTAAATTAGTGTCAGAGTATCTAAGTAAAGATGCTGAAAACAATGGGTTTTTGGTATTGGACCTCAACTCGAAATCATTAAAAGCCAACGGAAGTTTGGAATTCAAAAACCTCTGTGAGGGATTGGTCTTAGAATGGGTAGATGAAAAAGGGCAAATTCCATGCTTTTTAAGTGCTTTAAATCTTAAGCTCTACCAATCTGTACTATCTAAATAATGTATAATAGCTAAATTACAAATAAAACTACACTTTTTTACATAAATCATTAATTGGAATTTAGAAAGTCTCTGAATTTAAGAGTAAGTCATTGGCAACAATCTCAAGTATCTCCCGGGGACTCAAAGTCGTATTCTTTACGTCTTTGTTGATAGAATTCCACACAAGTCCCTTATTGATGCCTTCATAACTTTCCTTTAATTCCTCTAATAGAACCTCTAATTCGCTCTCGGAGCCATGCTTTTTGATGAAACAGTAGCTCCATCCCCAAGATTCACCATTGGTTTTATCTGCATCTAATGATCTTTTAAACCATGATTTTGCTTTAGAAAACTTACCATCAATCCAAAAAAATACTCCGATACTTAACAATACTTCCGGCGAGTTGTTAGTATGTTTCAAAGCATCCAAAAACCCAGGTTTTCTGTGGGACATCTTGGGTATCAATGCAAGATTTTGAATCCAAATGGCCAGGGAACTGGGAAATATCTTAAGTGCTCTATTCACTAACTGTCTGGCAGCTACCGTATCTTTATGGCGTCTTTCAAGTTTAATTTTTGCTACCCAAAGTTCATCGGACTTTGGATTTTTCAAAATTCCCATTTCGAGTGTTGATCTGGCTCTAATTAAACTGTTTAAATGGACTTCATTGATATGTGCCATGGATATATAAATCTCCACTGTTCGATCACATTTTTTTGAACCTACTGAAAGTTCTTCTCGAGCTGCATTTCCATTGTTCATATCTAAAAGAATCTGGCTTTTCTGTAAATATAACTTGTAATACTGTGGGTATGAATCCAAAGCTTGAGAAATGGTAGCCAAAACCTCTTGTAGATCATTGATTACAACACCTTTATGGTGCAAAAAACGCTGAAGGTGAATATGCTTAACCCAAAATCTCTCTGATACATTGGAAATTTTGGAAAGAGCTTCTTGGGAGAGTTTATATGCTTCCTCTAAACAATTGTTCTTAACCTCAAGTTTTACCCTCGCCAAGTACATTTCTTCACTATCTTTGTTCTTATAGTTAGCAAGAATTTGACGAGCTCCATCAACGTCTTTGCCTAGAATCCACTTATCCTTAGCATACATCAAGGGCAATAATTCATTGTCTTCGATAGCCTCTAAAGACTTGCTGTAGTAAGTGAAAAGCTTTGTTAGATTTTTTTCACCACCTTTCTTTAACGATTGGAAAATATTCAACCAACTTTCGATATTCTTAGGGTATTTGTCAATGACATACTGGTAAATGTAATGGGCAACATTGTCTTGGTCATTCTGTCTGCTTTCTGCTAATTGGAAGCATTCGTTAATTGAAGTTTCCTCATTACCTAAGCAGTTTATCACAATGGCTTGCGATGTCTTTTTAAATCCTTCCAATTCGGCCTTAACTGATTCCTCTAGCCATTTCTCCTTGGTCAACAAACTTTCGCCATTGATATGCTTCTCTAATTCTTTGAACCCTTTAGCCAACATTTTCACTAATTTCTCTAGGGTAATAGCATCATTTTCTCTCTCTTCAAGCTTTAATGCAGCCAACCATACTAGATGGCTATCACTCAAATTCTTTCTGGCTCTATTCAACACCAGTTTGGCTTCTGAGTAATTGGATAAGTTAAGCAAAGTCAACCAGAATTCCCATTCTTTAGGACAGAGCTCTACGGCTTTATCAAGCATTTTCTTCACATCTGCCTCATCTTCTTCAATATTAATAAGTAGTTTCCATAATTCCACGCTTGTTGGAATAAACTCAATGGCTTTCATCAATACCCGTCTTTTGGATGTAATATCAGCCACATTTTCTAGTTCAAACGCTTTTACCCAAAGCTTTTCTGACTTGCTGTTGTATCGAAGTGCCTCATTGACAATGAATTTGCATTTTCTTGTTCCTTCTGCTGTCTTTTGGTTGATTCTAATGTTTTCAAGCCAGAGCTCTTCACTCCGTGGTAATTTATGGCATCCCTCTGCAATCAATGCTTTAGCCTGGCTATAATTCTTTGCCTGTTCTTCCAAACGACAAGATGCCAACCACGAATTGGGCTTCTTGGGTTCAGATTTTCTAAGAGACGATAAGATAAGTCTTCCTTTATTGAAGTCCTGAAGATTCAGGCTTCTTTCTTCTAACGCAGCTAACTCTTTATTTAAGTCATCATTGTTTCCATTGGCAGACGTTGAGGACACCATACTGTCTAATTGACTAGATAAAAGATTTCCTTTGGCTACAGAAATAGAATGAAAGTCCGTAGCTTGATCAATGTCTCTGTTGGCACCGCTTCCAGCAATAATTGAGTCTGGAGTAGCATAAGTTCTTTGCTGCTGTTGCTCCATTAGCCTCAATCTCTTGTTTCTTCGAGTAAAATCGGCTACTTCCGGAAGATTCTCCCATTCTGATTGTTTGACTGTGGAGAGTTCTCTCTTTAAATCAGCGAATTGCTCTCGTATTATATCAGTTTCTTCTTCTACCTTATCAACTTCAACTAGTTTGGTACTGGTTCCTGACTTCTGGCTCAATTTCCTGTCGATTTCGGCGTAAATCCGATCAGCTTCATCATCCTCTTCATCATTTTGCAACTTTCGGCTACCCAATAGCCCGTTTTCGTCATCTGCCTGGAGTCCTTCTTCTCTCTCCAGATTATCATCATCATCATCAAACTCCGTATCAAACTTCACGGGCCCAGTATCTGCGCCAGTAGTAAAACCAGTGGCTCCTCTACCAATACCAGCAACGTACCCAGGTGGCGGCTCCTGGTCCAAAATTGCCTGTCTGTCCATTGTTTTGGTGGAAAGTATCTGGTGGAAAGTTTGGCAAGAAAGGTTCCATTTTGATGGAGTGCTCACGTGACCGAGATGGTATCAAAATTTTTTTTTTTTTAATGAGCAGAGATGGATTTTGAGATTCTGTAATTTTTCACTTCTATCTACAAAGGCCATAGAGAACAAAAAAATGCCCAAAAGAGCTGCCTCTGATGAACTCAGTGCTGGCGCCAATGTGTCAGCCAAGGCAGACAAAGACTCTGTCCCCCAAACTGCGCAACCAGAGGAGGACGTAGACATTGAAATCGGAGAGTTTGAAGATCCGTACGGAGATGACTTTGAAAGTGATGGAGAAATTATCGAATTGGACTCTGCCAATGAAGACGATGATGAAAGAATGGACGAAAGTGGCTCCAAGACTATCGAAGAATTGGAAAGACAGGAAGAAGAACAAGAAAATGAACCTGAACCCACCATCTACTTACCCCATAAGTCCAAGCCCTTGGGACCTGATGAGGTTCTAGAAGCTGATCCTACCGTGTACGAAATGCTCCATAATGTCAACTTACCATGGCCATGTTTGACCCTTGATATCTTACCGGATAAGTTGGGTAACGAGAGAAGAACCTACCCTGCTAGTGTCTATGTCACCACTGCTACCCAAGCTTCCAGAGGTAAAAATAACGAATTGATTGCTATGAAGCTCTCTTCATTAGCCAAAACTTTAGTGAAAGAAGAAGACGATGATGATGCCGAAGAAGATGATGATGAAGAAGATGTAGACCCAGTTATGGACTCCGAAGTTATACCATTGAAACACACCACCAACAGAATACGGGTATCGCCTCATGCTGCCGAAACCGGGGAATATTTAACAGCAACCATGTCCGAAAGCGGAGAGGTTTTGATCTATGACTTAGCACCTCAAGTGAAAGCATTCGATACTCCTGGTTACATGATCCCAAAATCCGCCAAAAGACCCATTCATACCATCAGACACCATGGTAACGTGGAAGGGTACGGGTTAGACTGGTCTCCATTAATTAATACCGGGGCTTTACTTTCTGGTGATCTTACTGGAAGAATTCACTTAACCACCAGAACCACCTCCAACTGGGTCACCGACAAGACTCCATTCTTTGCATCACAGTCGTCCATTGAAGATATTCAATGGTCCACTGGGGAAAATACCGTTTTTGCTACTGCTGGTTGCGATGGTTACGTTCGTATCTGGGATACCAGATCTAAAAAACACAAGCCAGCTATTTCTGTCAAGGCTTCCAACACTGATGTCAATGTCATTTCCTGGTGTGATAAAATCACCCATTTGTTAGCTTCGGGACATGATGATGGTACCTGGGGTGTATGGGATTTGCGTAATTTCAACGGCCAAACTGAAACTCCTTCTCCTGTTGCCAGCTATGATTTCCACAAATCAGCAATTACTTCCATATCATTCAATCCATTGGATGAATCCATTATTGCTGTTTCATCTGAGGATAATACCGTCACATTGTGGGATCTTGCTGTGGAAGCTGATGATGATGAAATTTCTCAACAAAGAAAGGAAGCTAAAGAATTGCATGACATTCCTCCTCAATTGCTCTTTGTCCATTGGCAAAGAGACGTTAAGGACGTGAGATGGCACAAACAGATTCCCGGTTGTTTGGTATCTACTGGTGGTGACGGATTGAACATCTGGAAGACCATCTCTGTCTGATTTCATCTCCACATCTGCCTCATTCTACCCTCTACCTTCCTATTTAGACCACGAGCAAAATAAAATTGTACATTAGGTTGAAAGCCGCCCCTTTTGTAGTCTTGTACCAACTAGGAATCGTTCTGGCCCAAAACGGGTGCACCAACGCAACCACCTGTTGCGTAACGCACTCCTGATGAACTCTTGGTGGAGACCCTTCCAAGATCAACTGGTTGTTATATTTTTAAAAGAAGTGTAATGAAGGTGTTACTTACCATTTGTCTATAAATAAGACATGTTTCCAGAAAGAAAAGTAGTAAGCATTTTTTGTAGAACCATTTCTGGTAGCGTATTAAATAATGATTTTTTGCAGCAAATTGGTCGCATTTTGGATGCTCGGATTTTTCACAGCCAACCTGGCTGCAATGTACGTTAACGGAGGGAAAAGTTTAAACGTTAATGAAAGACGGGAGATTCCATTGAAGAGAGGATGGCACCATGATAAGTGGGATAAGGAAAATTCTGAAGAAAAAACCAGCACAGAGACGGCAATTACGACAGTAACGGATACCACCATAGAGACTCTCACTCCTGAGACAACGGAAACACCTAAGACATCGGAGACAACAGAAACTCTTGAAACATCTGTGGATACTACTTCTTGTGATACGACCAGCGATGCAACCAACCCTGTAAGTACCACAGAAACTGAGTCTCCAGACACTTCTACTGCTGAAACAACCCCAGACACTTCAACTGCTGAAACAACACCAAACACTTCTGAAACTCCAGAAACAACACCGAACACTGATGTTACTCAAGAAACAACTCCTTGTGACACCACCACTCAAGAAACTGAAGCAACAACTCCTGAACAAACGAATTCCCCTGAAACGAGTCCAGGTACTGCTGAAACGACTACAGAGACTCCTGCTACCTCAGGTACTAGTCCTTCAACAGAAACCCAGACTAAATGTTATGGTTCTCCTGTGTGTACTGAAGGACCAACACCCGAAACTCCTGTTCCACACGCTAATGACAACGCTTCAGGTAGCTCTTTCGATGTAACCGTATCCAAATACATTACAATCGAAGACGGTTCTACCTCAGGAGAAAGCGTCCCTACTGGAGACCACTCTTCTATTGCAGGTATCTCCATAACCGCTAATCTAATTTGTGATGGTGGTGAACAGTGTGAGGCAACACCTACTGTTTCAGAGGTTTATTCTCCAGCTGGTTCAGACGTACCATCCATTGCTCAGTTTGAAGCTATAGCAGGAGGACTTGCAACAGATTCTATTCTTATACAAATATTTCTTTCTGTGCTTATTTCTTTGTGTTTATAACTCCGTTCGATGGTCTCTGATGCTTCCACAATTGGGTTGCTCTTTGTTATCTTCATTCACAATTGTGTCTGTAATTGACTTCCTTCTATATTCTAATTTCGCTGTGTTTGTCTTTTGTTACAATTGGTTTTATGTGGACTATTTTATTTGTGTGTTGCTGCTTTAGTTTACACAATTGGATTTAATTTCCGTTTTGTCTGTTTTTTCTATTTCCAAATATATTCCAAGTAAAAATTCTATATTTTTGGTACAAAAGTATTGCATTGTATACATTTGTTCAATTTTTGACTTTTTTTGATTTTTTTTGGTTTTTCACTTTCAGTTTTTCTTCTTTACTTTGACGATGTAGATTCTTTCATTGCCATCATGCTCTTGTGAAATTGTCTCTTTTTTCTTGCTCTATACCCTTCACTTCCTTACAATGTTTATGGTTGCAAAAATTTGGAGAGTAGAAATGAGCCTGCATAGAGCCCAATATGAAAACCAAAAAAAAAATTAGTGAAAAATTCCATTTCAGCTAGAGAAAGACAACCATCAGGACAATGGCCAAAAAGGATAAGAAAGCCAAAGAGGCCAAGAAAGCCCGTGCTGCTGAAAAGCAGAAGAAGAATTTAGGAAAGGCTGAAACAAAACAGAAAAAAATTGCCAAAAAAACTGGGGAGGAAGAAGAAGATGATGACATCGACCAAATTTTAGAACAATTTGCCAAAGAACAAGCTGAATTAGAAGCTGTCCACATCACTGTATGTGACAAACCTGGCAAGAGATTAAATCCCACCCTTGTTTCCAACCCTATCCACAACAAGCGTGAATTGTTCTTGTTTGGAGGTGAACATACAGTTGGCTCAGTCTCCCATTTTTATAATGAATTATACTCCTACAGCATAGATAACGATACTTGGAGAAAAATCACCTCCAAAAACTCTCCCTTACCTCGTTCATCTCACGCCATGTGTTCGCATCCTTCAGGTGTCATTTTGATGTTTGGAGGAGAATTTTCGTCTCCTAAACAATCGACCTTCTACCATTATGGAGATACCTGGATTTTGGATGCTGAGACTAAAGAATGGGCTAAATTGGATCAAAAGAGAGGCCCTACTGCTAGATCAGGTCATAGACTTGTAGTATGGAAGAACTACATTATCTTACATGGTGGTTTCCGTGATTTGGGTACCATGACTACTTACTATAATGATATGTGGTTATTTGATGTTTCGACATATAAATGGCAACAAGTGGAATTTCCACCAAATCACACTATTCCTGATGCCAGATCAGGTCATTCATTAATCCCATGTAATGACGGTGCTGTCTTATACGGAGGTTACTGTAAAGTCAAAGCTAAGAAGGGATTGCAAAAGGGAAAGATTTTAACTGACTGTTGGTTGATTAAAATGAAAGCTGACCCTAAGGGTATAAGATTTGAAAGAAGAAGAAAGCAAGGGTTTAATCCTTCTCCAAGAGTTGGTTGCTCTATGGTGTACCATAAGAATAGAGGAATCTTATTTGGAGGAGTGTACGATTATGATGAAAGTGAAGAACAACTTGATTCTGAATTCTACAACAATTTATATTCCTATCAGATCGAAAACAACAGATGGTACAACCTAAGCTTGAGACCCCAAAGAAAGAAGAAACAAGAGGTAGTCAAGGATAAGTCCAGAGACGAGGATTTGGAAGATATCTTAAACTCGATTTTAGCCAAAGCCAATTTAAATGATGATGATGACACTGAAGATGTATCCCAGATTGAAAGATTGAAGCAACTCGAAGAGCAAGAGGAAGAAGAAGAGAACAAGGTTGAATATCCAATTGTGAATAAGTTACCTCATGAGAGATTCAACGCCACTACTTGTGTAGTAGATGATGTATTGTACATTTTTGGGGGAGTTTTCGAAAAAGGGGATCAAGAATTTAATTTGGATTCGTTCTATGCCATTGATTTGAGTAAATTGGACGGGGTTAAGGTATTCTGGGAAGATTTGACCGAATTAGATCAAGAGTATCAAGATTCGGACGAGGAGGACGAAGACGATGACGAAGAAGATGACGACGACGAAGAAGTGGAAGATGCTAAGCTCGAAGTCGAGGAAGAAGAAGAAGAAGAAGAGGAAGAGGAAGAAGAAGAGGACGAATTTCCTGATCAGAGACCATGGCTTCCACACCCTAAACCATTTGAAACATTACGTGCTTTCTATCTTCGTACTGGTGCTAATTTCTTAGAATGGTCGATTTCAAGCAATAGAGAGGCCAGAGGAAAGTACTTGAAGAAAGCAGCATTTGACTTGTGTGAAGACAGATTCTGGGAAAGAAGAGAGCAAGTCAGCATTGCCGAAGACAACTTGGAGGAACTTGGAGGAGTTGGTGAGGTTATCGAAAAGGACACCAACAAGACTACGAAGAGAAGATAGACTTTTGTATAGACATATTTATTAAAGTTACCCAAAGAGAAGGAAGAAGTAATGTACAATTATGCAAAGTGGATACCAACCTGGTGGAAGGCATATAAAAGCTTCAAGAAATCAGTTTGATCTAATTTTGCTGCTCTTTGATCAGAGAAGCCAGTTTCTGTAAGCACTTGTTCGATTTTTTGTTTGACGATATCAGTCATGGATGCTTTGCTGTCAACCATCATTGAGCCCTCATCGCTCGAGTTGGTAGCCAAGAAGGTCTTGTAGTTTTTTTCCAAGATTTCAAGCACATTGTTTGATTTGAATCCGGCAGCAATGGTCTTGTTCTTTCTGACGAATACAATACGTAACAATCCGTCCCATTCATTGAAATCGATATTTGGTCTTGGTTGTTTAACCTCAATTCTCACCACCGAAGATTCCACCTGGGGTGGAGGACGGAAATTGTTCTTACCCACCTTCATTATATGAGTGACATTAGCCCACATTTGCACGTTGGCTGATAGTCTACAGTATAAGCTGTCACCAGGTCTGGCCAACAATCTTAAGGCAAATTCTCTCTGGAACATAAGAATGGAAACTCTTGGAGGTCTTGGTTGATTCAACAATTTGAACACCAATGGAGATGAAATTTGGTATGGAGTATTGGAAATACAAATGTCGAAGTAAGGCAATTCTGTCTTCATGAAATCTCCCAATAATACTTCCAACTTCTTCTGTTGGGGAGTTCCATGGACTCTTTTAGTTAATTCGGCCGCCATTCTGGGATCCATTTCCACAGCAATGACCTTTTTGGCTTGTTCCAAGATTCTCACCGTCAAATTACCCGTACCTGGACCAACTTCCAACACAGTGTCACTAGGTTTAATGCCAGCTTTATCAACAATACCTTGGGCTACCAATGGGTTTTTCAAGATATGTTGCCCTAAGTTGGTATTGAACTTGAAAACGGAGTTCAAGTGCTTTTCTGCCGACACTGTTCCTGCCCCAGTAGGGTTGGGAGCAGTGCTGAACTTCTTCTTGGGTGCTTTAGCCATTTTTGCTCTGTTTTGCAGTCGATGATCTGAGATTCGTAGTCTGCGATGAGCTGCTAAATTAGTGAGATGATGAAAAAAATCCGGTCGTGTCCGGCCACCAAAATCATTATCCTGCACATATACCAATGATTCCCAATCAGGCAGGCGCCGCACCATCATCAAGGTCTGTTTTGGTTTTCGTCTAACAAAGTGACAAAAACCTCCTGGTTTTTACGGTTTAAACGGTTAGTAATTCCAAACAAACACACCTAATTATAGCTGAGGTACCACGACGCGCAGAAGCATTTTCGTCTGCTGACATTGACGTATTTTCCCCGAGGTTTGACAATCGTTTAATCATTACCGAGAAATTGTTTGGGATTTGGCTGGTACCTGCAGATTTTGCTATATTGTCGTGTTTAATTCTTTATTGCTACATTCTGCCCTTAAAATAGAAGATACAAATAGAGAGAAATTTCAACTGCAAAACAAATCCCAGGGAAAGTTTACTAACTACCTAGAAAAGGCAATGGAACGACAGTATAACTCAATTACTGAGGCTTTAAGTTCTCTACCTCACTTCAGTCTCTTCCAGGAACTCATTGAAATACCTCAGTCTAAACATAAGCTACTGCAGCATGAAGTGGTGAAAATAACAAAGAATATAGCTGATATCCATGACTATTTATACCAATTACAGCAACAATTCATCACCTTCCAGGAATCAAAACAACCTCTTGAATGGTTTAATGGCGGCAAAAATGAAATAACTCAACTGCTTAATGATGCAGAAACCATAGACAGCATAATATCGCAATTGTTGACTGTAATTGATGATGGAGCAGAGTCGTTTAATCCAGACCATTTGGACCGATTACTTGCCCAATTTGAACAGACGTCAGATCTTCTTCTTGATCTTAAGAAGCAGTTTGTAATTCTCAAGAAAAAGATTGATATTTCCATAAACTACGAAGAAATTACGTGCAATATCATGAACTCACTTAAAAGTGAGATTCTAGTGTGTGGAGAGAGTTTCCAAAAAATCCTGAATTCCAAGATTTCATCACCTAAGCGCCATCTCCCCAAGTTTAACTTGGCCGAAATCACCAATAAAATGAAAATTAATGACATGACCATATCCTCGAATCCAAATTTTGATTTTTCCATTGAAACGTTAAGATTACCTACATTTAACGATACCGATGAATGCCTCTATAATGACTACTTATCCCTTGATGCCCGTATGAAACCACTCAAAGTCAGTTTGGATTTCCTCCCGTTAAAAATTGCCGAATTCAATCATCTAGCAGGAAACTTCTTTCCTCAAGCAGTGTCTCATGTACAGCAAAATTATGGCACTCTTATAGAAGCGTGGGATGGTTTACAGGTTGAACTTCACGTATTGAAGTGTGAAAGTGTTGATACTAAATGGGTTGAAATATTTTCCTACCTTGTAAGTGAAATCTCCAGCAAGTGTGATGAAATTCATGGTCAATTAAAGCATGCAAAGACCGAGGATGAAAAACTAACTATAGTTGATACTATTGGGTCCTCCTATAAGCTCTGTTCCAACACCATCACCATCATCAGCAAGGCATTTTCTCAGGGTACTATTGTTGATCATACTCTAGCAGAAAAGTTCAACGAAACGCTCTTACCGAAATGGGAGTCATTGAATAGCACCTTGCTCAACACTTCAACGTCACCAACTAATTTCAGGCATAGTTTTAATGATAAAATTGTGGACTGTCCTAGTAGAGATAGCATTTTTGATGATCTTGGACTCAAAGTGTTCCAGACCACGAAAAGAAGGTCTGCAGACCGGTATTCTCTTCCCCTTTTGGCCCTGGAGTCCAATCCAAGATCTTCGTTCACAAAGCTGCATTCGAGTAAGCACTCGATATCTAGTCAGGGATTTGACATAGGCATTTCTATAAACCCCATGATGTCAGAAAACCCATTTAGCATTAAACAAAAGAAGGTTATTGACTATCTTCCGAATGTGAGGAAGAGTGATATTACGCTGGAGATGTCAAGAAAGAGTTTGAGTTTGTCACTCATGAAGTTGAATGGAGAAACCAGGAACGAGGAAGACGAGGATGATTCCAAGACGTTGGTACACGCAACTCCTCAGAATAAGAAGGAGCCTCGGGATTCTATGTCAAGATCCACACTTGTTCGGGCCACATTCAGCAAGCAAGAGTTGTTCAATTACCTTATGTTGAATCATACACAGCAGCCCACCCGTCTTCCTCTCATTAGAGAAGACTATGGTAAACTTGGATTGCCTGTAATTAAGAAGAAGCTGGATTCGCAGCCAACCATATCTTCAATTCCAACAATCAGCCCTAACCATCCAGTTTTCCAATCACCAATACGTGACGTAGTTCCCCAGGAGAAGCCAGCAGAAAAGCTCCAGCCTCCAGCATTTGCATTAAGAAGGAACTCACTTCTCAAAAAAGACAGTCAAATTGTAGTTCAGAAGAGAAGACAGCCATTGGCACCATCAACAAAGTATAATTCTCGTTCTACCATCTCCAGAATGTCATCGTTGGCACTTACTGATACCAATACTCCCAACCTTGCTTATAATACGAAGGAGAAACTGGCTTTAGGATCTCCCAGACCAGCCCGGATGCGGTCTGCGTCGAGTTCCATACGGTCTACGTCACCAGAGAGACCGGATTCGTCGATGGGGTCTAGATTTGATGAGGTGCACTTAATTCAGCCAGTTAAGACCAAAAGTGCTTGGAGATAAGCATATAAAACTGTATTATAGCTCCTGTAATATAAATCATAGGACACAATAAAATGAAGAATAGTATTTGTAACATCTAAGTATATGTAGATAATGTCTAGATAGAGAAGAATATACTTCTAACCATTTAAAGATCCAGCTAAAGTGAAGAAATATTCAAAAGATCTTGCTATGGTGATAAGAAACTTGAGAAGACACTTACATGTAATTCAACATTCACATTAAGGCGAATAGTCATTGACAGTAGGATAACGATAAATAGTACATTAACAGACATAATATATACAAGATACTTCATATTTTAGCTCACTCCTCACTCCGTTTCTTCCCTTCCACTTCTGGCCCCTTCCCAAGGGTCTTACTGGTAAAACCATCCAAGAAGAAATCTCTTCCAAAGATCCGGTACATCAAACTCTCTCGTTCCACCTTCCATTTCTCTTGTTCACTAAACTTTCTCACTTCATTTCCCTCCAAAAGCTCTCCCTGTTGCACTTTCTTAGTAGATTTTCCTTCTAATCGACGGAATAGTTCGTATGATGAGAGCAAAAGCACTGGAATCGAGAATAATACCATATAAATCCCGTAGTATCTTGTTTTGATGGCCTTGGGAGCGATTTTCCAATTGGCCTTCCCTGTGTCTGCCAACTGCTGGATGAACTGGGAGTCTTTTGGTTTAGGCTTGGGTTTGGCGGCCGGCTTGGGCACGTTGCCCGTCTTCTCACGATGGAACGACGGGTTGGAGAACTTGCTGGGTTTGTCGGACATGGTGACGAAGAGTAGCTAATGGGAGATTTTTCACGCATTGAAATTTGGCCCAATATGGCTCCGCGTGGGGTCAACTCTGGGTCCACAATGGGTCCACTGCTCGGTGGGATCGGGCCAATTTTCAGTCACACATTTAGAGCTTTGGGTCCAGCTCTGGCCCCCTTTGGGGCGGCGGTGCGCGTTTTTCAGGCCCACTTCGGGCCCAATTTTTCAGTCTCTTGTTTACTGTTCTGGTGTCTTCTTCTTCTTCTCTTCCTTTCCAATTACCACCCTCCGCTTCAATTCTCATGTTATCGCTATTACTGTCGCATCCTAAGCCGGACATCACGTTCACCTACGGAACCGCTGGGTTCAGAACCAAAGCCGTTGACCTCGATTATGTCAATTACACCGTAGGAATCCTCGCTTCGTTACGTTCCAAGTACTTCAAGGGCCAAACTGTGGGTGTAATGATCACTGCCTCACACAATCCGCCCGCTGACAACGGGGTCAAAGTAGTAGATCCCTTGGGAAGCATGTTGGAAACCTCATGGGAAGCCTACGCTACTCTTTTGGCCAATAGTACTCATTCTGAGCTCCCTCAGAGCATTGAAACCATCGTTACTGCTGCTGGAATCGATATTAATGCCCCTTCCAGTGTAGTTATTGCCAGAGACTCACGTGCGTCGAGTCCAGCCCTCTCTGAGGCCACCATTGATGGGTTTAAATCGGTTCCTAACACTCATTACGTCGATTATGGGCTATTCACCACACCCCAATTGCACTATTTGACCCGAACCACCAATGATCCAGCATTTGGTACTGCTTCTGAAGTCGGCTACTACGAGAAATTGGCCTTGTCATTCAAAAAAATCCATAGTTTAGCCCAAAATCCGGCCAAAATCGACATTACCATCGACTCTGCCAACGGTGTTGGGGCACCTATGATTAAAAAGCTCTTGGACGAGTACTTGGCCGACAAAATATCGTTTCTGTTGGTAAATAATGCCTATGACGAGCCCGAAAAGCTCAATTTCGACTGTGGTGCTGACTTTGTCAAAACCAACCAGAAACTTCCTAAAAACGTAGAAAACCCAGTACCAAATAAGCTCTACGCTTCATTTGATGGTGATGCTGACCGTCTCATTGTCTACTACCAGAAAACCTCGGGAGAGTTTGGCTTGTTGGACGGAGACAAGATTTCAACTCTCATTGCATTATTTCTCCAACAATTGCTCCACCACATTGATGGAGACAAGCTCAAATTGGATCTCGCTGTGATCCAGACCGCCTACGCCAACGGTTCGTCTACTAAGTACGTAGAGGATGTGTTGAAAATTCCTGTTCGTTGTACTCCCACAGGAGTTAAACATCTCCATCATGAGGCCGAAAAGTTCGATGTTGGAGTCTATTTCGAAGCCAACGGACACGGAACTGTCATCTTCTCACCCGAGGCTGAGGCCAGAATCTTTGGCTACGTTCCAACAGCTGGAAACGCCGAAGAGGCCCGTGCCATTGAGGTTTTGCAGCAATTCACCAAACTTATCAACCAGACCGTGGGAGATGCCATTTCTGACTTATTGGCAGTGTTGATAATCGTACACTACTTGAAACTTTCGCCTGAAGCCTGGGACCTTCAGTACACGGACTTACCTAACCGTTTAACAAAGGTTGTGGTGCCAGACAGAACAGTTTTCAAGACTACAAATGCCGAGAGAACGTTGGTCGAACCCTTGGGCTTACAGCAAAAAATCGATGAATTGGTGTCTAAATATCCGGAGGGAAGATCGTTTGTAAGAGCTTCCGGAACCGAGGATGCGGTTAGGGTGTATGCAGAGGCCAACACCAAGGAAAACACGGCAGAATTGTCGTCCCTGGTAGCTGCCTTAGTTGAGAACTGGAACTAGTGCGTAAATAGTTAAATAAATGAGGATCAAATGAGTGTAGCGAAGAGTTTCAATGGTTCAACAAAGCTGTTGAGCCAAAGCTGTTGAGCAAAACATTCAGCCATAGGAATGTTTTCGTTTGTTGAAAACCTGCTTCTTAAAAATTAATCCATTCTAGGTAATCTCAATCTGTTCATCTCTTAAATTCTAATCGCAATTAGTTCAGTTCATGTAGTTTTGGAGTCGTTCAGGTAGTCTTTAGGTAGTTATAGATGCAGTTATGGCTTAGTATTTAGCAGATCTCATCAGTAATTCTAAGAGTCACCCTTATAGTGCACCCGTTTATATTCTGAAGGTGTAGTAAGCTTTTTACCCAAAGACCAGACTCCCTTACGTAGTTTCTTCGCTTTGGCCTCAAGACTTCGGTACCAGGACTCATTAGTACCAAATTCAGCGCCTGTTTTACCCTCATACACCACTGCGAGTCCCATCTTCAACATTTCTGCACTGACATCCTTTTTACCTGTCCATTTCCACACTTGGGCTCGAGCTACGACTCGTTTGTACTGGTCTATAGAATATGGAGTCACCACCACATTTTTCCCGTTAACGTATTCTCGAAGCCACAACAATGCTTCCTCTGAGAAGGGCTGGGCCGGGTTTCCCCAATGGGCCCGTTCTGGAGCATCTACTCCACAGAGACGGATCATTAGCGTTTCGTCCTTCAACTCGTCTCTCTTAACCGGAATCTTACGTAACCAGCCCCACCCCATGAAAATGCCTCCTGGAGTGTGGTAGAAGCGAAAATTATCACCATCTCCAACTCGCGTAACGCGTCCATATAACTGGCGTCTGTTGTCTATGATCTCTGGCGTTAGATCAAGGTAAGTTCTGATTCGACGTACGTACCTGAGGTAAAATCGGTAGGAAACGAACACCGAGACACTCACACCTGCTGATAGGAGGAGGACCTTGGGATGAAGAAACCCCACGTTTGGTTCGGAAGGGATTGGAGCCATGGTGGTGGAGTTGATGGAGAGTTTGATGGAGTAAAGGGTTCATCATGCATGTTGATGGTTCCCAATTGGGAAGAGAAAGAGCCGTACACCAAGACAGTTGAAGTTTGCGACACAAATGATTACTTAATCCAGAAGGTGTATTTTGCAGTAAGAAATGGTGACTAAGAGAACAATACCAGGGGGGCTGACTTAAGAGAAAGATCTGTTAGTAGTATTAGCTGTGTCTAGTTATGGTTTTGGAGAGGAGACATCTAATTGTAGCTAAAAACTCTATTATACCTCTTCTATTACTGTATGAGACCTGACCATACTGAGTGAAAGATTGAAAGACATTTACAATTCCAGCTTCCACTTGTATATTGAACAGAACTATTTCCATTACCCTACCCTATCACTGTCCCAATGGAGTAGTTGTATAATCGTCTGCGCTGGCTAGACATCGGATGTACGGAGGTTTCTCCACGCAAAACGTCCGTGCACCTGAGCCGTGCACATACACTTAAGCGACTGCCCTATTTCCTCCCTCCTTCTCTTTTTCAGGGCCGCCAATTATGTCGATAGCCGACGGAGAGTACGAGATAGACCTCACGCAGCTCCTCCAGGAGCCTGCCGAACCCGCCGACGACGGGTCCTTTGCTATCCGTTACGGGTTCATTCCTGATTCCATGGATCAGGCCAAACCGCTTACATTATACCAAACCGACAAAGAATGCATACTAAAAGCCCGAGCCAATGAAACTGGTTCCAATAGTCTGTCGATAATATTCGAGGGAACCCCCCAGCGACATCGGAGAAGCAATAATCCGGCATTAGACTCCTACTATCTTGCATTTCCTCCACCAAATTCGCCAGGAAAAGTCCAATTACGAAGACTTAATACGACAATAAGGGTTAGTAAATCACGAAATGCCAAAAAATGGGAAGAAAAATGTGAAAAATGGTATAAACAACTGGAAACTGAGCCTGTAAACCTTCATATCCCCAAAATTGAAGTGAAAAAATCGGCTCCAGCTGCCAAACCGGAAGCCCGTAAGCCAATATCGTCCAAAAGACCCCCTGTCCCTGTGGAGTCCATTATAAGCGAGTCTGACTTTGAAGACTTGGACATGGAAAAAGGAACCGATGACTTCCCTCTGATTGTCATTGAAGAAGAACCAGAGGAGAAACCCCTACCTCCCGTAAAGGTGCAGCCACCACAACCACCCAAAGTGGCTCCAGCAAAACCTTCAAAGACAGCACCAAAACTGACTCCATTAAGACAATCAAAGCCTCGACCAAAACCACCGAAAGCTTCCAAAGCACCCCCTAAACCTAAACCAATATCAAAACCTATACCTGTAGAAGACGATGATTTTGATATGGCAGACGATTTCAAGGATTTGGAGGACCAATTGGAAGAGGTTTTGGGAGAAGATGATCAGGAATCATCACCAGAATCAAAGGCTTCCACTCCGCATACTACTGCCAATGATACCAGAACGTCTGTGTCTAGCAATGCCAATGAATACGAAGATAGTGATAATGATAGTGATAACAGTGACCATGACAGTTACAAATTCTCTGGAGGGCCTATAATCATCAACTACGACGACGACAGCAGTAAACTGTCTAACAGGGCCTATGAATCATTTTCGACCGAACGCAAACCAATGAGTCTTCGTGATCTCTACGGCAACGACACCACGAAACCTGACGATATCAGCAGTAGTGAAGCAGAGTAAGTGCATGTTGACTTAGTAATCTCAAAGATAGCCCTTTTGGCATCAAATCATAGTTACGAGTTCACAGGATTGTAGGCTTAATACACAATTTGCATTTTGAATCTTGCCCCCTACAGGTACTGTAATTAATCCTAAATGAGCACGGTATTAGCATTTAAACCAATTATTCTACGTAGTTAATCCGGTATTTTTACTCTTTTATTTATTTTTCACGATTCTTTTCTATTTTTACAGATTTTTCCGTATTCAAGAGATATTTTTTCACAGCCAAAAAAAAAACATTCTTCCCATCTTTCTTTACCATGGACGAAGAATCAGACACCAAAAAGCGACCAATTAGTGACGAGAGCTCCAGTGACGATGATAGTGACGACGAAGTATTTGGTCCTTCGTTGGTACCAGCCAAGGAAGTGAAAGACAAACCAGCAATGGTGAAGAAGCGCAAGAAGGTTGTTCCAGATGCTGTTCTCACAAAGAATATCCCTCTAGCTGATAGTTATCGGTTTTCATACGAGCAGGAGTCAATGATATCAGCAATAGCCAGTACTTCAGATGGGCTAATAATCGTGGGGCTAATGAATGGTGCCGTGAAGTTCTACAGAAAAGTGGAGCCTGCTGCTAAAGATGAAGCTGAAGGGCAATTGGAGTTCTTGAAGCAGTTTATGGCTCATCCAAATAAGCCAGTGAACCAGTTGGTGGTGAATAAGGAACTATTAGCAACTCTTGGAGAAAATGACAACAGCATCAAGATATTTGATTTAGCATCGTTAGACATGATACAAGTATTGAATTTGGAGTTTGTGCCTGGGTCTGGAACCACTTTGGCCACCTGGTTCAATTCTGACAAGCTTGTTATTCCAGAAAAGGAGTCCAAAAACGTGTACATAGTCGATACAGAAACGTCCGAAGCGAAAATACTAGAATCAGTGCATAGGTTCCCAATAACCTCTTTGGTATACGCTTCTAAGTTCCAATGCTTCATCTCTTGCGATACAAAAGGGATAATTGAATACTGGGATGAAAATGGCTTTTTGCCAAAAACAGTATCGTTCAAATTTAAATCAGAAACCGACCTTTTTGACATTGCAAAAAGCAAATCTAAGGCAGATGAATTGGTGCTTTCTCCAGACCAAACTCACTTTGTAACCATTTCCAAACCAGATGAAGCCATAAGGATATACCGAGTTGAGACAGGGAAGTTGGTGAAAAAGATAGATGAATCAGCTTCTGTGTACGAGAATGATGCTGATAAGAACCTTCTTCATTTACACCATGAAATATCAGCAAATAACTTTGGGTCCATCTCAAATAAGTCCAATATTGTGTTTGATGAGAATGGTAAGATACTTATTTACCCATCGTTAGTCGGAATAAAGATTATTAATCTTCAAACAATGAAGTTGATTGCCACTTTAGGACAGCAAGACTGTTCTGATTTGATCCTAAGATTCTCTAAAGTATTACTACTCAACAAGTCTTCAATACAGAAGTTTGATAGTCAGATGCTAGCATCAGAAAACTCGTTAATTGATTCAAAACTAATGAGACATCCCATCATAGTCGCTACTGCAACCAATCTGAATCGTCTCTATGAATTCAGCAACCAGAAAGAGTCCTGTACCAAGGATTATAACTTGAAATCGACTCGAGAAAGCTCTACGAGAGCAGTTCCAGTAGCAAAATCCAACTCATACTCTCGAGCAACCTTACACACAACCAAAGGAGATATAAAGATTAAGTTCTTCCCAGGGCTAGCTCCCAAAACAGTAGAGAATTTCACTAAGTTGTGTGAAAAGAAATACTACAATAATGTCATATTCCATCGAGTAATTAAAGATATGATGATTCAAACAGGTGACCCTTTAGGCGATGGAACAGGAGGTGAGTCTGCTTGGGGAGGTTACTTCAAGGATGAATTTAATCCATTGTTAACTCACAATAGACCATTCATGGTTAGTATGGCTAATGCTGGCCCCAATACCAATGGGTCTCAATTCTTCATTACTACGGAAGAAACTCCTTGGCTCAACAATAAGCACACTATATTTGGGGAAGTGACAGATGGAATGGATACGGTAAAGGCGATAGCAGAAGTAGAAACAGACGAGAGAGATGCTCCAATGAATCAAATATCAATACTTTCTACAACATTGGAATAAATTGTGGTTAAAACTATTCATTAAACTGTATTTCACTAAAAAAAAGGTCATTGCAGTACCAGGGCCCGCCCAGGAAAGCATTATGGTGGTACTAGTTTGGGTCATTAATTTCCTCAATAGAAGAAGGTAGGTCGCTGATTTCTTCTATTGAAGATTCTTCACTGATTTCTTCAACAGAAGGTTCTTCACTGATTTCTTCGATAGACCCAGCAGGTTCTTCGTCACTCACTTCCTCAATAGAGGGCTCTTCGCTGATTTCACCGATAGAAGATTCGTCGTCACTTACTTCCTCAACAGTAGGTCCTTTGTCGTTTTCTTTCTCATCTTCAATTTGAGGAGGCTTGCCTCCGTTAGTTGTATTGGTAGCAATTCCTTCAATGAAGTGTCTATTATCATTTTCTAATCTGTTTCCAACAGCTTTGAGCGCAGTAATGATCAAGGAGTCGCCCTGGATGTCAGAAGAAATGCTATTATAGTCTATCGGTTTGTCGAAAGAAACGCTGTTTTGGGATGAGCTATTGCTGGTACCTTGTTGGGTAGTTATAGTTTTTGTCATGGTGACAGTCAATTGGTTCAGATCCTTAGAATAGTCAACTTTAAACTCTTTACCCTCCAAGCCTCCTACATCTTTCATCAGAACGATGTAGCGGTCAGCCAATTCGTCGACATGAAGAGCGTCATTAATTGGCTCAAACCCAGCACCAAAGTTAAATGGAGGTGGTGTGAACATGTGACTTCGAGGGTCGGTTTTAAAGTTGGGGATTAAGTTTTCTCTAGCATTGCGTTCTTGGAAGAACCTTCCAAAAGAGCGGTCTAGTAAGTCGCTATCGTCAAATGATTGGAACATAGAGTCAAAATTGCTTGGAAGTATGGTTTTGACTAACCACCTCAAACTAGCCCCCTAGAGGAAAAAAGGTCATTTATATACAGCAATACCAGACGAATCCCCTGATTTGTCAAGGTTGCGAAACTGTTGCATTATGGAACTTTCTGTTGCTTTCCAATTAACACCACTACATTACATAATACATGTGCGTATGTAAGATCTCGTCATACCGAAAAAAATAATAACATGACTGAAAAAATAACCTATGAACCCTTTCCTTGACTTTTTTGTCCCATGTATTTATAGAGCAAGTATTGTCAGTAACTATCTAGGGACTCAAAACCAGCAACTACGAGATAGAATAGCGGGCCAAAGCAATCTAGTCTTACAGTAACGCACCCCATAGCAATGCAACGTAGCCAAATTAGCAACTATCAACAATAGACACAGCAACCAACAACATGTAGTCCAATTTGGTCTAGTGTATCTGCCGCACCTTTGTCATGATTACCATTCCTTACAAATGTAGACTCTGTCACATCTGACACAACTTAATTGAAAAACGGGTAACCGGAATTCGACAGATTTTTTTTTGCATCCGGCGAACACTTTGAGAAGTCCGATACGCCGCAGCATTTATAAGCATTAGTAAAGAATGTAATGAGCACATCTTTTAGTAAAAACTGTCCACGCCTTTCCCTGAAGCCATAAAAGATGACGACTTTACCAGTGAGTATAAATTGGATTGCAACGCTTTCGATTACATGGCCCTCCTCATCAATTCATTGATAGTACTACTTGCTATAACTATTTATTCTGCCTTCCAAATGTCATTCTTAAAAGCTCCAAAATCGGCTCCAAAGCCTTTTATTCCTAACCCCAAGCCCTTTCCATCGTTCTTCGTCAGTCATGGGGGTCCTACCTTCATGTACGAAGATGATGACTTCGGTAACAAGGGTGCTTACAGAACCATCAGAAAACTAGGAAACGAAATCAAAAATAAGTGGAAACCAGACTACATTATTGTGGTTTCAGCTCATTGGCAATCTACTGGTAAGAACTTGATTGAAATTGCATCTCCTGCCAAAAAGGATGGTGAGAACAAGTTGATTTATGATTTCTATGGTTTCCCTAACCACATGTACAAAGAAGAGTTTCATACCGAGTATGACTCTTTTGTTGGAGACAAGATTCAACAAGAGTTGCAATCAAGTGGATTTTCCAGTCATGTTAGCGACCGAGGCATTGACCACGGTGTCTGGGTGCCATTAAAGGTTGCCTTTCTGAACTACAACACCAAGACAAAGGCAAAACCAGAAGCTGATTTACCAGATACTTCGTTAATTCAAGTTTCCTTAACTTCCAATGACCGTGATTTTGAATCTAACTTCAAGTTGGGCCAGGTATTGAGTAAGTTCAGAGAAAACTTGATTTGGGACGAAAGCAAACAGAAGTACCTTAAAGGATTAGTGATCTTTTCAGGAATGTCTGTACATAACTTAAGAGATCTTGGAAGATCGTTCTCCCAACCAAACAACTTGATGCCTTACGTTAAACCATTCCAAAGTTTGCTTAAGAAGACTTTGGTCAATACTCCCAAGCTTAGGGAAGATTTAAACAATCTCCAGACTGAGCATAAGAAGTTGTTGTACCAGGCTCATCCTACTTTAGAGCATTTCTTGCCTATTGTGGCTGCTAGTGGATTGATAACGGAGACAAAGGAACCAATTAAGGAACTTTACAACGATGATTTTGCTAGTTTGGGATGGGGAATCTACCAATTCGGTAACGACTATAAGTTATAAGTGCATAAATACAAATTGATAATTCAACATACAATGTATATAGAATACTATATTAATACGTACTAGACACCGAAAGGGAGTAGAAGCACACGAGCTGTAGTTTTGAATCTTAGCAGTGGTGAGACATTAAAGTTAAGATTAACTACTAGACATTAATGTAAAGATCAAGCACAGATAAGATCAAGTAAGACGTTAAAGTTAAGGCCAAACTAGAAAACATGTAAATATCAAGTATTTGTCATTAAATCTACTACCAGGTTCTGAAATAATCACTATAGTAGAACGCTTTTTCATAACTGAAGACTCATACAGCTTTCAGTCATTTGGTCTTTATACAGTAGTAATGGCTGTTAATTTCAGAACACTCTGACTACAAATTCTAAGTAGAATGCATGTCTTATAAATATACAGTATAGGCAAATTGCTAAGAGAAGAAAGGAATATAGGGAGATATCTATATTTGATCTAAGGTAAGAGTTTTTAATCCATTAGCACCTATAAGGGAGGATCTATTGCTTGAGTAAGCTTTTTAATGCCAGTTCAATACCCTGTTCGTCCAAACCTTCCAAGTTGTTCTTTATTTCTTTACCCTTTTCGAATCTGGCGGTTATACTTGGAGGAACACCATAAGATTCTCTGATCAAGATGGGTAACTTATATTTCAGGTCGGTTTTTAAGGATGCATAGTTTTTGGATAAAAATTGTCTCAAAGGAACAGAAGCTTCCCCGGTCTGCGACAAGTGGAATCTCAACTCTTTCAAAGCGGTGGGTAACACGAATTTGGACATGGTTGTGGGAATGATGATGAGGGAGATGTTCGATGTTCATTACAATTACTTGCGTTTGACTGGTGGAGCGGACGGCACGTGACGGCGCGAAACCCGTACACATAAACAGGATTTCAAAAATGAAATGTTGTTCACAGAGAGACCCGTACCACGAAAAAGACCCGTACCATGGACCATTCTGCAGGAAGCATCGTTGTAAGCACCCGTACCGCAGCTGTACCACAGACTACTACAGACCACAGACCACCAGCAGACCAGCATACCAGCAATCAAGCCCGTGACGTGCCGTCAGCCTGCAGCGGATGTCAGGTGCTGCACAAGCGCTAACAGCATCTGGTGCCGATGCCCTTGCCGATGGCTGCCCAGCTTTACGACAAATGTGGCATCTGGGCAACTCCGAGGAGCTGCCGATGCCCTGGTCCGCGGCGGGCAGAAAAAAGGACCCCGAAAAAAATGGGTCCAGCGCCGGCGTGCGATCGGCCCAGCCGTAGGAACTGCCAGAGATGGGCCCAGGTCCAGGAACACTACCTCCATCGCTCACTAGACAGACGAGGGAACTTAGTAGACCTAACAGACCCTTCCTAGACACCACCAAACCTAGTCAATTGACCACGCCTGCCCCATTCCAAACTCTAATCGGCTCTTTTACCCCTGGCGATTTGTGTGGTTATGAATTTCAGAAGCATCATGGCCAACCCCGTGAAAAAAATCGGAACGCCGATAAAAAAATTTTCGCCTGCCCATTTGGTACTCGCCCTGCCTAATCGAGATGATCGGAGATCCTATTTGTCTGGCACCGACTATATAATAACCACCATGCCTGCCACACTCCGGTTGGTTGTGTAGACTTTTTCTCTTCTCTATTCTTTCCCATCAGCATCTGCTACCTCGAATTTGTTTGTTACCCAACCAAATCCCGAAAATTTGTGAATGACTGCAAAAATGGCTCCAATTCAATTGAACGAGAAAGATGCTCTTCTTGAGCTCGAAACTGGGGAACTCCCTTTGGCCTACAACCCATGTAAGAAATGCGACAGAAAGTCCTCGTGGATGAGATCCTTGGGATTATTCTTCGTTTGCGGTTTGGTCTACCACCTTTTCCATGCTTCTGGTGTTGTTTCAGCCAACCCATTCCATCTTCTTGCTGTCTTTGCTCCAGCCCCAGTCCCAGTTTTACCTGTGGTTGAGGTTTTTGAAATTGCTGTTCCTGTTACTTTACCTCTTGGTGCCTACGCTGCTCCTGAATTGCTCTTTGACGAAGAACCATTGGTTGATGGCCTCTCGGTTGACTTCGAAACTCCAGAAGTTTTCAACTTCACCGGAGCTCTTCTTACCTTGAACTTCACCAACAACGATACCACCGGTCCTGTTGCTGGAAAATCGCCATTGGTTGCCGAAATCTCCGTTGGTGACTACGCTATCTGGAGAACCTCTACTCCTGGTTCCAGAGTCGATGCCACTACCCACTCTTCTTCTGTCAAAAACGTCACTGAATTCTTGTCTTTGTTCGAAGCCAACCAGACTGTTGAAATTGCCTTCTTAGAAGGTGATGCTACCGACATCACTGTGTCTTTGGAATTGACTTTATTCAACGATACTCTTACTGCTGCTGCTCCTGTTAAGGGTCCAATTGCTGCTGCTGACCTCTTCTCCGCTTCCGGTCCTGCTACCAGCGTTGTTTCCTTGGGTAAGGCCGTCAAGGGTCCTAAATTCTCCGCCGTGTTGCCTCAAATCACCGCCAACACCACCACTGCCAAACTTTCTCTCTTCGCCCACGCTACCGAAGACGAAGTTGACTACTACAAGCACGACATTGCTGCCATTGGTGGTGTTGCTACTGCTAACGGTCCTATCAGACAATTGCACGTTTTTGCCAACTCTGTTTTTGTTGGTTCTATCTCTCCAAAACCAACTCTTTTCCACTCTGACTTGATCTCTTCCAACCCTAACGCTTCTGCTTTATGGAGTCCTTTGGCCGATACCGGAAGCTTCTTGGGATTGTCTTACGACTTGGACTTGCTTCCAATCTTGCCATTCTTATGGGCTGGTGATGTCACCTTAGACGTTGTCGTTGTTTCCCCAGTTGACACTGCTACTGCTGGTCCTGGTGTTCCTCCAGCTTTACCTCATCCAGTTTCTGCTACTCCAGTTGCTGCTGCTTCTTGGTTCATTTCTGGTAACTTCTTAACCTGGGAATCCTCCGCCATTGTTTCTGCTGTTGGTGAAGTCTTGAGTGCCGAAAACTCCCAATTGGACTCCGGTCTTCTTATTGCTCCTCCAGCCACTTCTCCATGGCAACCAGCCTTAAAGAACCAAATCATCAAATCCACTTCCAAAGCCGGTATTGAATCTTCTTTGAACTTCACCTTGTTCGACAACTCTACCTTGAACTACACCCTTCAATTCAACGCTTCTACCTTTGCTATTTTGACCAAAAACTCCAAGGTCACCACCACCCCAGTTGGTCCACCAGGAAGCGGTTCTAAAATCTCCACTGGTAAATCTACCTTGGTTTCCGTCAGTGGTAACAAATTGAACTACGAAATTGTCGACTTGACTTCTGCTTTAACTGTTTTAACCAAGAACGCTACTTATGATTTCCCATTCACCTTAGGTGAAGAATCCAAAACTACTAGCTTGGCTCCAGGTGGTCCAGTTTCTTCGGACTCATTGAAAGCTGAAGTGAACAGTGATATCAAGACCAAAATTAACGGTTTTACTGTTGAATCCTACAAGGTCAAAGAAAAGCTTACTGCTGATGCCATCGTTGGTGCTACCACTGACATTAAAGTTAAAGCCTCAGCTCCAGGTGAACTTCCATTCTCCAGAGAAGTCGAAGCCATTAACGGGGTCATCACCAAAGAAACCGTTGCCTCTGCTGACTTCCTCTCTGAATTAGAAAACATGGAAGTGTCTGAACTTTTGGATGCTACTTTCTAATTTAACTATATATTTTCAATCTTTTTACCAGGTGATCGGTTTTCAGTTCTATATTTCATGATTTCAATAAATTGAATTTCTTAAAGCTTGTAGTCGGTAATGTCCGAAACATTCTTCTTATCGACACTCTGATGTTGCTGGTTATTCATTGCTATCATATCGAAGGACATTTCCGAAATCCCACTTTGCTCACAAAAAGGTGCAAATTTCTTCCTATTTGATATACATGCATATTTTGACATAGATAACGTTTTTCGTCTATTTCGGGCCGTTTTTGGGCCCTTTTCGACCGGGCTTCCCCAGCTTTATCTCTTGACTAGCAATAGGTAGGTCTAGGCCAACACATACGAATTTACACACAAATAGTTGGCAATACTTCTTGTGTCTACATAATCATTACTTACTCTGTTGGGATTTTACACTTCACTATGGTAGTTGGGTCTTCTGTAGGTCGGGTCTCGTAGTTAAGGACTCAGTAAAAAAATCGATGCGATGAGCTAATAACTTCTTCTACTTTTCTAAGGAATTTCCAAGACAATCAGTACAATAGCTACATTAAACTAGCTTTTGCATTGTCCAGTATACGAAAAAATTAGCTTCAGCCTTGTTTAAGATACCAAAGGGTAATTGAAGACATCGAGTATCAACACACCGATAAGATATCACACACAGCCAGAACAATCTCTCCTTGACCATGTCAGACATAAGTGACCTCATACACGACTTCAAAGCTGTCAGAGTGCTAAAAACAGACCCTCAGACCAAATCTTTGGCATTACTAGGAACAATTGACGGAAAGGATGCTATCATCAATGTTGAAAAATCTCATTTTACCGTGGAAGATGACATCAGCGAAGCTTTCATTGACGATTTAGTTAATGAATGTCAGATTATCAATAATAATGATATCTACTATTGGTACTTAACGTCGTTAAAGCAAAAATTGCCAGAAAACCCGGGTGCAAAACTCAATCTCATCTACCCTGCCACCGATGTTCACATCAAGAAGTACGACGAACAGAATTATCATATGGTAAACGAAACTGCTGAAATGTACTCGAAGTTCGTAGTGCCTTACATTAACACCATGAAGGGAGATAGAATCAAATGGGTGTATAATATTCTCTTTGAAGGTAAAGAATCTGAGACTTTTATCCACCATGACACCGATAAAGATAATGGGTTTGTTCTTTTACCCGATATGAAATGGGATAAAATCAACATGGACTCCTTGTACTTGTGTGTGATTGTCAATAGGACTGACATTTCGTCTGTCAGAGACTTGAATGGGACTCATGTTGAGTATTTGCTGAGAATCAGACAACAAATCAGAACCATCACCAGTGAAAAGTTTCCTGTGAAGAAAGATGAGCTCAGAATTTTCATTCATTACCAGCCATCATACTATCATTTCCATATTCATGTAGTCAATATCAAGCATCCAGGTCTAGGCAACGGAATTGCTGTGGGTAAAGCAATTTTGTTAGATGAGGTGATTGAAAACATCAGCTCGCAAAGTGACTACTACCAGAAGAAAAGTATCACCTATGTTCTAGGCGAAAGTCATGGTCTCTGGAAGGATGAGGGCTATCGAAATGCTCATCTTGAAGCAAGTAACTAACTGGCTGCAAAAAAGTGGGTGTCTACATTTTACCTTGTCAATATCATGCACTAATATACAATCATCAATAGTTAAATTCGTCAGAAGTAGCCTTTACAGCCATTTTTGCCATTCTCAACATCTTCTTTCTTGGGTCTTCCTTCTTTCTTGGTCTACCTTCAGTTCCTTCCTCTTGACTACTACCATTAGATCCCACGCTTTTACCCAACTTCTTTGGAGTTTCTCTCAATCCAAAACTCTTAGCCAAGTGCCCGAGATGCAAGAGTTTGACATTGAAAAACTGTCTTTCAGTAGATAAATGGGTAGCATAGGCTCTAATATGAGAAGTGAACCCTTGAACAGCTTTGTCATGGGCACCAGAATCCTCTAATAACCATCTTTCGACTTCCAAATGCCAGGTAGTAGCATGGACATCCCAATTTCCTTCTCTCATATGTTTTCCAGGTCTCTTTTTATCTGATGCTTCTTCAGCAAACCCTTCCTTCAACAAACCTTCGTAGTTTACAATTCTTAAATTACCTTCTTTAGGATGGACTGTTCTAAGCTTACCATCAACGTAAGCTTCTTCAATTCCTGGTAATAAGAACAAAGTAGCAAAACCTCGTTGTCCAAGTCTGGCGGAACGTCCCACTCTATGCAAGTGATCCTCTATAGCAAATGGAGCATCGTATTCAATGACATGAGAAATGTTGGGCAAATCTAACCCACGAGAAGCGACATCAGTACAGAATAAAATGGCATGTTTACCAGCATTGATACCATCATTCTTGATGAAGTTTTGGAGTGTAGAAGCTCTGGTTTGTTGAGACAAGGAACCATGAAGTTTGTACGTCACAGTGTTGGGGCCAATGAGAGGACATGTCAAAATACTGTCTTCTGTGTCTTCTGTGTCAGCAACTTCTTCATATGTAGTTCCTTCATCCGATTTCACTTTTTTGAATCTTTTTCCTTCTCTGGTAACAACATCAAAATGAAATTCAACCGAGTCAGAGCAGGAGAAGAATACGATGGTTCTCGTGGTAGAAGTAGACTCAGCCTGTTCTTTAGAAATTCTCTTTAATATGGCACTCAAAGTTACCAAACGAAGTTTAGGTGGTACCACAACTACTTTCTGGATCAATTGATCTGGGGCTGTCATAGATGCAGCCTTGGTTTCGTCATCAGCATCAAAACTCACGGTTCCAGGCAAAGATGTGCTATCTACTGAGATCATCTTGGGGTGGTTTAAAACAGCACTTCCCAACTTCTTGACATCATTCTGCATTGTTGCAGAACACAAGATATTAACTCTTTTGTTGGGAAGTCCCTGCCATTTGTTCATGGTGTCCATAATCTTAGAACTTTGCGTGATTCGGTTGGTGATTTTGGTGATGGTTTCTTCAAATCCCAACTCAACCAATCTGTCTCCTTCATCTAAAATCAACCATCTCAACTGACTGACATCAAAGGAAACAGTGTTTTCCATATGGTCAGCAAGTCTACCAGGAGTAGCAACAAGAATATTGACACCCTTTCTGATTCTTGCCTTTTCTGATTTCTTTTTCTCTCCCCCAATAACAATTCCTGGTACTATATTATGATGGCATCTGACCAAGGTTTCCATTACCCCATAAATCTGGGTAGCAAGTTCTCTGGTAGGGGTCAAAATGATAGCGAAAAGACCAGATTCTCTGGTGATCTTAGAAGCAACTTCATTCATGAGCTTGTGCATAATAGGCAACAAAAATGAAAGGGTCTTACCACTACCCGTCTGGGCTTTGACAAACAAATCATTTTCGGTCGTAAGCAAGTCAGGAATCACGGCTCTCTGGACTTTGGTGGGAGCTTTAAACCTAAGGGACTCAGTAAGATGCTTGGAAAGCCTATCATTTAATCCCAAACCGTCGAAAGTCGTAGCATCAGCCAACGGAGCATTCGATGGGAGGTAGGTTTTAGCATCCTGATTAGACTCTTTCAATGTAGAGTTGTTATTGGAGGTGAAAAGGGACGATACGTAGGAGTTGTTCTTTCCTCCAAACTCCCCATTCGACTCAGAAAACCGGATTCTCTTCGTAGAAGGTCCGTACGATTCCGAAGGTCCTTTTTTAGTAGTGGATCTGGGTTCCTTTCTCTTTTTGATAGCATCTTCGTTAACTTCTATAGCATTGACATCACTAGCTGCTTTCCGGGGTTCTCTTCCTTGTAATGAGAGCTGCATTCTACGACGGTCCTTCCATCTTCCACCAGACACCTTGGCACTCTGCTTCTTAGCAGGAGCAGAGGCAGTCGTGTCGGTGGAGAAGTTCAACAACATTCCATCATCTTCGTCCATGATGTACAGCTGAGATGAAGTAGTAGCTGGAGATGAGATTTCCTTTTTGGGCCGAATTTTTCACTGCGATGAGCATAAAATGTGTAGGTGCATTAATGAACATTTACGGAGTATTTAACATGTAGTATACAGAGAATAATATATAGAAAAGAAGTAGAAAGAAATAGAGTCGGGTAAAGAATCCATGCTGATGATTGTTGTGTGATTTTACAGAGGCTAAGCTTCACTATTGGGTGAGATCTTGGATGTACTGGTCCATGGTAGTGGCTGTAGATAACTGGATTCCGTCTGCCGAGTTGAGTTCTTCTCTCAACTCCTTTGTTCTGGAGTCATCCACATCTCTCCAATTGATTCGTTGCCAATCCTCATCCTCAAAGTTCTTTATGTGTTTCAATGCTTCTCCTAGAGCGTTGTTGGTCACTCCGTCTCCATTAGCACCACCTGACGACTTGGCTGACGACTGTAAAATGTGAACATTGGAAGGCTTTGTATCAGAATTCTCCTGCTTACGAGTATTTCCTAGTCTGGCAGCATCTAGATCGTCCAAATACTTAAATGATGGTCTCAACTGTGCCGTACTGTCTACTGGAATCAAATGGATCTTTCTGGAATTGTCCTTATCAGTGACTATTCTTGCCACGTATAATCCACCATCAGACTTATTGAGAACACCTTGAAGTCCGTGGTCTGCTACTCTTGAGCCCCATTCTTCCGTCTTCGATTCGTCATAGAACTTCTTGGTTTCAAGAGGAATCCTCATCTCCACGTAGTTGGATTGTGGCTTTACGGATACCTTCAAGATTTCACTATTTTGGGACTTGGGTTTACCTGGATATTGGAGGACATGGAGAGACTGGTTAGGCTGTGAAATTGAATTCACAATCAATGGAATGGAATCAATGACAGGATCTTCTTCTTCCTCCAAAGCTTCTTGGAACTCAGAAGTGGAGGCGGTATCTGAAACAGACCCGTCCTCCTCGTCCACGAAGAGATCATTCTCTGGCTTCATTCTACTAGCTAAAGAGATGAAGAAGTAGAAGAGATTGTAGGCTTCATAGAAGTTTTGCTCATCTACGAAAAATCATATCCGGCCTGAGCACGTGCCAATAAATATATCGGTTGCCGGAATTTATATTTCTGCCGCCGTATTATCACGTGACTGTCGAGCTCTATTGAAGTTGATTTTTCACTATGAATCATCCAACTACTCTTTTTCCTACGGCAAACTTCACTTAGATATGGAAGAAACATTTAATATAAAAGAGACCTACCTCAAGTTCTTGGAGGAGGACAAAGAAATGACCATGCCCATAGCGGCAATTGAATCGTTGGTGACGATGTTGAGAATCAAACAGCCTTCCACCTCATCGGAGTTGATTAACTTGGTCAAGTCCAATATAGAGACGCTAAAGTCGTCGATATCTAATGCTATCTCACTTTCTGCTGGTTGTGATTTGTTCATGAGATTCGTGTTGAGAAATACTAACTTATACTCCGACTGGGAATCCTGTAAGAAGAATTTGGTGGAAAATGGGGAACTATTTGTGCAAAGAGCCAAAGAATCCAGATCCAAATCGGCCGAGTTTGGTGTTCCTTTCATTAAGGATGATGATGTCATTTTGGTCCATTCATATTCTCGTGCCGTGTACCAGCTATTAATCAAAGCCAAAACCGAAAAATTGATAAGATTCAAGGTTATTGTCACGGAAGCAAGACCAACAGGTCAAGGTTATGTCATGGCAGACCTCTTAAAGAAAGCAGAAATTCCTGTGGAACTCATTGTAGACAATGCCGTGGGCTATGTGTTGCACCAGGTGGACAAGATTATGGTTGGAGCTGAAGGAGTAGCTGAAAGTGGAGGAATTATCAACCATATTGGATCGTATCAAATTGGGTGCTTGGCCAAAACCAACAATAAGCCATTCTATGTGGTGACAGAGTCTCACAAGTTCGTCAGATTGTTTCCTCTAGCTCCTAATGACTTACCGGACGGAATACATGAACTTATTCAGGCCAAAACTGGTAATGATAACCAATTGAATGCCCAGGTCATTGATTTCACTCCTCATGAGTACATAACAGCATTGATTACAGACTTGGGGGTGTTGACTCCGTCAGCAGTGTCGGAGGAGTTGATCAAGATGTGGTACGATTAGATAGCACTACATCGTAGCTTCCATGCATTCATTATATATTTCATTACACATCAGTGTCTTAATAGCTTATCAATGTATCATTACATATCAGGTGTTAGCAGCTTGTCAATGTATCATTACATTTAGTAGCTTATCCATGTATCATTTCCCATCACCTTAGTAGTTTACCAATATATCATTACACTTTAAGTAGCTATGTAGCCAAAGTATGCCTCCTATCCTTCGGAATACCTGGCAACTCCCTTACCTTCCTACGTTTCAATGATGGAGGATAATTTGAGCTTGAGATCATTCAAATCATAATGGTCAGTAGAAGCATCTTCTCTTTCAACCTCAATACATGGAATTCCCTTCTCCTTCTGGAGAAACTCGGAATCCACCTTAATCTTGGGATCCTTCATATACACCAAGTGAGTCACATATTTATTCCATTCGTGAGTCAATGTTTCCGTGGGTTTCCCCTTCGAAGCCTGTAATGAGTACGTGGCCAGATTAACAATCACTTCGATGTAGCTGGCAGAATCCATACCAAATGTTTCTCTGTCCTGGCACCCATTCAACAAAAGAATTCTCTTTTTCTTCTTGGACTCAGGATTCTGTTGGATATCCTGAGCAATTGCCCTACCTACTCCCTTGAGAATAATGACTGGAACAATGCTTGTCATTAAAGAGCCTATGGAGTAGATGATAACGTTGGAGTTGGTCAAGTTAGAGATCACTTTACTATGGGCTATAGGGCAGATTTCTTCACCATAAGGCGAGATATAGAATATACGCTTGATGGGAGAAAGAAGAGGCTCGATATTATCGGTTTTGTTGAAGTGCAATTGCGATTTCTTCAATTCTGGGTGGGTGTACTGAGGAACGTTACCTGATTCTTCATCTGAGTCAGAAACGTAGGAATCGATGCTTGTTACTTGATGGAGGCCATTCTCGTGTTGCGATCTGGCAATGGCCACTTCATTTAATGGCACGTCTAGTCTTAATCCTGCTACGGAGTTGGCGAAATAATCCCGTTGCACCAACTCTTCCGTAGGAGTTGGAGGTCTTGTCCGATTAATAGGAGGAGGATAATTGTCAACCATCGCATCTGTAGGAGAAGGATGTGATATTTGCGATTGTCCTGTAATTATTAGGCCGTTCTCCAAGAGAGCTGAGATATGGTAGGTGAAATTGGTATTGATGCACGGCAAGATCTCCGAATTGGGGTCTATTCCCGTGAGTCTGGCCCAGAGCTCAATGGCCGAGTCCAAAGACCCAATGAAGAGCCTAACCCCGGTAAGAAACAAGTTTCCTACATTAGCAAGCTCATATCTAAAGAGCTTCTTCGTTGGGTGCAAGGAAAACTGATGTTTGGATCTTTTCAACAATTCTACGTGTACGTGAATGAAAAATGACCGGAAGATCTCCTTCGTGGAGGGGTTGATTTTGGCCCATAAACGATGGGTACCATCAACTATTTCGTTCCATTCTGCCTTGGCTTTCGTAGCATCTGCTGAAAGACGAAAGTTCAATAAGTTCTTCAACTCTTGCTGATTTTCTGGAATTAGCCTTGTTAACCGTGACCTTATATCTCCTATAGCAGGACCTCCTATTACTCGAATGATTTCTGAAGTAGACCCTCCGTTATCCAGGATGGGGAGGATATACGAGATCTTAGGTGATAGCGATTTGAACATCAGCACCAACTCATTGGTAGCAGTTCCCCCACTGATGATGGAGATTTTCAATTCGTCGCTAGCCATTGAGTAAGATGTAAAAGGAACAGCAGCAAGATGATGACGTGGTGTTTTGGGAAGATAACATAGGAGAGTCTTAGATTACGTGGAGTCTACAGATTGATGACGATAGTCACGTGTTTAAAGTCACGTGAGATTATATGAAACACAAAATCGATCCCCTTGCATCAAACATCCGTACCGCAAACTTTCACCAAGTAAATTCGATGGTTTGAGCCAAAAACCTACTATATTTTGTCCTGACGGTACTCTCATGGGCATTCTTCACCACAATACCTAACTCCCTTCTCCGTACAAGTCGTGGCCCCCAATGTTACCCCCATTCTCGCCTTGTTTCTGCCCCAGGCCCTGCTCGGCAAAAGCAGTCACTCGAAAACGAGTATTTCCGAGCACGATAAGCTGGTAATTCTCAGCACGGCGCTCTCTCGTTTTTTTCCAATCTTTTGTTCACGTGACCCGCAGAAAAAAAATTTTGATAGTAGTGAAAAATTTTGCTTGAAAAATTTTGATTTCTGAATCTTCTCTTCTTTTGCAACTATATTCATATCCACAACAATGTCTGATCAAGAAGTTTTAGTTTTAAGAGGTACCTTAGAAGGTCACAACGGTTGGGTCACTTCCTTGGCCACCACCGCCGCTCACCCAAACTTGTTATTGTCTGGTTCTAGAGATAAGACTTTAATCAAATGGAAATTGACCGGAGGTGAAGATGACCAATACGGTGTCCCACAAAAGTCTTTCAGAGGTCACTCCCACATCGTTCAAGACGTTACCATCTCCGCTGATGGTGCTTACGCTTTGTCCGGTTCCTGGGATCACACCTTAAGATTATGGGACTTAGAATCTGGTGAATCCACCAAGAGATTCGTCGGTCACACCGGTGATGTTTTGTCCGTTTCTATTGCTGAAAACTTGAGACAAATCGTTTCTGCTTCCCGTGATAAAACCGTCAAGGTCTGGAACACCATTGGTGAATGTATGCACACCTTAACTGGTCACACCGATTGGGTTTCTGCCGTCAGATTCTCTCCATCTGATGACCAATCCACTGTTATCTCTGCTTCTTGGGATAAAACCGTCAAAGTATGTATTTAATTAAGGAATTCTTGAGTATTCCTTTCTGCCCTGTTTCATGTTCATATGATGTTTCTATATTTGCTACTTCAGACGGAGGATCAACCTTCGAATGAGACACATTTTTATCACCAAGATCTCTGATGAACATCAAACATTAATTGTTCAAACCAAAGTTTTAATTTACTAACAAATCTTTAGTCGTGGTCTATCTCTGACTACTCCGTCAACGCTGACTTCATTGGTCACACCGGTTACGTTTCTTGTATCACCATCTCCCCAGATGGATCCTTGAACGCTTCTGCTGGTAAAGATGGTGTCATCATCTTATGGGACTTGAACTCAAACAAGACCTTATACACCTTGAACGCCAATGCTGAAGTTCACGCTTTGTCTTTCTCTCCAAACAGATACTGGTTAGCTGCTGCTACTGCCTCTGGTATCAAGATCTTCAACTTACAAGAAAGAACCTTGTTAGATGAATTGAAACCAGAATTTGCCATTGGTGCTAAAGCTAAAGACCCAGAAGCTATCTCCTTAGCTTGGTCTACTGACGGTCAAAACTTGTTCGCTGGTTACACTGATAACAAGATCAGAGTCTGGCAAGTCATGACCGCCTCTGCTTAAGTAGAGACATAGTACATTAATTCACCCTGTATTGATATGACTGTAGCTAGTGTAGTACCAATTGCCCATGGGCCTCGCTCTTGGCTGCAAATCGTCTTTCCTACCGTTCTGCCCTGCTAAATCGCTCTACAAATATATTCTATGTCCTAGAGCACTAATCTAGCAACCATCTCCTTGTTACGAAGTCTCTGCTATGTCAAGTCTATATCATCACTCTTCTAGTCCTTTTCAGTTCTCCTCATTCAAATAAATAAACCTTTCCACTTGCACTACCTCCAACTACCCAGTTTTCACTAGGATGAAGTGCTACAACTGCTGGAACAGCTCCAACTAGTTCACGATCGCTTAAATGGGCAAGAATTTGACCCTGTTGGTCATAAACATCGATTCCTCGGTTCATATTAGCAATTGCAAACTTCTGCACTCCATCTTTTGGAGCCACCTGCCATTTCGACTTCAAAATCGATACCCAACGGCCTGTTTGACAATTGTGTCTGATCTTAGTAAATGACTTGATGTTATCGGGGATTTCTTCACTGTTTGGTTCCGGCTGGTAGTCCTTGGACCATTCAGTCACTGGTTTGTACTTTGAATCTCCTGTTCCGCTCAAATCAAACAAATTGATGTAGTCATCGTATCCATTGCACACCAAACGGTTTTCCAAGTTCCAGTCTACGCAAGAAACAGATAATCGAGAGCTGAAGGAGCCGTAGAGATGAGGAGACTTCTGTTTCAAGTCAAATTCAGACCAGGCAGCATTCTTAGCAGAGATGTTTCTGAGATCCCATATTCTCAATGTTCTGTCTAGCGATGCAGTGGCTATTTGGTACGATAAGTTGGGGTTGATGGTGAAGGAGCCGATTTTCTTATCGTGAAGACGAAGAAACTCCTTCTCATTGAGAGACTTGAATGGGGTACGAATGTCATGTCGGTAGAAGTTTCCGGATAAAGTCGTGGCATACAACATATTTGGATCACCTTCAATGCAAAGATTAGTGTCAGATACACCCAAGTCGTAAGCTGAAGTTTGGTACGGATCTGTAATATGAAGAATCTCTGACGACAGCAACTTGTTGAGATCAAGAAGCCTGATGGAGCCATCGTAAGCACATGTAATGATCTGAGTAGAGTTTCTGGTCAAAACCTTAGAAACAGCCTTGCCGTGGGGCTTCAATATGGCAATTGTAGGCTCATCTTCAGGATCATTGGTGGAGTCTACAGACCAAATTCCGACATCACCTGTTTTATCCCCAGCAGTAATGACTCTATTCTGCTTGGAGGGGTGAACGTTGATAGCGGTGATTCTCTGGTGGGTTATTTTAATGTCATTGGGGTCAAATTTGGCATAGAGCTTCAAATTATCGAATTGTTTCCGTTTTTCCTCGAGCAATTTGTCATTGTAGTCAACCTGCTCCCTTATGATATCATAGAAGTCTCCGGCCGAGAACTTGCCTCCTAAATCACGAAATATCTCGAGCACTTTGTTGTCGGACGCGATATCCAAGTCTTCTTCCTTAATAGCATCGTCATCTTCAGATTTAATGACGGTATTTTCTTCTTTTTTGATCTTGTCACCGCCTATCACCTTGTCTTCGAACTTAAGATTCCCCAGTTTCTTATCAGTTATCAAATCAATGAGATTAAAGTCTCCGTATAACCTCGTACGACGAAGTTCTTCAAGTTCATCCCGTCTTCTCTTCTCTTCCTCTTCGATTTCCACTTGTTTTTGGTATTCTGCAGTGTCCTCCATCTGAACCCCTGCCAAACGTCTAGATCTTCGAGACGGAGGAGCAACCTCCTTCTTTACTCTGGGCTTTTTGGTAGCTGTTTTCTGTTTCTTCGGTGGAGGTCGAGATTCTCTGCTAATCGACTCGGAAATGGAGTCCAATTCCAATTGCCGAAGAAGATCCTGATTCCTCTTGATGTTCTCGAGTCTTTGCTTTTCGATATCAGACATTACTACAGCAATTAAGTCACGTTAAAAGAGTGGTTAAGAATCTATAAATGATGTCAGAAGATGAAAAACGCGTAGTGAAAAATTTGAAATCTGGGGTGCGAGACTGACTAAGTAGATAGCCTAATCAGCGACAACTTACGAGTATTATCCATAAGATAACTAAGTAGACGATGGATGTGAGGTTGTGAGAGACGGCAATAACCAGAATTGGAGGCGGAATCGCAATAGTGGAGCCTATGGCCATAGGCACTAGCCTAATTGCAGTAATGATCCAACCATGAAACTGTGGCCGTAATGACAAAAACGGCTATGTAGCCTATAGCAGCATATTAACCTAGTTGATAACCGTAAGTCATTGATAAGGTACCACCGTAGACGGATAGATAACCATTACTGTTCATAAGTAATGATAATAACCAAAAGTTGCTAGTTCTAGTGAATCTTCAATACCGTTTAGACTGCAACTACCCAATATATTTGATCTCTCTATATTTCTCCTCCACTTATCACCCTGTTCAACTACTCAAATTATCATTCATCTACTTTGGCTCCACATATCTAAGAACGTCGGCACAGAGATAAAGACTTCCACATATGACAACTTTCCGATGGTCGCCCTTTTCTCGTAGACTCACAATGTAGCTGAAAAGCGACGATAACCCTGGATCTATACTACGTACATCGCTCACAAACTCTTTTGCAGCCACTTCAATCTCTTCCACTGGATACGACGACACCCAGGGCATGTTTTCCGGCTGGGAAAAGGCTATAGGGATAATTGTGTCTGAGGGTTTGACTATGTGTTTGAGTAAATTGTCAATAGACTTGCCCTTCGTAAGGCCAATAACGAATATTATCCCACTGTCTCTTATATCTTCAAGGTATTTTCCGAGCTCAATGGCAGCACTTTCGTTATGGGCACCATCCAAAAGCACCTCCACGCCATCAGCTTCGATGGTATGTAGTCTAGCAGGCCAATGAGTGGCCAGAATGCCTGCTTCTATGTTGTCAAATGTGATTCTGTCTCCGAATTTCAGTTTCTTCAACACTTCTATGATCTTTAATGCTACGCTGAGGTTTTGGAGTTGATAGCTTCCCTTTAATGGAGATTTTGCGAGCAATTGCTTCAACAGAAGGGAAGATAATGGTGAATTGTCATCGTTCACTGCTATTTTGTCTGTCAATCCTCCTACTTTGTACAACGGACTCTCATTCTCCAGAGCTATTCTGTCAAATACTGCAAGCACCGACTTCTCATTAGTATTATCCACTACCACAGGAGTGTTTTTCTTGATTATTCCTCCCTTCTCAGCAGCAATGGCAGGCAAACTGTCTCCCAAAAAGCTCTCGTGGTCCATACCTATCTTGGTAATTCCCGAAACAATCACTCCTCCTTCTTGTGAAGGCTCGAGTACGTTGGTAGCATCTAATCTGCCTCCCAAACCAACTTCAATTATGGCCAATTCCACCTTTTCTAGCTCAAAAATCTTGAAAGCAGTCACAGTTAAGAGCTCAAATTCGGTACAATTCAAGTTTAAACTTCGGTTTTTCAGCTTGATATCGCCAATAACCTGGTTAAACTTGCTTACGGGATATACCTCATTGTTAATCGAAATACAATCGTTGTAGTAGAGTAAATGAGGGGAGGTAAACTTACCGTTTCTGATGTTGCACTTAGTAAGAATAGACAGCAAGTACGACACCGTAGATCCCTTTCCGTTGGTTCCTGCAACATGCACGGACTTGAATGTCCGGAGGTGAGGGTTCCCAAGATGCGAGAGCAACTTGGTGATGCGGGCTAGGCCCAAATCTATAGCGGCCATAGTGATAAGCGAGTTATGCTGTAGTAGTACGCTTTTTTTCTATCACAATTTTTCACTTTTTCTTATCACTCTTTTCTCTTTATCTACTACTCTTTTTATAACTTGTTCATCACTTCTAATTATCCACACCCTTTATGACTGATAAATCATTCATAGACCAGCGACTCGACTCCTTGTATGAGATTGACTGCAAGATTGTGTCACTCCTAGATAACATCTCGGGAGTTTTTGAAACCTACACTAATGGCAGTGATACTAAGGAACAATTCAGTAGTCAAAGTGAAACCATCTACAAGTTATTGAGTGAAATTGCTATTAATCTTCGGAAGGAGATTAAGCTCATGGATGATAATATTGGGGTGTATGACAAAAATGACGATAAAGTGATGATTTTGCCCATAAGTGTGGACCAGAAGAATACGAAGTTGGGAGAGAAGAAGCTTCAGCAAGAGCTCAATGAGATATAAGTATACTTGTAACTCAAAGGGAGTGTATAGTATGAAGTTAATGAGATAGCATGCTCGAGATGCAGAATTTCTATCTAAAAATGGCTGAAATAGACTCAGAAATGACAGAAACTCATTCCAGAGTAAGTGACAAGAGAGCTAACTGAGATCGAGTCACTATTCTATCAATTATACAGCTCTGTGCTGTATATTTTGCAAGAAATAGGCATATTTAATTGATTAAACCTAACCATTTGAGACATTATGTGCACTTTCTATGGCCGAAACCATCTCAAAATAACAATAAATTCAGCCTAAGTATTTGAATTAGACTACTGCAGTCATAAAAAACCTTCAATTCACTCAGGTTCACTTACTCATCAACTACACTTAACTTATATCATTAATACATTAAGACCCAGATAATATACACATTACAACACCTCGAGGTAGCCCTGCTGGATTAATCTCTCCACATCAGACTTTCTCACGTAGAATTGACTATCTTTTATCAAATTAAACACCCCATACTCTGTTTGAACTTCTCCTCCGTTCTTCAACACTCTGACGTCAATAAATATGTTTTCTGGAGGCGACAAGTCCCCCAGAAGATCTAGATCAGGAAAACTAGACTTATAGTTAACTACGAGATCCTGATACTGGTTTAAGTATTCCTGTTCCGCGTGATTTAGGTTGTTTAGATCGAGAAGAGACGAAGATGAGTTGATTCCGTCGATGTTCAGCCATATAAATTGGTTCATTTTGAGGGATCGAAGGTACTGGTAGGTCAACAAGCATCGTTTGTTTCTTCTCATACACAAATGAGTAACAAACAACTGACATTGGTTGATTTTGTTCTGTTCTTCCGAGTTTTCATCGTTGATTTCGTTGTTGAGCCTCTGTTCCTCGTTGATGAACTGGCAATCCTGGTTCAAATCATTGATTTCCTTGATGATATCCTTGACGAGATCATGCTGGTACAACGGCACCTCACTGAGATTGTTGGACCGTTTCGCGTCCAATATAAGCTTGTTGGCGAGGTCTCCATACATTGCACGCGTAAAGAAGAGGGCTGGAAAATTCTCATTACTTTCCTCCTCCAAATGGACAGAAAAACGTCAAAACGCGTACACATTTCTAACTTAATGCAGAGACTGTGTAAGCGCGTTAATTCTACTGATTCTCTGCAAAACAATGTGAAAAAAACACATGATGGTTGCGAAACTTTTATACTACATCTAGTTTATCGTATGTCGTTATCATTACTATACACGGATCATTTCCATTGGCCTGATCTCAAAGACAATAAGTTTTCTATACATTCTTCAACCTTTTTACCCTTTTTCTTTCCCAAGGTATTAGTGTCCAAAGGAGCAAGAGGTTTTCTTTCTTCTGGCAAGGCCACCTTAGCAGGAGCCAATTTGAAGGTCATTGTAGACGAGATATTAGAGTTCAAAAAGATAGGTTGCTTCTTTTTGGTTTCATTAAGCACGAGATTAGGGGTTTGAATGTTAGAAGTATCAATAACATCATTAGATACCACTGAAGTTTCATTTATGCTCAAACTAGTTTTCGACGAGTTTGGAGTTAAGAATGGAGTAGCAAACTTCGAAATAGGCGAGATGTTTGAAGTAGAAGATGCTCTGACTTTGACTGGAGATGAAGGATTAGGTGGAGAGTGAATGAATGGTTGTGACTGGAATCTATGAACAACCGGTTTGATTGGAGTGGAGCTTATTAATGATTGGGGTTGTTGTTGAGGTTGTGATTGTTGATGAGGTTGATTTATGGATAATATTGATGGCAAGTAAGGGTAAGAACTGTCTGGAGTAGGAGGTAATTCACAAATTTCCTTTTCATTAGAAGATTGTTTTCTAATGGATTGACGTTTGTTCTGAAACCAGATTTGTACGGCTTTTTCGTTCATACAAACCTTTTTGGCGATTTCAATTCTTCTGAGTTTGTTAGGAGTAGCACCGATTTCAAATTCACTGTTAAGAATTGAAAGTTCATTGGGGCTGGTTCTTCTTCTCTTTCTTCTAGCCAAAGGAGCGTTATCAATAGAAGGTTCCTGGGATGGGAAAGTAGCAGGAGAATGACTTATGAATGCAAAAGCTTTGGTATCAGCAGTAGCAGCAGATGAGGATTGATTTAATTTACGTTTGGTAGCAGGTTTAATCATAGAATCATCAGCTTCTGATTCAAATGAAGAATTGGAGGCCTCAACCACAGGAGATTTGTATGGAGTTGAAAAGATTTCAATGGAAGGTAAGCGAGGTTTGGAAGTTGGAAGTGGAAGAAATTCTTCCTTTTGAAGAAGAGATGAAAGAGGTGGAAGGCTGGTTTTGGTAGCAGAGTAATGACGGCTTGGGAGGGTTGGTCTTTTTGGAGTCAGGACGTACATGATGAAGAAATGACAAAAAAAAATCAATTAAAAAGAACGATGAGGATGAAGTGAATGCGAAGATCAAGTGAATTGATCTTAAATGAGTGTACCAAGAAAGAAGATTAGAGTAGTCGAAATAAAGATCGAAGATGGTGAAGGAGAAAGGAAAGGTAAAAGCAAAAGCTCATGAGGTTTTTATCCGCGATATATATATAATGTAGAAATCAAATATAATGTTTTGTGAATAATTATTCACATTCAAATCGTACCCCTGCAAACATAAACAATAAATACGTAAACGTAAATTAAATACGTTAATTAGACACCAATTCTCAAAATTAATCAATGTAAATTATTTATAATCTTAAAACAGTAAAAACAAATCAAGTTAAGGGACAGGTTTGACATTTTACATTAATTCCTAATTGGTGTTTAAATCATTTAAATTTCAACGGTAATCAAAACACGAACCGCTCAAACAATCGATTGCAACCTCCTGCGTTACCTAATCGGTAATTAGATTGCCTAGTTGGTCGCGTTTACGATGGTTTGTGTAATTCTCGTCTGATTAGCCGACTGTTATTGAATTGGCGTCTGCACGACATCACGAACCCAAGGTAAAATAATATCTGCAAAAAAAAATAAATGCGTTTTTTGGCACTTTCGAAACCTAGGTCACAGAAAATAACCGCTGCCGAGGATGGGCAAGTATGTAGGCGAAGTATAAACAAACGACCGAGATTGATATGGAGATAGATGATGTGATGCCGATGTTGATGTTGATGGTGGGTGTAGGGGTGTAGGGGGAGAGGAGCGGGTCTGTTGATTCTTTTGGCAAAATATATTATTTTGTTGTTTACAGAACATTTCGCATACATCATGTATGTGTTGCAGCATACCTTCTACGTGTACGTGTTTAACAGGAGCCCACAATACTCGATTTAGTTATTTAATTGTGTGTGTTTTGTTCCCACCTACAGGAATTCGGACCCATCGCATAAAAAATCTGACGCGCACTGCTGAGAGAATGACTACGCAACAGCCACCACCAGGAGGGTTTCAGGAAACAAAACTAACGGGCCATATTTACCCTATAGGGAAATTGAGTTACTTAATGAATTAATGATGAAACCCATTTGATGGCTAAAAGAGGAATTAGTTGTTGGAACTAATGGTTCGAGGCAGTTGAACCTAAATAATGTTCCTCCCCCTATGGCCGGGGGCCTGAAACATCAGAAACCACACGAAAACCTATGTGCGTTCGACACATTCCTGTGCTATTGTATACAACAGTTAGATTGCATGCCGATCAATCGATCAATTGCCTGTATTAGGCAGAGAAGTTCTCATTGACGATTCGTGCGCTTTCTTTCTCGTTTGGGAGGCTGGAGTGTTTTGCTTCCAGACCACAATCTAAATGGGGTCACTAAACTGACCCCCTGGTCGCAAACTACATATTTGGTGTTGCACGTAGTAACGGCCGCAAATGGTTGGTAGACATTATGTGATTTTTTACAAATGGTATATACAAGCGGGTAGTACACGCAATTAGCTGTCATATGTTGTTCATTAGTCCAGCATCCTGCAGCGGTTTGCTGCGAATTCTGACATTATTTTTAGAACTTTTAATAACTTGTGGCAACGGTTTTACCAGGAAATGCGTTTCAGCTGCCATTGGTATCAGCTTGCTATTGTCAGCTCATGGCAGATAGGTGTAAACAGTTAGGCATAAACAGTTAGGCATAAACAGTTAGGCGTAAACAGTTAGGTCGCAGCTTGGGCTATTGTCGAATGTTATAGCACAATTGAGTAATTACTTCGTATTCCTCGTAGGTCCAGCTAGTGTGTTCCCATACCTAAGTCTTTTGGTACCCCTTTCTTCTGATTGTAGTCTATCTAACTCTTTTGGTACAGTTTTATCTTCTTCTTCAATATCTTGTTTGGGTTCAACGTGTAGAAGCACTTCTTATCAATCTCAATGCTCTCTTGTCTATTAGTTTCCGGTAAGTTTTTCGCTGTCCTTATGCATTTCCTGATCGTTTTCACAATCACTTCGTACTGTTCATGATCATTTTCAAACTTCTTCTTCAAATATCTATCAGTCACCTTCTTGTCAATATCATACATGGCTGCTAAAGCAATCTGTGGAGGAGTGAACAAAAAGTTAACATCACTTAGCACAGCATAGTTTATCAACCAATTTTTTCCGTCATCATACAACTTTCCAATCATGTCAATGGTGGTTTCGTAATTGTGAGGATACAATAGAATGGTTTGGAAGTCTAGATAGAACCCATACAACGGCTTGAAAGGATGATGAACAAACAAAGTGAATTTCAATGATTGAAGAACGTTAAATTCCAACTCTATGATATCTTTTGATTCGATTTTAGGTATGGCCTTGCAGAATGACTCTATGGAAATGAAATAATTTTCTGATTTGGCTGCCAAAAATAGTACAGTATACAAAACGTTCTTTGGATGATACTCCATCACGGAGTTTACTAAGTAAAACTTCTTAAAGAATGAAATGGCTGTAGCTTTGACTTGGGTAGGCATCTTGAAGAATTGCCCTGTCTCGAGTATACTCTTACAGTAGAATTGTAAAAAGATTGTTTCTTCTTCAAAACTAACCACGTCAATTAACTTTTCGAATGTGAATTCGTCAGGATGGTCATTTATAACCTTCAGACTTTCGGGATCCTCCAAAAACTTCCGTTTATGCTTGTCGAACTTCTTGATAGCAGCTAACTTTCCCTTTTCGTTGGTTTCTCGCTTGATTTTCGTCAATTCCTCGGGCGTAAACGACCAGAGTTGGTACTGGCTCGACCGCCGGTACAACTCGTCGCTGGTAACCGTCTTGGATTCCGACATACTGGCACTTTCGACGAATCTGGCTTCTTCCTGGTTATCTCAAACGAAATTTCCATCGCACCCCAAGCAAAACATCCGTACATCGCTCTTTCGCACCCGTACATATTTATTTGTTGTGAAAACACCCGTGCACCGCGATGCTGGTCCAACGTGGTGCTAACTCCGTGCCCCTACCACAGCATCATTTTAATTTACCGACACACCTAATTTATTTGTAGTTTAAATTGTTACAGTCCAAGTCAATGATGAAATGGTTAATCATCATTATCCTCTTGATTACGAGCTACCAACTCTTCAGAAACAATGAAGATACTGCTGCTAATTCGAATCTTATTGTCTCTGTTAAGTCATTGAACAATGAAGAGGCTGATAGTTTAACTAAATTGGGATTAACCGTCAAAAATCCGATTAATGTCACCAATCCATTGACCCAAGAATCTCAGATTATTCACGGGAGATTTTTGCACATAACTGATATCCATCCTGACCCTTTTTACAAGGCAGGGTCATCACAAGACCAGCAATGTCATTCTGGTAATGGAGAAGCTGGTAAGTACGGAGATGCCATTTTAGGATGTGACTCTCCTATGGAATTAATGGACGCTACGTTGTCATGGATTGAAGACAATTTAAAGGACAAGATTGACTTTATTGTATGGACGGGTGATAATATCCGTCATGATAACGATCGTAGATATCCTAGAACGGAACAACATATTTTTGAGGTTAATGAGGAAGTCAGTAAAATAATGTATGAAAAATTCGGAACTAAACCGATTCCTTCTTTAGGAAATAATGACGTTTACCCTCATAATTTATTCGCACCCGGACCTACTTTACAGACTAGAGAGTTATTCAAGATTTGGCAGCCATTTATTCCTCAGGTGCAACTTCATATTTTCAATAGAGGTGCTTACTTCTTCCAGGAAGTCATTCCAAACAAATTGGCCGTTTTGTCTATAAATACGCTTTACTTGTTTCAGTCAAATCCTTTGGTGGACAATTGCGATAACAAGAAACAACCAGGTTATAAGTTATTCGAATGGTTGGGAGTGGTTTTAAAGGAAATTAGAAAACGTAATATGAAAGTTTGGTTAACAGGCCATGTTCCTCCAAATGAGAAGAATTACGATATTTCCTGCTTAACAAAATACATTATCTGGAGTTATGAATATAGAGACGTCATTATTGGAGGATTGTATGGCCATATGAACATTGACCACTTTATCCCATTAGATAGTGTCCAGGCCTACAAGTCTTTATCCAACTCCTTAGGGGGGTCTGCATTTATTGATCATGAAGGTGATGACTTGATCAGTTCCAATTTAAATGATCAAATTGACTTCGAACGAGTATTTGATTACTACAATATGTCTATGGCACCTCATTTAGACCCTGAAATTGACTTCAAGATTAGATCTACCTACAACACTAATGGAGGTACTCCTAGCAATAAAGTTGGTTATATGACCGGATTGAGATCTAGTTTATATGCTTCTGTTAAAGGTAAGAAGAAGTCAGGAGTCAATTCCGAGAGATATAGTGTTGCCTTTGTTAATCCAAGTATTGTTCCTACTTTCAATTCTGGTATAAGAGTATGGGAATACAATATCACTGGGTTAGAAGAATCATTGTTGCAAAGTGTTGCTGAACCATGGGACTCATTTTTCAAGAAACTTGATAATTTAGCTGAAGCACAGGATAACTATAAAGATGAAGATGCCAGCACATTGAAGAAGAAGAACCCCACATTACCACCAAAGAAACCAAAGAACTTACCTCTTGGACCAGCCTATACTCCCCAAACATTTACTCCCGAAAGATACGTTCAATACTACGCTGACTTAGACAGTATCAACAAGGGGGAAAAGCCATTCAATTTTGAAATTGAATATTCTACAGATGATGAAATTTTTAAGATGAAAACTTTGACCGTTGATGAATGGGTCAAACTCTCGAGAAAATTAGGTAAACCAGTTAAGGTTGAAGCTCAAGATTTGGACGACGATGAAGTTGATATCGAAAAGAAAAAGAAAAAGAAGAAGAAGAAGAATAAGAACAATAAGAACAAAGGTGATGATAAGGAATTGCAACAGCTAGAAAAAATCTGGAGTCATTACTTGAAATATAATTTCGTTAGTTCCAACTACGAGAACATGGGCTACGGTTAGCATCTGACAGTTTGTATTTACAGTAAAAGTATCATAATATCAAGTGTAGGACCCTAGATCTGAATGAAGCCCCGTACTATTTTGCAGCATAATAGTGAATTCGGAGAGGTAAGTTTTTGTCACGTGATTTTAATTAGGGTTAGGGTTTTCCCTTTTGGGCGAAACAATTTTTCACCAAATTTTTTTCACCTTCCTCCCAGCGAAAAAAAAATGAGAGCCTGGAATTTTACCTTTCTTCTCCTACAAATCATCAAATACTTTGGGGACCATTAAATATTCCTATCGTCAATTAATAATATAAGTCGAAATGGGTGGAACTCGTGATAAAAAAGTGCAATACTTCGCTAAATTAAGAGAATTATTAGAAGAATACTCTTCTATCTTCGTTGTTGGTGTTGACAATGTTTCTTCCCAACAAATGCATGAAATCAGAAAGGCTTTAAGAGGTGAAGCTACTGTTTTGATGGGTAAAAACACCATGGTTAGAAGAGCCATCAGAGGTTTCTTATCTGAATTACCAGAATTTGAAAAATTATTGCCTTACGTTAAAGGTAATGTTGGTTTCATTTTCACCAACGGTGACTTAAAATCTATTAGAGACACCATTACCTCCAATGTTGTTGCTGCTCCAGCTAAGGCCGGTGCCGTTGCTCCAAAGGATGTTTGGATTCCAGCCGGTAACACCGGTATGGAACCAGGTAAGACCTCTTTCTTCCAAGCCTTGGGTGTTCCAACCAAGATTGCCAGAGGTACCATTGAAATTGTTTCTGATGTTAAGGTTGTTGAAGAAAACAACAAGGTTGGTCCTTCCGAAGCTACCTTATTGAACATGTTGAACATTTCTCCATTCACCTACGGTATGACTGTTGTTCAAGTTTACGACAAAGGTCAAGTTTTCCCATCTTCTATCTTGGATATTACCGATGAAGAATTAGTTGGTCACTTCGTCTCTGCTATTAACACCATTGCTTCCATCTCCTTGGCTGTTGGTTACCCAACCTTGCCATCTGTTGGTCACTCTGTTGTTAACCACTACAAGAACGTCTTAGCTTTATCTATTGCTACTGACTACACCTTCGAAGGTTCTGAAGCCATCAAGGACAGATTAGCCAACCCAGAAGCTTACGCCGCTGCTGCTCCAGCTGCTGCTGCTGCTGCTGACTCTTCTGCTGCTGCCGCTGAAGATGCTCCAGCTGAAGAAGAAGAAGAATCTGATGATGATATGGGTTTCGGTTTATTCGATTAAACTGATTAGAAATTAAGTTGTACATATACTGTTTAGTTTTTAATTCATATAATCTTCTCTTAATATTCGTTTTGTAGTTGTTTCGTAGTGTTTGTACTTGTGCGACATTTTTGTTACATGTTTGACACTCATTTTTTGCAACAATTCTCTATAAATGCCTGCTATTTTTCGGGAAGGGCTGTAAAAGAACTATCGTCTTCATCATGCTGCTGCCGACATTTCCTCTTAACAAACGTCATCTGACGGGAGGTTTCAGCAATGATTTAAGCTGGCAGATATTACGAACTCCTCCGTCTCTGCATTCTACTTTCAACAGCAGTAGAGCATACTCTTCGAGTATTATGGAAACGGTTTTGCTGCTCATAAAACCAGTTGAAAGTCTTCAGTATCAGACTAGTTGTGTTTTGGCAAGAATAAGCCAGATTGTAGACGAAGTTGAGTTTCATAGACTGGTTGTAGACCATGATGCTAACTTGATTCTGTCATTAATAGACTTATTCCAGGATTTGTTTAAGTTGATGGTTCAGGAAAATCACTCAAAATACGAGGAAGTGTTTCATCTTATTTCCATAAAACTCAACAAGATTGTCAAGTATATCTTGATCCCTAGCTTGGTTCATCTCAGGACAAGGGTGCTAAAATACTCTGTTGAAATGAGAATACATGAAATTAACACCTTCATGAGCCTAGCATTCAGGATGAGAAAATCATTGCAAGTTGACATGTTGTTCATTGAAGACCCCCAAGTGACTGGTTTGCTTAGATCAGCCAAGAATTTGCAACTTCAATACCAAAATCAAAAAAAGAGGTCCTCATTTTACGAAGACTTTAGATTCTGCTCTCCCTATGTCTCACTCATTAATGATAATATTCAGAGTATTCAAGTTCTTCTTGAAACTATAATATTCAACAGTTTTCAGATCTCGGCCATTTTAGAGTTTTTGGTTGAAAAAATCTTTCGGAGGACCGTGGAAGTGTCTGATATCGAGCTTCTAAATGACTTCTTGCAGAACTTACGGCCCACAAATAGAAGCGACTTCGATTCGGAGGTTTTTACCTCTCAGAAAGAGTCAATGAAATGCCAATTTCATAACTTTTTGAGGAAATTTCAGCAAGTTTACTACATCTCCCCGAATTCAGAATGTGTGATTGCACACTTCCATTCATGGATGCAAATTTACTGTGAAATCTACCAAGACAAGGAATTTGCAAGCGAAACAGTTGTTCGGAGACCTGGAATGGAAAATGGAGTAGGAATCAAAGGTTTTCGGGAAACTGGCATTGATTTCCAGCAGCCCGAAGTATCAGACACAGAAATGGATGCTCTGCCTTTAATGGATGTTGAGTCTTCTGTTGAAATGTCTGTTTCATATCCGAGTCTAATTGGTCCTATTGACTCGATTGTACTCTACAGAAATAAGGAAAATGCTGATCCAACAGCCGAACAGATTATTCCAAGTAAGAACTGGCATGAGGAGGTGTCAGAAGATAAGGTTCCGTTGCCAAATAAACCTCCGTACAAGCTGTTACTACTTGATATTCCTCCTTTAGAGGCTGCTGAAACTCCACTTGATGCTACAATTGCTCTGAGAGACTCGATTGTTCCACTGAAAGCTGCTAAGAGACCACTGGTCGCAGCCAAATCTCCAGCAAAGAGGCTTCTGGCAGTTTATAGAGCTTTGGCTCCAAAGGGAGAAATACAAGACTGCTGGAAGTGCAAATATGTTCCCTTTCTCAAGCACCGATGTCCAAATAAAAAGTAGTTTATTAAGTCATTTAAAGTATATACAGGTATGCAGTCGTATTCCAAATCAGTTTCTTGGTCTATACAAGTCTTGGTGGACCTCAGTGATCTTCTTAACCGGTTCAACCGAAGGTTTTTCAATGTGTTGGGTCAATTTATTAGGATTGGGCCATTGTTCTGGTAGTAAACCGGCTCTTTTGAATAAAAACGTCACTCTGTCAGAAACTTCAGCACCGACACCTAACCAGTACTTGGATCTGTCGAAATCTAGTTCGATATGCTTGTATGGTTTGACATTAGCCAGTTTTTCTTGGGGTGATAATGGAATTGGGTTTGGGTTGTAGGTTCCTAAAACTTCGATGGGCAAGCTGTCTCTGGCAGAACGCTTATTGGCCACAACAATGTTGTACACAGGGCTGTGTTTTCTTCCGAAACGTGCCAATCTGATCTTTATAGGAGCTTTGATAGGCATCTTTATGGATGAATACTGAAAATGAATAACTGTAGCTGCTCAACGCTTTTTTTTTTTCAGAACTTTTCAATAAATTGTGCTGCGCACGATATGTGGTATTTACTGCAAAAAATTGTCTGTCAAAACCAACTTCTCCTACAACTCCCCTGCTTCTCTACTAATGTAATTCAATGATAAATACGTAAATATAAAATTAATCTAAAGCTTCTTTCTAGCCTTAAACTTTTGCTTTGGTTTTGAGATTCTGGACTTATTGAAAGTCTTTCCTCTTGGTTGCATCTTCTTAGGCTTTTCTTCTTCATCAGAGTCGGACCAGTCGTCTTCATCCTTGGACTTTTTGAATTTCAATTTGTTCTTTTGACCTCTAACTGGAGCCTGTTTGACGGCATCAAGGTAGGCATCAATACCAGAAGTCTTACCAGCCAATGGATCTTCGTTGTTTTCCAAATCTTTGAACACCAATTTACCGTTCTTGGTTTCGTAGTTTTCTTTCATGTGAGCTTCCACATCCTTCTTCGTGAATTTCTTAGGTTTGGATGAGGAAATATGTGCCAAAGTTTGACGATCTAACAAGTTCAATGGCTCATCACCAGTTTCCATTATATATTGGTTACCAGCTCTCTTCTTTCCTTTATGCTTTGATTTCACATCTTCATCTTCCGACACTTCATCATCAGAAACATCTGAATCGTATAATGCTTCTTCGTATGCAGAAACGAACTTCTTCTCTGGAGCAGCGGCACCACCAGTGGCAGCATCTTCGTTTTCTTTTTGTTTCTTAGCTCTGGCTCTGGTCTTCTTGATGTTAGCCACAAGCTTTCTATCTTCTTCAGGAATAGCTTCTTCGACTTCCTCCACTCCGAATTTTCTGATTAATCTTTCAATGATGTGTTTAACCTTAGATTTGAAGTGTCCTTTGTGTTCGTGAGACCATCTCATTAATTTGGTCAATAACTCTTTCAAGTTCGATCTCACTAAATCTTCCGGCAATGACAAGACCTCAACCTTGACAAATCCAATGGCAGATTTGGCAATTTCACGGGAGTTGTGAGTTAAGAACAATTCAACAGTAGATGAAATTTCAACCAACACATCAGTAGGTAAAGCATCCTTGAATTCAAAAATCAAACAAGAAATAGCAGTAATGGTGGCAGAGATCATATGAGGGGCTTGAGCTGCTAAACCAGCACTCACCATGGTGAAAAATTCGGTCAAGTTAGCTTCTGAATCTGGTGTACTTTCATCAAATCCTGGGACCTGGGAATTTCTGATAATACCTCCTTCGTTCATCTTGTGACCCATTTTTATTAAGATTTGGTATGACAATTCACGAGTTCTTTCGTTAACGTCCTTGGTGGACATGATGATTTCCTGTAACACAGCTGGAATGAAGTGTAAATCTTGTTGTGGTAATAAGTCAAGTATGATGTTGATGGTAGTTAATCTTGAAGGTCTGGCTGAGTTATGGGTTATTTCAATGGTTTGAACAATGACATTCTCAATTTCATTGATGAATTTGAGTATGGCTTGTTTACCGTTTTCAGTTTCTGATAATCTGGAGATAATTCTGTATGATCTTTTCTGTAATAATTGGTCATTTGGTAAGATAACAGTGGATGAAAAGATACTGAATAATGCATTGTAAGAAGATTCTGGAACGTATTTGGCCATGGCGACCACAAGATCCATCATTGTAGAACTCAATTTAGTTCCATCATTCTTCTTCTTATCTGAACCTTCAGCACTTTCTTCATCCATGGCATTCTTCAATAAAGCACAAACCTTGTTGAAAGTGTTTTCCAAATCATCTTTGGCAATAACCTGTAAATAACTATTGATAGTTTCCAAAACAAAACCTCTAGAGTCTGGAACAGTAGATGAGAACACATTGAATAAGACTGACAAGATATTGGAAGCCTTGGAAGACAAATATTTCAAGTTTTTCTTAGAATCTTTGATAGAAATTTGTTCTTGAATTAAGAGGTCATCAGCCACTGCACCTTCACTATAAGCAAGGTTGGATTCAACTAATAATCTTAAAGCATGACAAATTGGCACTCTTAATTCGACTTTAGAATACAAAAGATCAGCTAATTGAGCAGCAAAACTATCATCAAAACTTTTAGTTAAGTCCTTTGGTAAGTCACAGAAAGGTGGCAATAAGGACCAAATTTGATCAATGATAGTTTCAAAAATCTTCACATGAACTGACTCTTTATTAGAAGCAGCATTGATTTTGGATTCAAACACTTCAACTAATGGAAGGATATTCAATTTGAAGTATCCCAAGTCGGCAACACGAACATGGTCTCTTAATAAAGGTAATAACCAAGCTCTACCGGGTTCTTGGCCACCGTTTAAATTCAAAGGAAGAACTCCCAATACAACATCTGGTCCCATAGTAGAAATGGATGCAGCAATGACATCTTCAGCTTCTTTATTGTAAGGAAAGTTATCGGTTTCGTTGGTACGCCATTGACCAATAGTTTCCAATATTCCTAAAAAGTCAGGGTTACAACGAGTTCTTAATTTTAATATCGTGGCACTGACGAGTTCCAAAACTTCTTTACTGGCATTTTGGTACTTGATGGTTAACAATTCCTTTTCAATATGTTCGGCAATGAAAGTTATAACATCATCCACATTTTCATAGATCTCATTGGTAATACCATTAGAAGCAGTTGGCTGAAGTAAGTAGTTGTCAGGAATGGTTTGAGTAATGATGGCAATCAAACATTGTGATGCTGAAATATATATATCACTGGAATCAGATCCTAGGTATTGGGAAACAATTGGTAACACTGTTGGCAACTTAGACAAACAGACGTCAGGAGCAAGAGATGAATAACTTTCTAATGCTTTGGCAACTACTGCTAACCATGAGGCTGCCAAATGAGTATCATTTACTGAAGGCTTCAAGTCGAAAATAATGTCCAAAACCTTAGTGAACTTTTCGACATCAATAATATTAGACATGGAGGAAAACAAACCATCAAAAGCAGCAAATGCTGAGGATACCAAATATTGATCTGAGGTCTTGGAGATTTCTAACAAGGCATCGCAAAGAGGTTCAATTTGAGTTTGAGGCCAGGCATTGACAGAAGTGATAGATGCAATTAATTGTAAACAGTGTATTATGGCAGTATTTGTTTCCTTATTACTATTTCTCTTATTGGTTTTTTCTTCAAATAAGGTTACTAATCTTTTCAATGATAATTCACCACAAATTGGAGCAGCTATATGAGTTGGGGAAGGAGATGCAGGAGGGTTTTCCAAAACCTTCTTCACTGCTTCTTGTGCTCTTCTTCTAACTTTTGGTCTTGGATCAAATGATAATTCGAGTAAACCAACCATGGCCCTCTTAGGAGAAACATTACCAGAAGAGTTCCATTGACTGTAATCTTGAGCCAAGAGCAAAGTTTCCAAAGCTCCAATAGTGGATCTGACCAAAGGAGCTTCAGAATCGGGATGAGTCAATGGCGGAGCTAATTTGGTTAAAATTTCAGAAAATTTACCCTTCAATAAAGGTTTAGGAGTGAATGGGAAGATTAAATCCAAGAAATAAGCAGTGGTTGTGGCCAAATTTTTATCGAGAATTTCATCACCCTTGATAGTCTGGTCTAATAAGGATAAGAAAGATACGAAATAAGCAACAGGAGTCTTTTCATTCTTTTGTTCTTCGATATTTTCCTCAACGGCTGATAAGATGATTGCCAAATTCTTTTGGTTTTCTAATTTGGAATTGATTTGAGACTTGATTTTACTCAACTTCTCTTCCATAATGAAGATATCTTCAGTTATTCCCCCGTCAGGGTTATTATCAGTCATGGTGGTGGTAATATATCTGAATAAATCGGTGTCGATGCTAGTATAATTTCTGATTTTAGATATTTTTCAATGTCTTCTCATCGCAGCTGAAAAAAATTCTCGCCTGCACAGAAGCCTCATTACATTTTTTGCAATCAATAAACCATACCAGAATCCAAAAAGCTGCTAGAATCAAGGAGCTGCAATTTACGTTTTCTCAGTTATAGGGGATTGAATGAAGTAACAGTGGATACTATGAGTATAGATAATTTCTTATTGTAGGTTTTACGAGCGGTCATGGAAAAAAAGTTAGACCTCACTAACCCTACTCCAACAAAGCACCAAGAACAATTCAAGGGTGAGCCTGTCAATTTTTAGTACATTAAAACATTATCTATACAATTAAGTGTGTGCTTAATGAAGCTTGTCTCCACAATAGCTCACTTCCAAGGTCGCAAACGGAATAGAGAGCAAAAAGTTACTCAAAACTTGAGGCAAGTTATCAACATAAAGCTCAAGGTCAATAGTACCTTTTGGTGTTTCCATAGAGATTTTCTTAGTGATATACATCATATGAAGTATATCAGCTTCACTAAAAATCGAAAACACCAATTTATAATTCATTGGTTTGACTTGTCTTTTGCTTGCCTTCGCAGCCAATTGTCTTTTTCTTAGGGTGTTGTTAAACCTGGTAGGCTTGTGTTGAAGACTCTCATACGAAAAAACTTTTGAATAAGTTAAAGTCTTTCTTTCTAAGTGAATTCTTTGATAAATGCTGTTTGAAATGCTAGAATAAAGGAAAAATGGATTACAGTTGGAACATAAATAGTAATCCTTGCCATTTTCAGAAAATTTCAGCACCCTGATGATACCCGTTGAAATTGGTTGGGGAGCTAATACCTGAGTAGACATAGTTTTGAAGATCTTTGGTTCGTTAGGAACTGTGCAGTTGAAAGTTGCTAAAATAGGAGCAGTAATTTCAAAGTTAGGACGCATTGTTGCCAATGGTGAAATGATATCCAAGATTTAAACACTGGGAAAACTTCCTGAATTTATACAATTCAGAAATGAACTTAGTTTATTTGCAGCCATGAAAATAGGAATCTCCAAATATAGAAATTAAGTATGTTGTATGGTGAAGTTTCCTCAAATTTAGGTTATTTTTAGATCGTTTGGCTGCGAAAATAAAAGTGTCAACGAATCTGTTCAAGTTGCCATAAATGGCTGTACAAATTGCAACTATAGATATAATTGCAATGAATCTTTTCCAAATAATTTATAAATGGGAACAATAACAACTCTGTTTGCAAATGAATTTCCTTCAGCATATCTTGAAGTTATCTGAGCATACAAAAAAATGATAGACCTTGAGTAAACTTTAAGCACCTATTCAGTATCTTTTTTCCAATGATCCCATCCCTATCAGATACTAAAGCAATCCTTTCAGTATAAACTGTGATAAAGAGTGTAAATTTGTACAGTAATCAATTTGTGAGAAAATGCAAAGTTTTTGGCATTTGACACAATCGAGGGTGAATTCTAACCAATTGCTGCGAATTTTTAGTTACATTTGAAAAAAAGTGTGAAAAAACATATATATACTTTTTTTTTTTTCATTTTTAATTAATAAGAGGTCATTAACAAAGTTTTTTTAAGATATTATCAATATAAAAAAAAACTAGAAAATCAAAACATACGTGTCAAAAACTTACAAAGCAGCAGCAAAGTAGTAGACCAAAGCACTAAGACCAGCAACCCCGGTCCAGAAACCCCACACAGCACCAGGACCATTTATTCTAACGTCACCAGTTCTGCTGAACCAGACTCTTCCACCGTGAGGAACAATCAGGGCTTTAATAACGTTATCTTTCTTTTGGTTGTAAGGAGGATATCTAACACCCACAACGAAATCATTGTAGAATTTTTGTTCCAAAGTGGTTCTCTCATGAGTAAAATTACGGAATGAATGAATACCATGATAACCACCACCAAGACCGGATTGACCAATACCACCAAATGGAGCGTTAGCCAAAGCAGCATGCATGACGGTATCATTGACAATAACAGCACCGGATCTAACGGTAGTTAAAACCTGGTTAACTTGAGGGTTCTTTCTTGAGTTTTTACCACTGGTGAAAACGTATTGAGCCAAAGGAGTATCGTGACGTCTAACAATGGTAGTTAAAGCGTCAGTCAAGTTAGAATATTCAATGATTGGCAAGATAGGACCAAAAAGTTCGGCTTGCATAGATGAATCATCCCAGTCAACCCCATCAAGAACTGTTGGAGCAATGTATCTGGTGGCAGCATCACGTTGGCCCCCGAAAACGATTTCACCCTTGGAAGTATCAATGATTTTGGATAAATTATTGAAGGCACGATCGTGAATGATGTGAGTGTAGGTTGAATCATCCTGGGAAAGATCTGGGTAGAATTCTTCAGACAAGATTCTCTTGACGGCAGCAATGAACTTAGTTCTCAAGGATTCATGAACCAAAACGTAGTCCACGGCAATACAAGTTTGACCAGCGTTGGTGAAACGACCCCAAAGGACTCTTCTGGCAACAACATCGATGTCCTTATCCTTGATATCATCGAGAAGAATGGCTGGAGACTTACCACCCAATTCCAACAAAACTGGAGTCAAGGTTTCGGCAGCTTTTTTGGCAATAATGGTACCCACCATGTTATTACCAGTGTACATGATCTTGTCATACTTTTGTTCCAAGGCAGCAGTGGTTTCGGGAATTCCACCATTGATGGCATAGAATACATCTGGGTCCAAGGCATTGGAAAAGACCGTGGAGAGAAGCTGGGAGAAATGAGGAGTCAATTCCGAAGGCTTGAACACCACGGCATTACCACCAGCAATGGCACCAACAATGGAGCTGACAGCCAAGAAGATAGGGTAGTTGAAAGGGGTGATGATCAAAACGACCCCCAAAGGAATTCTTTCGGTATAAACTGGGTTGGCTTTCATATTAATTGGCAAGTCAGTCACTGGTTCTGGCTTGATCCACTTGTGCAAGCTGGACATGGTGTGGAGAAGTTCATTGATGGTAGTAACGAACTCCAAGTTTCTGGTTTCATGGCCGGAACGGAAGAAATCCTTTTCCAAGGCCTCGACAAATAAGGCCTCGTTATCCTTCATAGCAAAGTAGATGTTTCTGAGCTGATTCAAACGGAATTGGATGGAATGGGTCTTTTGGGTCTCATGGAAGGCCCTGGTAAGTCTTTCGACCCCAACCGGAATCTCTTCCAACGGAGTATATTTCAAAGGACCGGTGTCGGCTTTTGCAGCTGGCACCGACTTTTTGGTGATCTTGACAGGGTCCTTTGGCTTGGAGGCAACGGTGGTTGGAGGCACGATTTTTTCGGCTACGGGGGCAGGGGGAGACATACTGTTGAAGTTAAAGGAGCAATTGAAAGAAAGATGAGTAAATTCAAAAAAAATAGATTTCAATCGATTAAGGCAGACCCGGAAACAAATCTTTTTTTTTGACTGGTGGAGCCAACATATTTATTTGTTTTAGACAGAGATGGTTCCTCCATATTTCTAGAGCTGTGCCCCTCATTCGGGCGTGCGAAAAAAGAGAAAAAAATCCCAGTCCGGCCACAAGCTTTGCCTTCAAATCCTGTCTGGGACAGGCCATAATGTGGCAGGCCGACAGAACATCACATGGAGGAGCGATTCATGGGGAACCCAGTGAGAGGGCTCATGTGAAAAATGTGGATGATTTGGGTAGTTCGCTGCACAAATCCAGATATACGCGGGCGCTCGGGGTAGCATTTCGGAGCATTGGCAGTCCCGACGGGAAGGCCACGCACGGGGGTACGGGTGTTGCAGGTTGCATTTACAGGTTGCGCTCGGGCTTGCAGGTTGCAGTGGCAGGTTGCGTGGGGTTGCAGATTGCGCCAGATAACCTGCGCTCGGCCTTATCAGGTCCTAATGAGCTGCAGATGTGGTTCCAAGACCAGGAATGTGACGATTACTCAGCTCTTACCGTTTACTGAGCTTACCGTCAATTGCTCTTACCATCAACAGAGCTTTGTAAAGCCTACACATACACTACAGAGCCATGGCAGATCCTACAACGCCAATGCCTGAATCGGCCCATTCTATCGTGACCCCCATCCCTCACAAACCCTTCCAGCATCTCTCCATGGACCCCCATACGAAGGCCAGCGACGCCAACCCATCGCCGGGAGAGAAGAGGGCGCCGCAGCTCAAAGTCAAGAAGGAACCCAACTTGAAATCGTGCTTGTCTCCCCCAAAAGAGTACCGGGAAGAGATGCCGGCATCAGAGCCTCCCAGCACCAGCTTTACGCCCACCGAGATGACTAACGTTCATCCCTCATTCGTTATTGAAGAAGATGCCATCAGCCCCAATAAGCACGGACTTTTGGGCCTCAGCCAGGCCGGAGTCGCTGTTCCCGTGCACGACGAAGAATATGCCCATTCTCACGTCCAGTACACCCCCATCATCGCTGCCGAGTCCATCAGCAGCCGGCCCACGACGCCATTGCTGCCCGCAGCGTCTCCAACCGGCCGGTTGGTTGTAGAGCGCATGGGGGGCCGTTCTCGGGCCAGTTCCATCAACTCTCAGGGGTCCATCAGGTCGGCCCAGTTGGTGGACGAGGTGCTAAGTGCATCCATCAGCAGAGAGGAATTACTAGCAGAAAACGACCAGAAACTTCACTTGTTAATTGGAGTCACAGGATGTATTTCCATAGCCAACAACTTGTTTCCTACCATCGACAAGTTGTTTGAATTGTACACCCGGGACCGGTTGGAGATTCAGGTGATACTAACGAAGTCGGCCGAGTTGATTTTGGCCGACAAACTCTACAAATTCGAGCGGTTGGGCGTAAAGGTTTGGTTCCACGACGATGGGGTCAAACATTATCTCATGAGCAAGGTGCGAGAATCACCCAAACTCCCCAATTTAAATGCTACTGCTCCCAATGTACTTTCGTACGATCTCCAGAAATGGACCGACATTTTGTTGCTAGCACCGCTTTCGGCCAATTCCATGGCAAAGATCATTAACGGGTTGGCCGACAACTTGTTGACAGACTTGCTCCACATCTGGCCGCCGCCCCATCTTCCTCCGTCGCCGAAAGTGTCGCAGGCCCCAAACGCATCGGTCATAGCCAACAATATGGTGTCGTCGAAGCCAATTGTTGCGGTGTTGTCACTAACCAGCTCGATGTACTCGCATCCCATCACCAAACGTCAATTGGTGCTTCTCCAGGAAACGTATCCCAACATGAGCATTCTCAAGCCAGTAGAAAAGTACGTGGATGTGGACGGGAACATTTCGATGGGAGGAATCAGGTCGTGGCGAGAAGTGGTGGACTTCTTATGCAAGAAACTCGGAGCACCACCTGAGCCTGAGGACGACCAGGGGAACGAGGGAGGCGAAGATGCAGAGGATGAAGAGGGAGATCAAGATGATGAAGATGATGAAGATGACGAGGATGATGACGAGGAAGAGGGTGCGGAAGATGAGGAAGTGGTAGCGGAAGAGGTGAAGGAAAGAAGCAAAACGGGAGTGTAGAGAGAAGATAAGGAAGTGACGAAAAGAGATAAGGAAGAAGCAGTGAATAGGGTGAATAGACGAATTATGGCCAAGAATTGATGAAGAAGAGAGAGGAACGGGCACTATATCGACTCTGGAGATTATGGAGAAGAGCAGAGAAAAGAGCAGAGAAAAGAGAAAAGAGCAGAAAGCAAGGAAGTCCGTTTTTTCAGAGAACAAACCCAGAGATTAGAAGACCCAGAGAAGAGTAGAGAAATGGAAATCCGTTTTTCAGAATAGAAGACCCAGAGACAATTCAGAGAAAACTTCACAGCAACTCAGACAACTCCGAGACTCAGATCAAGTCCGAGAAGAGCAACGTGAGAAGTCAGAAGTCAGAGTCAGAGAATACTCAAAAGTCCCAAAACGCTCGGAACCATTCTTTCAGAAGATCTTCAGAAGCTCTTCAGAAGCTCTTTCAGAAGACATCACGTAGACACTATGTAAACGACATTACACATCATGCCAACCCTCCGTAGCCATTCCCTCTTCACAGACGAATTCAGACTATCACAGGATTGCAGCCATTGTGCGATTCGCAACGTGAAAAAGTGAAAAATTCCCTGTGGTTGGCCCACCCCCACATATAAACTGCTGGTCCCCCCCTACAACCCCTCCACCAGCACTATCTCACCATGAAAGACTTTGAATACGACCCCTCGACCTTCTCCAAGAAGGAGGTCTTCATTGGCGGCATCAACACCTTCGTGTACAATTCCGAAGCCCTTGTTCCGTACGTCCAAAAGTTCAACGACCAGGCCTCTTCCGCCGAAGACCACGCTTCGTTGAAGGACTTGCCAGTAAACGTTCACTACTTGGTCCATTACCGTGGTGGAGACCATACCTTCACCGAATCGGTGGCCTACAATGTGTTACAACAGTACTATTCCAAGAAACAGGCCGACCCTGTACCTTTAATCTGCGTTACCTTCGATAACCGGAACCACGGAACCCGTACCGTCGACAAGAAGTACAATTCGTCGTGGAAATCGGGCAATGACACCCACGGATTGGACATGGTCAGTCAAATCCACGGAAATGTCCAGGATTTGAAGCTTATCACCGAGTACTTGCCTAGTTATCTCAATTTGGAGTACCACATGTCGGACTTTGTCAAGCATAACGTCGAAACCAAGGTCCAATTCCGTAACATCTTCAGTGGGTACTCGGTAGGAGGCCATACGGTCATCCGGTTTGCCCACAAGCACCCGGAATTGATCACGGTACTCAATCCGGTGGTTGGATGTTCTGCTTTGACCAACTTATTGTTAAACAGATTGCTCAAGATCAAGTCTGACCACGCCGACTTTGACAAAAAGTGGTTCTACGCCGACTACAGCGAATTGCCATTGACAGAAGAGCAGAGAGAGAAGCAGTACCCAGAAGCCTTCCACAAGGACCTCAGCCAGGAAGACATCAGCATCTTTGAAAACTTCCCTTTTGCCAGCATCAATACGTTTGCCAGCTTTGGTGCCGACGATACGTTGGTTCCTCCCAGCTTGACGCGGTTGTGGATCGAATTGTACGAGAACAACAACCCCCAGACCAAGCTGGTGGTGCAGCCAGGCGTGGGCCACGACGTGACCGCCGAAATGATCGACACCTTCACCTCCTGGCTTGTCACCCAGGTGTAGTTGCGAAATGAAACAACACCCAGAGTCGTTGTAATATGAAACAACACCCAGAGTAGTTGCAATATGAAACAATGTCAAACAGTGTAGTCGGTATGAAATGCAAAATACGACACCTTCACCTCCTGGCTTGCCAGATGTAGCTGCCATATGAAACAAACACGACACTTAGCACGTCATCCAGTGTAGCTGCCATATGAAATGCAAAATACTGCTTGTGCCAATGTAGAAAATATTTTTCATGTGCTCTTATCGCTTTCTTATCGCCATGCGTCATGTCTTATCGTGACACATTTTGCCAGAGGCCATAGGCTGGGCCCTACAGCTCAAAACAGGTCCGTCTACGCAGCATGTAAGGGTCTATTGCAGGAGCTGACCAAAGTAGCTCAGGAAAAAGGGCAAATCCAAGAACCTATCGACCAAGGAGCTTTAGACTGTAAGAGCCTAAGCTTACCAAGGTTATTCTCTGTAAGATCTAGCGCAGCCCCATCAATACGCAGCCAAACCCTTTGGCAGCAATCTCATATGATCTGTGGTTTTGTGGGTGGTCACAATCGTTATAATTTGTAAAGGACCCTGTATTTGCATAATGCCATAAACCCATTTGACACAGATAAGCAAGCAGCAGTACTGATACAAAGCACAGACACCAACTACGAAAGCGCAGACACCAACTACAGTAAGATCAGATACTAACTACAATAGCAAACACAGTAAGTACATACATTGCAATAAGCACATACACTACAGTAAGCATATACACTATAGTAAGCACAGCAAGCACAGTAAGCACACAGTATGCACACACAGATGCTAAGCCAGCAGCCCACCCTGGGCCCAATGCCGCACCAACGTGGACCCAGGCCCCGGCCGGTCGCACCACAGCGCCTCCCCGGCCCCTTTTGTAGCCCCCCCCATCGTCGTTCCAATTCGGGTTCGGCTCCACTTTTTTTTTTTCTTCTGTTGTTATCATTCGTCTATGGTTTGAATGACCCCATCTCTTGCAATCCTGTCGCTATAACTCCCATTCCTTCTCCATTTCGACATGCTCAAGTCTCAGGTCAGTGCCGGGGCGCATACCAGCTCATTGCAGTCCAGCATGTCCCAGCACATGGAGCATAATGCCTCGTTCAGACGCAATAGTTACACCAGCAGTATCGGATCCAATAACTTCCGACACCTGTCCAACGAAGTGGTCAATTTCATTACTTTCAATCAGGATGCCTCGTGTGTGGCCGTAGGATTGGCTACCGGCTATAAAATCTTCAATTGCAAGCCCTCATTCAAGAAATGCTACCAGCTCAAAAAAGACGAATCCATTGGCATCATCGAAATGTTGTATTGTACATCTCTAATTGCCGTAGTGGGGCTAGGAGATGAACCAGGAACCTCTCCAAGAAAGCTTAAGATCATTAATACCAAGCGGCAGGCCACAATTTGTGATTTGATCTTTCCCTCCACCATTCTTCAAGTTAAACTCACCAAATCTCGAATGATCGTGCTTTTGGAAGATCAGATTTATATCTACGACATCACCAGCATGAACCTCTTACACACCATCGAAACCAGTCCGAATTCTGGTGGTCTCTGTGCCATTTCCAACGATAGTTGTGACGAAGACTTCAAGAGTTATTTGGCGTACCCTTCACCTCCTAAAACCATCACTCACGATTCCTTGCTAGTAGCAGGTATTAACACCAACGGAGGATCCAATTCCGTACAAAACAACGTGCAATCCGTGAGCAGTAGCCCTAATAGAGTAGGAGATGTGATTCTTTTTGATCTTGAAACCTTACAGCCCATGTCAGTAATTGAGGCCCACAAATCATCTTTGGCAGCCCTAACTCTCAGTAATGACGGAACCCTTTTGGCCACTGCCTCCGATAAAGGAACCATTGTCAGAGTGTTTTCCGTAGAAACAGGAGTGAAGTTGTACCAATTCAGAAGAGGAACTTATCCTACCAAGATCTACTCATTGAATTTCAGCTCAGACAACAGATACGTTGTGGCCACGAGTTCTAGTGAAACCGTGCACATTTTCCGCTTGGGCGAAGAAGAATCGTTGGAAAGCAAGCACCGTAAGAAGAGAAGCTTGAAGAAGAAGAAAAAGCAGCAACCAGAAACAATTGCTGAGGAAAATGAAGAAGAAGAAAAGAAGTCTGGGTTGAAAAAGAGTGATTCTAACGAGATAGACAACCCAGACGATGATGACGACGATGTAATCCAAGATGATGGCGATGATAGTGATGCTCAGGACGAAGAAGATGATGACGATGACGACGATGATGACGAAGAATCATTGGAAGTGGTTTCAAGTAAATCAAGAAAGCTATCACAAGGTTCTACCAACTCCTACGCCAGTGTTTCGTCCAATATCAGCAACGAAGAAAACAGCAGTAACCCGGGGTCGCCTCTGCAGCCCAAGTCTGATCCTGTAGTGGACCTGACAAGACTCTCTGTGGCCCGGTTAATCAGACGGTCATCGCAGACTCTCGGCCGGAAAGCAGCCCAGAAGATGGGTGATTTCCTTCCGTCTCGATTCTCGTCGATATTGGAACCCACCCGTCACTTTGCATCGTTGAAAATCAATACCATAGGCAAAGACGTCAAGTCCATAGCCGTTATCAACAACGAGATCCAAAAAGATCTCGTGCCTCAGTCGTATATCTACTCCAAAGACGCCACTTCTCACTCCCAGAAAGATTTGAATGCCTACTACGCCAACACCAACAACGGCTCCTCTAAAGACTTGCTTACGTTAAACTTAATCCACATTAATGTGGTGACTTCTGATGGTATCTTCTACACTTACGGGTTGGACCCCGAAAGAGGTGGGGATTGTATTCTCCTACACCAATATTCCCTCTTGGACGAAGGCGTTTAAGTCGTCTGGTCATTCTGCATTTTTTTTCTTTATTTCTCCATCTCTTATTTATTGAATGTTTTCTATAAAGTCAGGCTTCTTATCGACCGGCCACCAGTCGGAATAGATGTAGTTTTATACGCGACATGCACGTGACACTGCACAAAATGCGCTGAAAAATCGATGAGCTTTTTTGCTGTAAAAAACGATTTCAACTCTTCTCATTTGCCTTTCTTTACCTACAATTATCGATGTTGACCCAAAGGAAGAGACTTTTGAGTGGCTTGACCGCTACTTCCAAGGTCTTCGTGAGATCCAGAAATGGGAATGCCACCAAAATTGTCAGAGAACACTATTTAAGAGACGATATTCCCTGCTATTCGAGGGCCTGTCGCAAATGTCATGAAATCTTAAAGCCCGATGCCAATGGCGAATTGCCCCAATTCATATTGTCAGAAACTCCATTAAAAGTGGATGGAGTACCTCATTATATAGTTGTGGATACCAACATCGTATTGCATGCCATAGATTTGTTAGAAAACGCTGACTGTTTCTATGACGTTATCATCCCCCAAACCGTCCTTAATGAAGTGAGAAATCGCTCGTTACCAATCTACCAAAGAATCAGATCGTTGGTTAAATCCGACGAGAAGAGATTTGTAGTGTTCCACAACGAATTCAGTGAGTCCACCTACGTATCCAGAAACAAAGACGAATCCATAAATGATAGGAACGATAGAGCCATTAGAAAGTGTGCTTCTTGGTACTACAAGCACTTAAATGATAATAACGTTAGCGATAAGATCAACATTATCTTCTTATGTGATGACAAAGATAATCGTGCCAAAGCTCTTAAGGAAGGAATAGATGCTAGATCTTTGACGGAATATATTGATATCTTACCTAACTCCGAGGATTTGAAAGATTTAATTCCTAGTGATTCCAATTCCTTTGATAAAAGTAAAGGTGGTGATGAAACCACATACCCCGAGTATTACTCCAATTCTAGAACCATGGCTGGTATTAAAAACGGAACTTTGTACCAAGGTATATTGAACGTTTCCACCTACAACTTCTTGGAAGGAACAGTTCAAACTCCTGCTTTCAAAAAACCCCTTTTGATCATTGGTACCAAACACCTTAATAGAGCATTTAATGGGGATTCTGTTATAGTCGAATTATTACCCAAGAGCAAATGGAGAGAACCATCCACCACCATCGTGGAAGAGGGAAATGACGATATAGGTGAAGGAGAAGATGAAGAAGGAGAGGATATAGAAGGTACAGGAAGTATAATATCCGACAAGGAACGTAGAATTTTGGCTCAGGAGGCCTTAAGAGCAACCTCATCAAAAGAAGAAACTGAAAAGAGCAGATTACAACCAACAGCTAAGGTTGTGGGGATTGTTAGACGGTCATGGAGATACTATGTTGGTCAAATTGCCCCAAGTTCAGTATCAGAAAGTGACAGTGGACATGCTTCAAAGACTTGTTTTGTCATTTTAATGGATAAAGTTTTACCAAAACTCAGAATTCGTACCAGAAAATCAAAGGAATTACTAGGACAAAGAATCGTGGTTGCAGTTGATTCGTGGCCATCCAACTCCAAGTTTCCTCAAGGTCATTTTGTTAGAGCTTTGGGTGCAATAGAAAGTGCCGAAGCTGAGACCGAGGCATTACTATTAGAGCATGATGTCGAATACAGACCATTTGCTAAAAACGTTTTGGACTGTTTACCTAAAGAAGGAGACAGCTGGGTTGTTCCAGAAAATTTGAATAATGGTGATCCTCAATTAGCCAAACGTAGAGATTTGAGAGACAAGTTGGTGTGTTCAATTGACCCTCCAGGATGTGTGGATATTGATGATGCCTTACATGCTCGTCAACTTCCAAACGGTAACTACGAAGTTGGGGTTCATATTGCTGATGTTACTCACTTCGTCAAGCCAAACACTGCCTTGGATCAAGAAGGGGCTGCCAGAGGTACCTCTGTATATTTGGTGGACAAAAGAATTGATATGCTTCCAATGTTACTTGGTACCAATTTGTGTTCGTTGAAGCCTTACGTTGAAAGATTCGCCTTTTCTGTCATTTGGGAATTGGATGAAAATGCCAACATTGTAAATATTGATTACATGAAATCTATAATCAAGTCTCGTGAAGCATTTTCTTATGAACGGGCTCAAAACAGAATAGATGATCCAAACCAAAACGACGAGTTGACCCAATCAATGAGAATCTTATTGAAGTTATCGAAAAAATTGAAACAAAAGAGATTGGATGCTGGTGCTCTTAACTTAGCATCCCCTGAAGTTAAAGTGCATATGGATAGTGAGACTTCTGATCCTGGTGAGGTTGAAATCAAGAAGTTACTCGAAACCAACTCTTTAGTTGAAGAATTCATGTTGTTCGCCAATATCTCGGTAGCTAGAAAGATTTATGATGCATACCCCCAAACCGCTATGTTAAGAAGACACGCAGCCCCACCAGCTACTAATTTTGAAGTCTTGAATGAAATGTTGAGAGTAAGAAAGAACATGCATATTTCTTTGGAATCGTCCAAGGCTTTGGCTGATTCGTTAGATCGTTGTGTGGATGCTAAAGATCCTTACTTCAATACCTTATTACGTATTATGTCCACCAGATGTATGATGGCTGCTGAATACTTCCCATCAGGATCATATGGGTACCCAGAATTCAGACATTATGGGTTGGCTGTTGATATCTACACTCATTTCACATCTCCAATCAGAAGATACTGTGATGTGGTGGCTCATAGACAATTAGCTGGAGCCATTGGCTACGAGAATTTGGACTTGAGTCATAGAGACAAGAACAAGATGGAACTTATTGTTAAGAATATTAACAAACGTCATAGAAACGCCCAGTTCGCTGGTAGAGCCAGTATTGAATACTACGTTGGACAAGTCATGCGTAACAATGAATCCGAACAAGAAGGTTACATCATCAAATGTTTTAACAACGGTATAGTGGTGCTAGTTCCTAAGTTTGGGGTGGAAGGATTAATCAAATTGGAGATGCTTGGAGATGTTAATTCTGCCAACTACGACGAAGACAGATTTGAGCTCTCATTCACCGATTTGAACGGCAAACCAAGAAAGGTTTCCGTTTTCGACAAGGTTCAAGTAGAAGTTAAGTCTATCAAAGATGAAGTTACTGGTAAGAGAAAGGCTCAATTGTCGTTAAAGTAAAAAAAATACGTCAAAACAGTTTTTCCGGATTGCGGAGACGAATAAATCCGAAATCTAAAGTAGAGGAAAAACGTCTATTCGATAGATAAATAGTATATATACATTAGGTCATGTAAATTAAATGAGTAGTAAAGTTATGTGTTATAAGATCATGAAGGTTTAAAAAAGATTATTCGATGTATTCCACGATTTGCTTGATGGTGACCATTTTGATACCATGTTGTTTGCAGAATTTCGTACAGTCGTCCAATCTCATCATTAATCCATCTTCGTCTCTGACCAATTCGCAGATGACAGCAGCTGGTTGCAAGCCAGCCAACTCAGCCAACTGGACACCAGCTTCGGTGTGGCCTCTTCTGTTCTTCAATAAACCAGGAACGGCTCTTAATGGTAAAACATGGCCTGGTCTTATGAAATCCAATGGTTTGGAAGAAGGGTCGGCCAATTTGGTGGCAGTTAATGCTCTGTCGTGGGCGGAGATACCAGTGGTGGTTCCGTCAGCGTAGTCACAGGTGACGGTGTAAGCAGTACCGTGTCTGTCGGTTTGGTCCTTCAACATTGGGTGCAAGTTCAAGGAATCGGCTCTTTCGGTGGATAAGGGAACACAGACGTAACCAGAGGAGTAACGAACAAGGAAGGCCATCTTTTCTTGGGTGATCAATTCGGCAGCAATGATCAAATCTCCTTCATTTTCACGATCTTCATCGTCCATCACCACCAAGAACTCACCGTTCTTGAATGCTTCAACCGCTTCAACAACGGTAACAAATTTATCAGTCATTATACTTATTATATGGGGAAAAGGCGGAAAGAAGGGTCTGGAAAAAGTTCGGAGAAAAAAATCACACTGGTTCAAAAAAAAAGTAGTAGTTCAGAGAGAAACCCTAGTAGGAAGTAAGAGGAAACCTAGTTATTTATATAGATCTGAGCTTGCAACCCACACTTTCATACGTTGCAAATGTAAAAGAAGTGATTGTTAAAATTACAAATTCCAAAAAAAAAAATATTCGATACAACTCTAAATATTTGTCATAAACTGTCAGTCATTATTAATGCATCATCGACTCACAAGTGAAAAATTAAACATATCGCCATTTTCCACCTACAAAACCTTCCGCAGTCGGAATTCGTTAGGGGAAAAACTTACAGACCGCCTAATGGCTCTCTGAAGGTGTAGGAGCATACAATATAGGAGAGTGAAATTGCCTGTGGGTTGGTCAGTGTAAGAGTTTTATCCTTTTAGCTGGGGCATGGTTGCCGGAGTATGCAGTTAGGAAATCCGAGGGTGAAATTTCACGTGAGCACAGGTTTCTGATACGCTTTGGGACAACTTGGGAGCTGTGCAATTGGCCCAAAAGACACCGTTGGACGCCGTTATCAATTGCATCAGTTGCTTTTGACGTTTCCATCAAAAAAATAGGGTGAAATTAGCCTAATTCTGTTATACTTCCCTGTGGGTGCCAATTTCACAGCCATTCTCTGGAGGAAAAAATATAAAACCACCAATTATCGGTGGGTTCGAGAAATGAATATGAATTCGAGCCGTTGGTTCCTCATATCGATCGGCTTTCGGTCTATGATGAATTTCACCCGCTTACGAGGACAATAATCTGCACAATGCCAGGTGGCCCACCCAGAGGCTTCTGACAACTCCGGCTTTTGACACAAGATCCGTACCTCTGCTCAAAAACCCGTGCCCCGGCACTATGTCAATATCAGGCCCCATTTTTCACTATGGGCAAGAGCCTGTTGCTTCAGCTATTCACCATGGAAGCGCCAAAAATCAGTAAGAGTATCTCCAAAACATACCCCAGCGATGCGGAAGCGGAGTTCACATTCCAGAAGATCGAATTGGGGGACAAGATCGTGTTGAACGTATATCATAACGGCATCATCGACACTACTTTTGACATTCCTATCTCTTCAAGAGCTGCTATCAACTCTTCTACCTTGAGCATGCAAAATAATGAAGACAGTCTAGGTGTAGAGCCAATAATACTAGTAGGAGACCCCAATAATCTCAAAATCCAGATTATTGCCAGTCAAATAGGTAAGTTGGTGTTGCTACTGAAGACTCCAAAAAACCTAATACTCTCCATTGCCTCTCGATGGTTTGGGAGAGGAGACGAAACTAATGACCAGGACTTTGAAAAGTTGATGTTTGTATTGTCAGGTGTGAAAGAGATAATAGAGTAATTTATAGACTGCACAATACTCTTACAAACTGACTATTGCACTGTGTAGCACAATTGCATTACTACCATTAGCTCTTAAATATTAATATTACGATATAGTACAATTATCACTCTATTAATTGTAGCAGTGTCTTATATACGAATGCTGTCTATTTCTTTGCTTTCTTCTCACGAGGTTTGACAGGAACTAATCTTTCCTTGTTACCCCAAACCAACTTATGGGGCTTCATGAATGAATCAAGAGTTTCAGTATTCACCTTAGCTCTTCTTTCTTGATAGTCAGCCACGAACTGTTGCACAACAGTAATGCATTCCTTCTTCATTTCACTAGATAAGATTTCTCCAGCTTTGTAGCCCTTGGCCAACTGTTCTAACTTCTCATCATCATCACTGAAGAATGACAAGTATTGGTAAGCAACATCAGTATCTGGGTTACCACCCTTTTCTCTATGTTCTTCCAAAGTAGCCTTACCGCCTGAGAATGCATATTTATTAATTTTCTTTTGAATTTGTTTGGCAGTATCACCCATGAAAATGGAAGTGGTAGAATCCGATGCCGACATCTTGGTAGAAGCCCCTTGCAATGCTGGGAAGAATTTGGCATGGATTAACGAAGGTTTAGAGAATTTCAATTTATCAGCAACATCTCTACAGACTCTAAAGTATGGATCCTGATCAATGGCACAAGGAATTAAACATGGGGTCTTAGGAGGTAAACCCAAAACGTCTGGGAATGAAGATGGGAAAGCAGTAGCAATTTGAACACTAGCAAAATGAAGTTTACCAATACAATCCGAATCTTGGAATCCAAATACGGCCTTAGCAGTAGAGGTGGTGATTTGTCTGGAAGTTCTAACAACGTTTTCATACAAAGCACCATTCATATATTCCAAATCAGAAAAGATGAAGGTATTTTCTGGGTTGAAACCTACAGCAATGATATCAGCAGCATTATCTTTAGCAAATTTCTTAACATCTTCGATAGTCAACTTAGGTTTGAATAAAAACTTTTCGTCATCGGTTAATTCCACCACTAATGGCACATCGAACACATCTTGCAACCATTTGGTGAAAATGAAAGGAACCATATGACCCAAATGCATCGAATCAGATGATGGTCCTCTACCAGTATATAAGAAGAAAGGCTCACCATGTTCATATAATTCAAGGATTTTGGATAAATCACGCTCTGAAAAGAACACTCCTCTCTTCAAAAATGGATGAGGTTCATTACCAGTCACTTGTTTGAACTTTTCAAGAGTTTCTTGGTTGATTTGTCTGGTACCAAATTGTTCAATTAACTTATTGTAGTCAATTCCTTGATTTTCACCATCTACAACAGCCCCTTCAACCTCCCAAGGAGTAACTTTTTGTTCAGCAGCAGCCTTCTTACCTCCTTCCAACGACAAATTGTTGACTTGTTCTTCAACTGACATTTTTGATCCGATATCGAACTATCAGTAGGTGACTAACTTCTGAACTTTTCAGATTTGCATCTTGGGAATGAGATTGGGCCAATTTACAGCTTAGGTTTCGGATTTGCATGTTACGTGAAATTTGCAGGTTACAAAAATTTTCACAGGTTATACCCACCACCATATAGTAACCACCATATAGTAGTTATATATTCACCTCTGGAAGTAACCATACAAGAGCTATTTCTGATATTATATTAATACATCGAGTATATATAAAATACGTTTAGAAAACGGATTTATAGAAGGGCGAGGGGAGAAGGTTAGATGTCTACATAAGAATCAAAAACTGACTTTTCAATCAATTTTGTCAACAAACAATTCAGTATTTTAATGTATTTCGTCATTATGGATTAAATTGGAAACGTTAAATTATTGTTTATTTGAAACCCATGCAAGAAGAAAAGAAATGACCAATATAAACAAATTTTTTTAAACCCATTTTAAAACAAATTTTATATAAATATGAGATAAATTTAAAATTAGTTTAAAAGTGTAATTTAGTGAAGAACCATTTGTTCTTACCGGCTTGATGTTTTTCTTCTAAAGCTTTCTTGACAATCTTTTTAGCTTCTTCTCTTTGAGATGGTTCTTCTAAAGATTCAGTAGTAACGGCACCTTTGAAAGATTCAACATCTAAAGAGTATCTAGTTGGCATTAAATGGTTGTAGTTAACTAATTTAACGAAAGGCTTAACTTTAGTTCTCTTAGCAACCTTTTTAGAATCCATGGATTTGGTAACTTTTAATGGGTTTCTTTCAACACCAACGACAATGGCGTGTGGGAATGGGTGAGATTTAGTACCTTCATCATGAGGTTTAACGATGACGACCTTCTTACCGGCGTAACGACCACGGACGACAATAGCTATTAATTGTTAGTAAATGAAGTTTTTTTATGGGCATCAAAATTTTCATTATGACGATCAATCAAAAGTCTATCCACATCCAATTTTCAATTAATCGTTCATAATAATCATTGTCGAGGTTGTTATCGTTGAATACATACCAACTTTACCTGATTTAATGAATTTAGCCATTTTTGGTGATGTTATTTATGCTGTAAAAGAAAGAAGGAAGAAATTAACAGTATGAAAAATTTTATTCCTAGTTAAAAAAATTCCAGTAGTATCTTGTGGTGAGAAGGAGGAGTGAGACTTTTTTTGATGTGCACAAAACGAAAAAAACCGATTATATAAGCAAAATGCCTAACTATGGCATCTCATCATGACACAAAATGGCGACCGGGTAACTGCGTGTATGCAGGAGAGGACGAAGAGGGGTGCGCGCTCGCCCGTATAAATATTTTGGCACGTGACCATTAGTGACTGCTTTTTTTTTGTAAATGGTCTACTCCATTTTTTGCAGTCATTTTACAATGGCACAATTGGCATAATTAATGCAAAGACAAATATATGAACTTTAAATATATCTATTTAATGGTGATGCTATTTTTTACGTTGGCTTCTTGCAAGAAACTTGGAATTCATGGTGGTGATCTTGGCCTGGCCATTTTTGTTGCTGGATGTAGTAGTATGATTCGTTTTTGGTTTGGCCCCAGGTTCACTATCCTTAGTGAAACTCGATCTTCTATTGTTGGTCACCGGGAGATGTGCACTATTGGAAACAGCCAATTGTGCTGCGTGTAGCATGACATTCTCTCCCTTATCTCCATTTTTGGCATTACCTAAACCAGTAGACATATTGATGGAATTGGTGGTTTTCATGGGTGGTGGAGGTTTACGTTTGGTGGAGGCTCCTTTTATTTTCATCTTGTTAGCCATCATGCTGTACTGTTTGTTTTCTGGACTAACTACTCGAGGAGATCTGGCATCTTCAGTACGGGGAGTTGTAGAAGCAGAACTGGGTTTCTTTTGACTTCTTTCTGCTGATTTAGCAGTCTTTCTTCCTGTCTGATTCGATTTGGTTCGAGTGAATGAAGGAGCATCGAGTAATCTTGTAGCTGACGATGATGCCGAACTACTACTAGTATCTACTCGAGAATTCGATCTTGATTTTTCCTGTTCTCGTTCAAACTGATTCAATTTAGATTTGGCTAATGCTTCAGTCCATTGGTTGATTTCAAAGTTTTCCACTTCAAATACAAATGTTGTCTGTGATGATTCGACAGCAAATAATCCAGTGGTAGGCACTGGGCCTCCACGTTGGGTTTTGATTGGAGCATTAGATGAAACCACTTCTTTGAACTGAATAAATGGGTAGTTCAAGAAGATTTCCGTGCAAAGCTTATACTTCTCCACTCCATCATCATCCTTCTTGCGGTAAAATATCAATACTCTTCCGTGAGAAGTTATCAATACAGTACATGATCTTGGTTTTTCTAATGGGTGTAATTTCACCGGTTCTGCACTCTTGATTGAGCCATTATCCAGAGGAGTAGTATCCTTTTTATCACCTCCTAAGAACTTTTTAAAGAATTTCTTTCCTCTTTTTGTCGATGCCGAAATATTACTGTCACTGGTATCCGCTCTTGTAGGACTACCAAAGGATTCTGCTGCATAGTCTTCCGTGTCAATATGTTGGATTATAGCAAGAGATTCATCATCAATAGTGGGCAGGCTTTGAATATGGGCCTCGAGATGAGACATTTCATGATTACTTCTTAATCCACTTTTGGAGCCATTGACTACTTGCGATAATAAGCTAGTACCGCCTCCTCGGGATGAAGCATTCGTTGCTTGTAATTTATTGACAAATCCTAAGGGTGCATTATGAAGAAGTCCCCTATGTTTCCTTTCAAAGGCTTCGGTAGACTGTTTGTGAGCAAAAGTGGGACCAATTTTGAGGATTCTTTCGTCTGGGTGGTTCAAGAATTCCTGCCATGCAACCTCCAATGGACTCAAAGGAGTAACTTCCATGACTTTAGATTTAGGAGGTTTGGTAATACTATGTCTTGGCTGGGACAGTTGAGAGGCGTTGTGTCTGGAAAAGGATTGTCTTATAGGAATCGTTGGTCTCAAGATATTGGTACCTGGGATATATTCAGGAGCTGGTAGTCTTGAAGAAGAAGAAGACGATTCTTTAGAGAGTTCGGGGCTAGGATCACTATCTTCTGGACCAGTTGAGTCATCAAGATCACTCTCCAAGTCATCCGTAGATTTTTTATCATCTTTTTTAAGAACAAACGCAGCAGCACTAGCAGGATTGACAGCAGCCTTGGTTCCTTCACTAACAGCCCGTCTGGATTCTCCGTTGGTAGCAGCCTTTTTGGCACCATTGGCCTTTTTGGTCTGGAAATGACATTGGGATGCTGATTTGGCCAATTCTGGCACTTTCATCATGGATTTAGCTGTCATTTTGTAGGGGCCCAACTCGGGTAAGTCACTGTACCAGATTTGATCGAAATCATTGAAATTAATGGACAGAAAGAAGTAATGACGTTCGATATCAGCAATGGTGGCACGCTTGGAAGGCTGTAAGACAAAGATTTGTTTGACCAAATCCCTGATTACCGTAGGAAACCCAGCACTGAACGCATACTGCAATTTGGTGATTTTCTGGAAGGTTAAGTACTCATTGGGGGCTCTAAATGGAGGTTTTCCCGCAATCATCTGGTAGATAATGCACCCAAAGGCCCAAATATCACCAGGTTTACCACAGTACTTGCTTTCCAACAATTCAGGAGACACATACTCGGCAGTTCCTACAAATGATTTGGCCCTAACATCAAGAGGATAATCTTCGCTGGTATCGTTCTTCTTTTCCAAGAGACGGGCCGTACCGAAATCAGTGATCTGAATACGTAATTTGTCGTCCAACAAGATGTTTTCTGGCTTGATATCACGATGAATCACCCCGTTGTTGTGCATGAACTTGATGGCATCCAAAATCTGGGCCCCAAAGTGACGGGTGCAATCTTCGCTGAGAGTGTTGTACTTTTTGATCAACGAGAGAAGCTCACCATTGGAGGCATAGTCTAGCACGAAATACAATGAAGACTTGTCCTGGAACGTGAAATATAACGAGATTATCCCCAATCGATTACTCAACCGGTTTAATGCGTGCTTTTCAATGTTAACGTACTTAACCTTCTTTTCCTTGATGATATGACGTTTGTCAAGGATCTTGACGGCGTACTGCTTGTTGCTGACCTTGTCTGTGGCCAATACTACGGTGGAATACGAACCTTCACCCAAATTACGGCCGAATTTGAAGTCTTGCACCGTTCTCCGGATGATTTTATACTTGTCTCCGTCGTCGATTTGACGAACAGCAGCTCCCTTTTCATTCCACTCCTGTTTCTCGTGCTTGAGCCCGGAGGAGATGGGGATTCCGTCACTGTCCACGTCCAGTTCGTTATCATTGGTGTCGTTATCATCATCGTTATTGTCGTTTGCCGAGTCCTGGTTGTATACCTCGATCATTGGCGGCGTGGAGATCAACTCCTGGTACTCGGACTCGGTAGTAGGGGTATCCAACAACACGTTTAGGGAGGAGTTGGTCAATGCATGGAGATGGGCGTGGGGAGTGAAATCAAACGATCCATTGGACGTGGGGGTTTGCGGGTCGCTTCCGGCGTAGTCTTCATTGAGTCGGCGGGCCACGAGAGGATTAATGGCTCTATTTTGGTCAGAATCAAGTGATTCCACACTGGCATTTTCCTGGTGGGTTTGGGAATAATTGCGGTAGATGCCGTCCAAGTCGGTGATTAGGTCCAGAAAACTGGACTCCTCCATACGATTATTGGGCGACAGCATCAATGTACTAATACAGATGGAATTGAATGCGAAGAGGGAAGGAGAGTGGTGATGGAAATCCAATGATAATGGGGGAGAGAAACAACTGGGTAATGGAGCAAAAAAACAATTTCTGGCTATGAAATATCAAACTGGCTATGAAATATCAACTATGAAATATCAACTGCTAGGAATTATCCACCGCAAAAACCACCCGAAAAACTTACGTGGGCTGGGCAATGGCACGGAGGTAATGTGCACAGTCGGGACGGGAAGAGTGGGTGCGGTGAAACTATGGGGTCCTGGAGTAGATAGTGAGATTGCTGGCAGTGTAGCAACTGAAACTGAATAGGGGTACGGATTTCGGTAGCGGCACGGGTGTGGGATAAACTGGGGCACGGGCCTACGTAGAACATGTGTACGGGTGTACTATCGAGGTACGGGCCTGGTTCCCTCGCTATCCGGGGTTATCACCTTCTTGTCTATTTCACTTCTCTTCCCCTTCTCTTCCCCTTCTCTCTCACTTCTCTCGCTCCAATGGCGTTCCCGCTAGAGCCCCCCCACTTGCTCAGGCATCTCCGTGCCTCCTATGTGGCGTCCACCGACAACGAGGAATACACACGCCGAATCATCAAGCCGTTTGAGCTCAGCTCGAGCCTCGGTATAGATGAATTTGACCTTAAAATTATCAGTGAAAACCAGCTATCTCCACCAATTACCATGAACCTTGGTGGCCACATCCAAAACTCCTATCCCAGTGACCGTACCCCGCCACGAGACCAACATACTGCCCCCGTTCGTGGCCCCAGAAAGAAGCATCCGAGAAAGAGAAAGTATAGGAAACCTCCTAAGAGCATCAAGGAAGAAGACGACGTGTCGTTGAATGCTCCAACTCTAGAATCCAATGATTTGATCGAAAATGAAGAGGAATTTTCCATAACTCCTCCTACAACCTACAGTGAAGACAGTGATTCCCAGGCTAAGTTACCTTTGGGCAAATTCGGCCTATCATACAGTAAAACCATCCCTAAAAAGGGTAAAAAGTCGTCCAATGTCATCACAAAATTCTTCCATACCCAGCCTAAAACAAAAAACGAAAGCGACATTAGCGATAGCGATAGTGAAGACTCTGTAGCAACCCAAAAACTCAGTGAGCACCATCAAAACTTAGAACTCATAGAAGAAGAAACTAATAGAAACGATAATATTAATGATGGTGACCTTACTGACAAGATTAATGAAGCCTCCAACGAAGTTGCCACGCTAAATAGCGATTTTGGCTTGAATTCCGGTAGCGACTTTGCTGGCAAACCTGAAGTTACAAGAAAAGACTCAGAAACCACCAACGGCATCACCGATGAAGACGAGGAAGAAGACGAAGATGAAGAGGAAGACGACCCCGATTATGAAGATGACGATTGGAGGTACTCTGATGAAGAAGCCGAAGATGCATTTGCAGACGAAGACGAAGATGGTTCGTCCACTGATTCTGCCTTTACTGATATCGAAACAGATTCTATTCTTGATTCCTCCTCACTACTTGAATCATATAATGAGAACGGTTCTTATTCGTTCGGTAATCCCTCTGACAACTTCAGATCTTTCAGCAAGAAACTGAAGAAGAAAAAGTCGAAATCATCAGCCTTTGATGGTCAAAGTCTTTCCAAAACCGCGATGTCCGGCAGGTCCCTAACATCTCAAAACATTCTCTCTTCCACATACAATACTACTGGAAATGCTAATGGAAACATCTTTCAAAATCATTCGGCTTCTGCCAGAAATCATTCGTCATCTGAGTTAGGTAAATCTCAGGCACCAGCATTGTCCTCAAATAAATCCTTTATTATAGGGAAGAAGATCACATTTGAGAAACGAGACATTAAGTCAAGCGATGTGAAGTCAGCAAAATCAAAAGAATCAAACCTTAGTCATCTAATACAGTCCAGATCTAAATCTGCCAACGTCAACCCACTTCAATTCTATTCATTTGCTAATTCTGATATCGAATCCGATAACATTCGGAAAGCAAAAATTAACATCTTTGTTCCTCCCAAGCTCTCTCCAAGTAAGAAAGATTTGATGATCAATGATAATGTCTCCATTTCTGACTGTATTGGTTATGTTTTACTCTCATTGTCCAAGATGGAAGAGTATCTGTATATTGCTACGGATGTATACTTCATGAATCCTAACCATTGGAGACTAGAGTTGGTGGATGAAGATGGTGAGAATTTTGGATCATTTGGAATTCTTGATAGAACAAGACTATTATCATCATATAATAATCCTCGAGACTTGGCAATCTGTAAAGTTGAAAATTCTTCTGAAATATTGAAAAATGAAACCACCAGTCCCTTGCCCAAAGAATTTAAATCTACATTGGAGTCATTCGAAGCCAGAAAGAACAAATCAAATTCAATTATTGAAATTGATTCCAGTCCGATCAAAATTTCTCCTGATGAAGAGTACGTTAAAATGGTAATCAAAGGGGCACAGATATTGGGACTTTCGGGTTCGATTGAAATCTTCACTCCACTTAAGTCATCCATTGAAGAATTACTTGTGACATTTTGTTCAAAATATAAATTGGAACCGTCTAAATACAAATTGAGAGAAATTGTTTCCGCTGATGGGAAAAGAACCAATATGGTTAAGGAAGCTTTGCAACCTGAGACGTTTAGAAGAAGGTCTGTAATCACCTCTAGAAATTTAAATCCTGCTACTATCGTTTCACAACTTGAAACAAATCTTTTGGAATTGGTGCCTAGTGATAGTCACCATTCTAAGTTTGTACAACAGGCGTCTGTTGAATCATCTTTTGTTTCTGGTATTACTCCTACAGAAGATTCATACAATGCTCAAGGAATAACGCCTCCAAAGAAGCAATTGGAAGAAAGACTAGGATCATTGGCACTTGAGTCAACCAAGGGAAGAAATCCTTCAATTGAATCAGCAGAATCGATTAGCCAAATAATAAAGAGAACTCCACTTGAAACGATACGAAGACAAGTTAATTCGAATAAATACTTGGAGGAAATCATCAGCGGTAAGAACCCCCAATTGCCAACTTCGGTTAACGATATTTATTTGAAATGGAAAGTGTGGAGAAAGAAACCAACTATTTTGAACAAAATCGAAAAATCATTAATCATTGATGGTGATTATATCCACTTGACCCCAAGTGAGGATACGACTTGGAAAAAGACTCCATTAGATAGTTCATTTTCGGAAAATCAGGGACATGGAAGCGGCCATCATCATCACCATTACTTACACCATTACAATTATTCAAACTACTACAATAAGCTGATGATGAAGACAAGTTCCTTCCATATTACTCAAATTACAAAACTCAAGCAATACAAGAATAGCAAAAATCCGAATCACTTCAAAATCGTGATTAAGAAAGAGGTTGAAAATGAACAGGCCATCAAAAAGAAGTATGACTTGGAAGCCGTCAATGTGGCTGAATGTGAAGACATTATCAACAAAATCAAATACGTCCTCCAGGTCTACAACATGTCCAATATGAGTGTAGGCTAATTGGACCAATGAAACTTACGAACTGGGGCTAATAGCCCCACCCTTAACTTTTCGAGATCTTGCACTATATAGTGAAAAATTCCATTTTTTTGCACCTATTTTGGTGCTCATCTCCAATTTTTTTCCACTGTAAATTTATCTAACAAGCTAAACCTTATTCATTCACCAACGAAGATGGCCTATTCTCTGAATTGGAAAGCTCTCAGCTCCAAATTGAAGAATGACAAGTCTTCAGTGAGTGACACCAAGCATAAAATAAACAAAAAGAAGTATAAAGTAGCAAAACCCAAGCCTGCATCTACAAAAGCCATCAAGCCTGAAGAGACCAAAGATAACTCCCAAACGACTCAGCTTGCACCCCTAGAATTTGCTCTCTGGAACAATGATGGTGATATAAAGGAACTGCAAATCCCTAAGAAGTCATCATCTGTCATAATTTCTCCCGAAAACAAAAAAGACCAACGAAAAATGGAGCAAGGAAAGTACTTAGCTATGGACTGTGAATTCGTTGGAGTTGGCCCTGAAGGAAAAGACTCAGTCCTAGCTAGGGTTTCAATAGTTAATTTCTACGGTCATGTAATCCTTGATACTTTTGTTCAGCCTACAGAGCCAGTGACGGACTGGAGAACCTGGGTTTCTGGTGTTAGTGCTAGTGACATGAAAAATGCTATTACATTCAAAGAAGCCCAAGAAAAGGTGTCGAAAATATTGAACCGAAAGATTTTAGTAGGTCATGCTATAAATAAGGATTTAGAGGTCCTTTTCTTATCACATCCTAGAATGGCAATCAGAGACACTTCTAAATATAAGCTTTTCAAGGAAATTTCACTGGGTAAAGCTCCAGGATTAAAGAAATTGTTGGAGCACTTTTTAAAGATTGAAATTCAGCATGGCTCTCATTCTTCTGTTGAAGATTCGAGAGCTACTATGCTTCTTTTTAGGGTCCATAGAAGAGGTATTGAGCAGGCCCTAGGAGTTTGAAATAGGCATACACACACACACCGACTAGCATAAACGAAACGATCCATTCATGTATATTATCATTACTAATGTATTTTTACGATTTGTTATTTTAATTTGTAACTGCTCTACAGTTGACTATAAGTTTAGAATCTATTCAGCTATGGAAAAAGGGTAGTAGTGACATCAAGAGTTCTTGTTAATATACAAACAAATCATCATTCATAAAATCTAAAATTATAAGTCATCGTTAACGTAAAATAAAAGCACATTCGAGTGATAAAAAGATGGGTGCAAATGTAGCTGTAATTTGAACAGAATTGGGGTTTTTTCGATTAGGGATACAATATCTAATATTCTAAAGTTTGTCCTTCAACAAAGGTACAAGCTGCTGTATAAATCATATCCCTAAGGGCCCGGCTGCGACGTGAAAACACCACTAATTCTTCCTCGGTATCTAGGGATAGGAAATAGTTCATTGTCTTCAATATTTGGCATTTATTAGCCTCTAAGATATCTTTCTCTTTCTTCATATATTCTTGGCTGTCATAATCCTTATCGTAAATCAAACTGCTCTGAATTTCAGAAACAGTACTAATGACTTCAATATTGTTACTAGTGATAAGGGATTCGTCGAAAGTGGCTCTGACAATGTGATAAATGAGAAAACTCATTTCCTTATCTGTCTGGAACAAATAAGCGTAGAACTCTAAAAATCTATTTTTGAAGGAATTGTCTACCGATTCATGATCAAAATAATATGCTGCAATCAATAAGGTAAGTTTTGCCATTTCAGTTCGCGTGCAAATAAAATCAACCATGATTCTGGGGATTCTGGACTTATTAATGGATGCGTATCTAGTGCATTCAAAACCAACTTCCTTCATGTACTCTTCAAACTGGCTTTCAGAAAGACTCAAGAATAGGAAGAAGAAGAAGGGCATGGCCACATTATTAGTGGAAAAGTAATCAATTTCTTCGGGAGGTCTTAAATCATATCTAGTTTTAAACACTTGTTTCATGCAGTCAATTGAAGTGTGTTTCATCTGAGGAGCCTTTAAACCTTGGGCAATTATGAAGAAAACTTGGATTTCAAAGTTAGCCTCTGTAAATTGGACACCATAATCTTTTTCAAAATCTTCAACTTGAGGCTCGAGTATTTTCCGTTGTTCATCAATTAGTTGGTAGAAATTCCGTTTGGACTCAATCACCTTTGAAATAATGCTAGTAAGACATTGAATGGATGGCTGATATATTGGCCCGTAATTCATATATGTAAAACAAAGCATAGGCCAAACAAATTTTGCTGGGTAGTGAGAAGTTGAAGAAAATCCTTTGAAAAGTCTAGCAGCAGCCACTGATAAATTGGTGGAGTACTCTAAAGTATTTCTGTCATTGGATCCAATCATCTTCATTACTCTTGAAACGGTGAAATCATTTACTCCATTCTTAGATAAGACTCCCACAACTAAGACAGCTCTTCCATGGAATATAGAATCAGTCTTAAAGGTGAGATCAATGGCTCTTGAACACCAGCGAGTTCTCCATCTCAATCTATCATCCGAAGTTCCAATACGGTCAATTAATTCATTCAAATAATCACAGAGAATTTCAAAACTGGTGGCCCTGTTAAATATTTGACTGGCATCAGCACCTGAAGAACCTTTATCTCTAGTCATTCCAAATAACATCTTAGCCCTTGGACCACTAAAATATGAAATAGTACCTTCTAAAGCCTCTAATTGATCTTCATTGATTCTGGGTTTATGAACAAAAGACTGAATGGTATTCACAACCAATTTTTGTAAATCAGCCCCGAATTCTAATACTGGGTTATCAATGAACAATGAACAGACGAAATAAACATCTGCCAAATATAACTGGGCGAAAACATACGAATTAAAGAATAAGGAAGCACATATTTTCACCAAAATTGTGATTTCCAACAATTTACTTTGCAAGGCAACAGCTGAGTCATTCAAGCTTGCATTGGCCACACAATGAAGAAGGCGAGTTATCACTTCACCGCAGACATCCACTGAAGGAGAGATTACCGATATGATAGAAGGATGATCCTTTTCATCGTCAATAGCAAAGGTGATGACCTCTTCAATCAATATACTGGTTAATCTCGTCTCTTTAAATAGCTTTTTCCAGACATAATCATTAAGGCATGACATTTGATTCTTGTTCTTGGCGGTGATTTTACAGAATTGTCTAACAATTTCTGCAACTCTTTCCACCCCGTTTTCATCAGTATCCAAGTAAATGTGCTCACAAACATTGTCTACCCACGGAGAGATATACATGATCGCACTAACAATATCCTCGGGTCTTAGTTTCTCAAAGTTATTGAAGAAGGCCTTAAAAAAGCGGTATGAAACCAATCCAACATTCTGAGCCAAATATTCAGATACACCGACAATATAATCAGTGGTATTTGATGGGAAGGAAATAAATTTGGCATGTTTGGTTGAGATCCCAAAGTCAATATCGAAATAAGAGGACAATGACGAGAACAAGAGAGCAGCTGCCGACCTTACTTCTTCGTCGTCCTCTAGTAATCCATGGAAAGCACAATTATATAACCGAGCAAACCAGTGGAAACTTACTTCCGTTTCTTCATTGATTCTAGGATCATTTATGGATTGTTTTGGTAGTCTGGAGGTTGTAAAGTATAAAAATCTTAAGATTTCTTGACGTTCCGCAGATCTTAAAGTAATTCTATAACCATAGACAGATAAGGTAATCGTAAATTCATCAGTGTGACCAGTAGTATTCGTTGTTTCACATTTCGAAATATCAGAAAGTCTTAATACCTCTACTGGATAAAATCCTTTAGTCATCAATAGAGGACCAGTGAATTCAACGAAATCACCACATATTTGGAACCATTTTCTGCCAATTTTCAAAGTAACCTTCTTAAACTCACCTGTCTTTTCATCATACATCTTCACTGATTTATAGACTACCCTGGTATCTCTTGATATGGATAATGTTGTATCATCTAAGCATAAACTTTCGACAATTTCCTTATTATCTTCTTGAGAATAGGTATAAATCTTAGCTGGATGGTCATTATTTTCAATTCTCAATGTTCTCATTGCTTTGAAAATATTAATGTATTCACTTCTAGGAATGTTAAAATAATATGTCCGCAAACAATTCTTGAAAAATAATGGTGGGCCGATTGCCTTAAGCAATTCAACGTATCTTTGAGCAAGAGCATCTAAATAAGTGAAACCAGTAAAGTCAAATACCATGTAGAACTTACTATCCCAAACTTGACTTGAGATTTCTAGAAGTCTGAAAACAAGTACTTCAATATCAAAATTGACCTGCTCCAAATGGTAGAAGTTGATGATAACGACAGGAGTACCATCATTGAATATAGCATTATGAACAATTGGCTTATCCATAGGAATTTCTAAATTTCTTATTGACATCTTGGACATAAATTCATTGTAAGGGCCATGGTTCACAGTATTGTTAGGATCAAAATTTCTAAATGAATTAGATATTTGTAAGGAGATCAATGCTTTAGGCTGTCCCAATTCATTCAAAAGATTGTCTAAGTTTCTGAAATTCTGAATTCTCTCATGAAGATTTGACACGTTTACCAAAGGATCTGTCAAGATGTACTGATGTTTGATATTCACAAAGTAAGTGTAAAGATATTTATGTAAATATCTCAATTCAGCAATGGGTTTGTTAGGCAAGCTTTGGAATGGATATTCTCTGTCATCGTATCCTCTTGATACTTTTCCAAGAAATTCAAATATCTTTTGATTTAAATCATTTAATTTTTCAGATTGATCTACCAATCCTGGCCATTTCAACAATGCTAGGGAACCATTGGCCATGTTCTGAATCACTTTTACCAATTGCATTAATGATCTTTTCACTTTAGGATTGATTGTTGGAATATTAAAGAAAGTGGAAGGGCTGATAATAGCTGGACAGAAGAATCTAAGGAAGATAAATGAACCAACAGCAATGAGAGCAGCATCCTCAAACTTTTGCTTAACACATTTATAGATTTCTGAACAAATGAATTTGAAAGAAGATGGAACTGCGTCTAAGGAGTTTATGATGGCATCCAGTAATTTGTTGAAGTATTTCATAAATAAATCAGTATTTTCCTTATCACTTGATTTCTCAACTTCAAAAGCAACCTCATTTTCTACCAAATCTTCAATGAAAGGAACAAGAGTCACTGACAAATAATCTAAACCATAGTCTTTGGCAAAGTTGGACAACAATTTAGTTAAAGTACTGTTTCTTCTGAATATATCGGTTGATCTTGAAACCACACTTATTTCATCCTTCAATAAAACATCAAAAAGTTTATCCAATTTCTTTGAATAACTAAATAATCCGAATAATGCTGATGCCAATAAGTTGTGTTCTGTGGAAGACGCTATTTCAGCAGCAGCCCCGTATACTTCATACAGCTCAGATAATTTTTCTACCATTTCATCTGAAAACTCTTCTGTGTCCTTTTTATTCTTTCTCGCAGATAACATGTGAGCGAAGACGTTTAAGAAGATAGATCTAATCTTCTTGTTTTCATGATATCCCATTGGTAAAACGAATTGAAGGCCAATATCGGCATCAAACTGTAAAATGTTAGAAATACACTTCAAGACATTATCTGTAATCAAATGAATTTTGTACTTTGACTTTGCTAAAGTTGGACTCAAATTTGGAGTGGCGTATTTTTGTAAAATTCTGTAGAAAAGGGAAAAGTAGTTACCAAAGGCTAAATCTTTGCATTTTCTTATGTCCTTATCTTTAGTACCATCAGGAATTTCTAATACGATATTTTCAAGCTGTAAGGATAAAGCTTTTGAACATTCATTGGCCAAATCAATATTCAAGAACATTGTTTCAGCTTCTTTAGATGACTTTATTGATGCAGCTGAAGTGGGTGACGTGATGGAAGACGAATCATCTCTATCGCTATTATTATACTCATCAAAGAAAACCGATTGTTCTAGCCAAGAGGCTGATGCTTTAGCATAGAAATTTCTCAATTTGAAAGCTCCGATTAACCCAACACGAGGTTTATCGGCTTCGATTGCACAAGCCAATTTGCAAAATCTTAATTTAAGACGTAAAACATCAGCAAGAACTGGAATAGAATGGACAAACTTCATAATGAATTCGCATACTCCCGGTAACAATGCCACCAAGACAAAGGATCCATCGTTCTTAATACCAATCATGGCCGTAATAATAACTATGAACTGCTCAATGAACAAAATGCTGTCTTCATTGACCACGCCACTTTCAACATAATCTTGGCCAACATTCATAAGAGTAGTACAGATCAAATGGTATGAAGCTGAATGAGATTCATTGGATAAAACATCCTTAATTACAACTCTGATCACCAAATCACTCGAAGTCAACAAGCTCACTGCCTTATCAAAGAATTCTGAAACAAAGGCCTTAGCTTTTGCCTTTTGCTCGGGATCATCTGTGGCAAAATCTTCAAGTAAAAATGCCCCCGACGTCGAGACCAAGAATCCTGTGAAATGTCTGAATATCAAGCTTTCTTCATTAAGATTAGACTTGCTCTCCAAAAGATCCAACCACCTATAGTAAATTACAATCCAAATATGATACAAAGATTGGGTTGGTTTAGCATCTCTCAACATGTTTCTGATTCGTTTATGTAACGAGACAAAACCAGTGAAAACTGTATCATCATCAACAATTTTTTGAAATGTTTCGCCTAAATTTTCTGAGAAACAATGGTCATTATGTTGGCCCTTGGAAATTTCTAAAATGTGCCACTTCATAGTAACTTTAGCAACACTGTAGAATTGGAAATCATGAGTACATAATGTTAACAACAAGATCTTTTCCATTGATTGGCAAACATTTCCACATTCTTCGTGTCCATAATCTGTGCTAATTAAGTCATTATTAGCCTGAAGTAAGAAACTGCGTCTGCTTTGTAAGAAATGAGTCAAGAACAAGAAGATAGATTTAAACTTAGCATCAGCTAATGAGAATTGCAAACAGGCATCGGAGATAGATTCGATGATGTAATTCGAGGCGACAAACTTTGAGTAGTCAGAAATGACCCTGTCTGAGTAGCTAGTAGTGGTGAAATCACTCTCAACTAAGGCTAGCGATAAAGCACTTGCAGAATCAAATAATGTTGAATTCTCATTAGAAGACTTATACTGGAAAGCAAATTTTAATGGGACTGTCACTTCACTGGCGAATTGCTCTAATTTGTTCAACATTTCCCTTTTGTCATCATCTTTGCTTTTGACGAAGTTATCATCGTTAAAATATAATTCTGGAACAGCAATGAAGACAGCAAACAAGTCTGACATCACTTCTTCGGCATAGCCAACCCATTTACTCTTAAAAGAAAACGCTGAGGATGCTGAGGAGGATACTATGGTGCTACTATTGTTATTGTGAGAATTGAGTGGACCCAGATTAGTAGTGGAGTAATTGTTCAACAGTGCACTCTGTCTGATTATGGTTTTAGCTATTAAATCATCAGTTTGTGCTTCATGGAAGTTTCTTGTCGATGAAATTTCAGATAAGTAGTGGTCAAGACTGGTCTTTTTGGAGTTAAATTGAGTTATAAAACGACTTTTATGGTCATAATCAATGTTTAACTTGTCATCAGAAACACTGGATGCATTGGAAGGAGATGTGATGAATAATGGGTTGCTATTATGATTGTGATGTGGATAGTTAATATTGGATTCTGCTTGTACGAGGATTTTGAAAGTACCAAATATCATTAGCTTCAATTGTGATGACAAGGATTTCATCAACTTCAAAAATGGCAAACTAGTTTTATCCAGTTCCGATAACCCTTTGATAATTTTTATCAAAATTCTAATTTCCTTCAAGTTTTCTTTGCATTCATTGAATTTGTTGATTATAACATTAAGGTATGTTTGAGGTTTGATCAAGATGGCTGACATATAAAAATCAACCACCAATTTATCGTATAAAAGGGAAGCATCATCATTGTTGAAAGAGATCACTAATCTGTTCAAATTTTCAAAAGTATCATCGATGTGAGTAACACAGAATTTGTAAACCGGATGATTGTATAAGTTAACAGGAAATTTAGCCACCAAATGAAATATATTGATTAATGATTCAAAACATTCAAGATTGTTGCAGCCACTAGAATCCTTCAAGATGGTGTTGATGAACTTCAATCTTTTATTGAAAGCCAATTTGATCTTATTTGGTTTAGTATCTAAGTCAATGAAGTCTCCCACGCATAGAATCAACAAATAACTCTGAACCATCGAGCTACAACCTGAATGAGGAGCACCTTCAAAGATGGTAGAAACATAGTCAAACAAGTTCTTGCACACTAATTCGAGTTTGGAGAATGGTTCAAATATGTGATTGTATAAATCAGGATCATGGATCCATTTATATTTCATTCCTCTGGTGAAAAACACCAACAAAACCTGCCTCCAGCTATTTGATTTTATAAATGGCAATGCATTGTAAATATCATTTATCAAACTGTTTGCTATTGATTCGTTATAGTTCACGTACTGTAATAATGGAGAATACTTTTGGATTACTGGTAGTGGGATGACTTCTCCGAGTTTAGAATAGCCAATGATTTTAAGGTTCAAGTAATTGTAGTAGTCCTCAGGGTTTGCTGATGCGATGTATTGCAAGATAAGTTCTAAGTTATTATCGATTTCGTCGACGTAGAAGTTTAAATCATCCGAAGATAAACTTGACAGGTCGTTAGCAGAGGATAAGTTGACATTTGAATCGTTTGAAGATGATATTGGCGAGGTGATGGTACTGGCATTGTTGTTGGTGCTGGAAGTTGTATCGGTGATATGGTACTTTTCCACGGGAGATCTTCGTATGAGGGATAAAACCTTGCGGGTGGGTTGTAAGGAGTTTAAGCTAACAAGGCTGTCTATAATGGTTTCTATAATGTTTTGATCTAATTTTGGAGCGGTTCTGGTGGAGGTGATATGGGATGTATTGGAGCTGAAAGAATAAGCAATGATATTGAGCAGATTATCAGGACTTGCATTACGATAAGATAAGGAATTCATTATCATGGCGGTATCACATAAGACATGCTTGATCATTGCCGATAGCAAGCGAAGCACGATGAGAATTGAGGTCAATGACTTTTCATCGGGGGTCCTTATTTTATGGTTGGAGTCGTAGTGGATGGAATCCAATAGTTTACAGAAACTCTTGAACACGTTTGAAATAAAGACATCATCCTGGAATTCGTCGAATTCATCATCGTCTTTCTTGATTAGATGCCGGGAATTGCGTAAGATCAAGCGCTTGGTGATGAGATATTGGGAATTGAGTTCGATTTCTGCCGGGGAATTGCCGGTTCTATTCGGCAATAGTGACTTCAACCTCTTGGTCAAGCTTTCCACATATTGAAGAGACAAATCTGATTTATCCACCGTACTCATTGTGGGATTTTAGATGGGAAAGGAGCGACGATAGTCCTGGGAGGCGGGGAAACGGTGTTCTGTCTGGGGGCCGGGATCAAGAGATGAGGTATTCAGCAGGACAGGAAGTAACGGTGGGCCCAGACGGATGGCGGGACCACAATTAGGGAAGGGGGCTCCGAGTATGTGGTGAGTGCGGGCCGTTTATACGTATATGAACAACAAACGGGAGAGAGAGACGGGGGGGAGAGAGGAAGGGAGATGAAGTAGACGAATTGAATGGCGGGGGCCTACTCGAATGATCAGTTGATGCAAAACACACACACACACTTAGGGAGATACAGTGTACAGATTATGGATATATAAACCTGGAAATAAGCCAAAATAGTGTGGAAAGAAAGAAAGTAATGGGTCTAAAGTTTGTGGATTGTGAGATTTTGAGATTCTGAGACTTGGGTCCACTAGGGAAAAATTGAAAAAAAAAAAAAAAAGAGAGAGAGAGAGAAAGAGAAAGAGAGAAAGAGAACCCACAGCTACAAGCGATAAACGAGACACAATTGGTTCCAGCCCCAAAAACTACACCAGTTTGCTCCGGTATTAATCCGGGACGTGTAGTAATGGATCCACCACTATTTCCTCCGATATGTAACCGTAAGCCCACGGCGGCCCACTCAGGGGGGTAGTCCCCCATCTGCCCACACCGCATTGGGACTGTTAGAGATAAGACAGCACTATGGCAGTCTGACATAATCCGAGACATCGATCTCCGCCGTTTTTTTTGAACGGGGCAATAAACGGGATTCTACCACCAGGAGCTCTGGTTGTGGGCCCAGCACCCCCAGCCCACAGCCAATTGGTAGCCCCAGGGCCATACTGTTGGCTGGGGTGCTAAGTTGTAGTATGGCATTTCTCCCTATCGCTGACGTGCGCTAGAACAACTAAAAAGCAATTTCACACCCTGCAAGCCGGTGTCTTCGCTTACGTCAGCGGGAAGCCGGGGTTTGGTCTTTTCTGGGGAATGGGTCTGGGGAAACAGGCCGGCCCCCTGGTAGCCAGAATGGCCCCGAAGAAAACGGCGACCTACCACTGTTCCGACTGATGTGGTGGGTGACGATGGGGGTCGCTGCATTGTCCTGTGGGCCGGCTGCATTTAGTCCTCTCCACTATTGTTGCAACCCCTCGATTCTCGGTCCTCTGAAAAACGTCCTGGTCCTACGATTGGACCTTGACCATGTCTGTCGGGGTGCTATTGTAGCTGTAACACTCTCCGCTTTGGAACTGGCTTACTAACAACGTGAGCGATTGTCCCAGGCCCGGATTAATCTGTTTGCTTGGCCCTGCATTGGCCCTGATTTTCTCATGGATCTTGTGCCATAATCTTCCTATTCTGGCGAACCGGCTTGTCTTATTCGTGACCTCTGGCTCTGGCGTGGGGAAGAAGTCCCCATCTACTAGGACAATGCTGGTGGGGGGTGCTGTCCCGTAAAGCATCTTGTCACCGGATTTGCAACCACAAATTTTCCCGTATCCACAAACTTTTCTGTAAATTCCTCCTGTGGGCTGCTCACATGGCAGCCCCCGAAATTGCTACCAAACTTTCCCTGCTTATCTATACCATTTTGGGGCCCAATTCCACTCCGGTTCATACCTCTGGACTGACTCCTGGGTAGTCGCATCACGTGACTACAGCCTCCACCAATGAAAACGTCAAATCGGTTTCAACACATACGCTCGGACTCTTTTTTTTTTCACTGGTAAAATCGTTACTATCCTTTCATCTGTACCTAATCAACTACATTATCAACCATGGGTGCTGCTTATCATATTCTCGGTAGATCTGTTCCTCCTCATCAATTAGCCTTGGCCACCTTGGGTCTTGTTGTCTTTGCTGTTATCCCAAAACCATGGGGTCCAGCTGCTCCAAAACACCCAGCCATCAACGCCAGCTCGCCAGCCGAAGAAGAATTCGTCAAGAAATACCTCGCCAAGCACTCCGAAGAAAAGCACTAAGTGCTCCTGACGTCAATTGATGGTCCCTTGGCTCTGTCCTTAGGTCCTCTTATGTATTATGTCCTTCACCACGGTTTGCTCTGACTAAAATACCGCAGGACCGCTCGTGAGTGGCCCACACTCATATTCTCATCCATATATTCATATATATACACACTAGAGTAACCAATATTAGCTGTAGAACCATAGTAGTTCCCACCCTGTCGAAATAATATATGTACGGGTGTTTTCTCTCAGGTGTACGGGTCGCATTTTTCCTGCATACATCTCGCTGCTAAAAAAAGTGAAAAATCAGAGATGAGATGCCATCTCCTACTATTCATTCCACCACTAACGATGTCAGCTATCTACAAGGCATTACAGAGCAAGTCCTCCAAGGACACTGCTGACAAGACCAAGCATATCAACAGACAAAGACTTCTTGTCATATCTTCCAGGGGGGTCACCTACAGACACCGTCACTTGATCAGTGATTTAACAGCATTGTTACCCCATGCCAGAAAAGAGCCTAAGTTTGACTCCAAGAAGAACTTGTACCAGTTAAACGAGGTTGCTGAATTGTACAACTGTAACAATATCTTTTTCTTTGAATCCAGAAAACATCAAGATTTATACTTATGGATTTCCAAACCACCAAACGGACCCACCTTAAAATTCCACATTCAAAACTTGCATACCTTAGACGAATTAAACTTCACCGGTAATTGCTTGAAGGGATCAAGACCAATTTTGAGTTTTGACAAATCATTCCAAGACAGCGAACATCACAGATTATTGAAGGAATTATTCACCCATTGTTTTGGAGTGCCCCCAAATGCTAGAAAATCGAAACCTTTCGTGGATCATGTGATGACTTTCAGCATAGTTGATAACAAGATTTGGATTCGTAATTATCAAATCAACGAGACCGAGAGCTTGAAGGAAAAGGACATAAACGACAAATCCGTCAATTTGGAAGAAGACTTGTCATTGATTGAAATTGGACCTAGATTTGTTTTAACGTTAATCACTATCTTAGAGGGATCGTTCGGAGGTCCAAAGATTTACGAAAACAAGGAGTACGTGTCGCCCAACTTTGTCAGAGCACAAGTGAAGCAACAGGCAGCCGAACAGGCCAAGGCTCGTGCCAGTGCAGCCTTGGAGAGAAAGGTGAAGAAGAGAAACCAGATTTTAAAGGCGGATCCATTGTCCAACGACTCTCTTTTCAAATAAGCATAATACAAGATGTCCGGAGATAACTGTAGAGTGTAGCAGCGACTGTAGCAGTGTAGATGTGTAGCTGCTGGTGCAGCTGCTTGGTTAGTTGGAGTAGCTGCTTGGTTAGTTGGCGTGGCTGCTCGTTAGATGTACAGACGTAGATTTCGCCAAACCAGATCCGTTTCCGGCACCGATGCTTGACACATTTGGTTTCTGGCACTGCTGCTTGACACATTGCTCTGGTTTGGCAGCTTGACAGCGGATGCAAACCTCCGGTTCTCCGTTCCGTCCCCCGACTGTCTGCCGTTAGGGCAATCTCGTAGGCCCATTTGCAGTGCGCAGGCAGCATTTTTCCCAATGCGGACGGGCGCCATCTGGCGAAATTGGGTCCGCGGACCCAACTGGTCTCAGCCTAGCCACGGCCAAGCACTCTCCGGCCCATCTACACCCACTATTATCATTGCTGCCTATCCTCCCACTCCCATAAACTCCTACTATGGCCTCTAATCTACTACTCTACTCTCATACTCTCTGCCCGGCCGGCTATCAGCACTCCTGTCAGCGCCTCGTCGTTCCTGATTCCTGCGCACCTCACAGAACAATGCCCTGCCCATACGCGCACCCACCGTGGTACCTGCTGGTCCTGCTGCCGGCGCCATCACCCCCATTAACAATTGTCCGGCTATTCAATCCCCTTTTCCAAACCTAAGGGCCTTCCTTATCTTAATTGCCCACCTCAATTACATCTCTTTTGTCCAATTCGGGAAAAAGCCCAAAAAAAAAAAACGGCTAAATCACCACACATACTCACAAAAACCTTTTTTCAAACTAAGAAAAAGTCGAGAAAAAATAAGCCTGATTTGTCTTTCACTTCTGCCCCTTCTCCGTATTCTGTCTCCGCTCCTTTCTGCGCTCTTTATCTACGTCTTTCTTTTATATCGATTCTTCTCTCTTTTACATCTCTTTCTTTTCTCTTGTTCTCTCTTCTTCTTTCTTTCTTTCTATTTCTCTTTTTATACATTCCTACTCTTGTCATCTCGTTGTATGCTACTTAGATGTACAACAACTTCTACAACTTACCTCGAGAGCCGGCCGCTGCTCCATCGAGAAGCAACACCAGAAATGGCTCCTCCTCGCGTCTTCATCCCAATAACGGCGACTACAGAGTCCAGTTTCTTACTAACGCCAAACCCCCGGCCCCATTCGACGATTCACTCCCGCACCGTGACGGTAGCATCGACAGTTTCGACTTCAACGCCGAATATAGTGCTCCCAGTGGCTATGCCAATCAGCCCTATCTGAGTCTAAGAAATGCCTCCTCTGGCAGCAACCAGGTCAAGAAATTCGATACCAATACCAACGTCAACGAATATGAGTTGTCTGCCATGCGTAAACCCAGCGACCCCAATCCATTTGACGACCAGCCCCATCAAAACCCATACCACCAATTCTATCCTCCTAATCAGCAGGAAAACCCGTTCCAAACAGAAGCTGATTTCAATACTCCTCTCGACGACATCGACCACCAGATGACAGAGAAAAAGGCCAAACGAAACCAACGGGCCCGTCTTAAGCAACTCAGACGTCACTCCAAATTCCACTACACCAACTTACCCTATCTCACCATCGTCATCACCTTGATCCAGGTCATTGTCTTCATTGTAGAACTCGCCAAAATGTCCCATCTCACGGGCTCTGCGTTCCAGACTAAACCCTATTTCAACCCTATGCTTGGACCTTCCACCTATCTCATCATTAATATGGGTGCCAGGTACGTTCCCTGTATGCGTCCGATCCTGAACATCACTGACGACCTAACCATCAACTTCCCGTGCCCCAACTCCACCACCACGGAAACCAACGTGTGCTCCTTGAGCGAGTTGTGTGGATTGTCAGGAATCCCCATTGAAAATGGGGTCTACGAGCCAGAACAGTGGTATCGTATCATTACCCCCATCTTCCTCCATGCTGGGTTCCTACACATCATCTTCAATTTGTTGTTGCAGTGCACGATGGGAGGAAGTATAGAGAGACAAATTGGGTACATCAAATATTTCCTCATCTATTTTGCCAGTGGGATCGGAGGGTTCTTACTAGGAGCCAACTTCACCCCCAACGGAATTGCCTCCACGGGTGCATCGGGTTCCCTATTTGGGATTATGGCCACCAATATCATCATGTTCATATACTGTGGACGTAAAAATACCAATATTTACGGCACAAATCATTATGCTCTCTTCATTTGCATCATGGTGGCAGAGATCGTCGTATCCTTCGTTCTAGGCTTACTACCGGGTTTAGACAATTTCAGTCATATCGGAGGATTTGCTGTGGGGATCCTCATGGCAATATTATTACTTCCCGATCCTTTTTTTGTGTATCAGGACGGAATTATCACGTTTAATTCTCATGATGACACTTTCCAGCAGTTCAAAAATAATTGGAACCCCTTTCATAGCTGGGAAGATAAGATTCACTCGCGGTTCTACATTTGGATTGGGGTGAGAGTCGTTTGTTTTGCCTTGACCATCGTCTACTACGCTACTTTGGCTAAGAACTTCTTTGGTACCAGAACCAAGCCAGAATACAATAATTGCAAATGGTGTAAATACATTAATTGTATCCCTGTTCATAACTGGTGTGATATTGGTGAAGTTACTATAGAGTCAACAGATGACAGTGATGCGTCTAGTTCAACTGCTGGAGCCTCCTCATCCTCAGCGATCGCTGCATCTTCTATTATTCCTTCATCCACCGCCTTGCCTTCCACTTCAGAAGCCAGTTCTCTACCCACCAGTATTGAAAACACCGGTGGCTTGTCCAATAATAGAAGAAAGAGACAATATCACTTACGAAGTGTGTTCGAAATCGATCCCCCGGTTCCGGAAGGCTTCGTGTCTCAGAACAATCATAAGCAAATCCGTTCAGGTGACTCTTATGTAAACGATCAGCATTCCGGTGTGGGTTTGGGTTTCTATCTCATCATGGCCTTCCTCACCTATCGATTCTTCAAAAATAAAAAATTGATCTAAATTTACCATCGTCATTCCTTACCGTCATTCACACATTGTGTACTATATACGAATTATATAACGAATCATGAATTATATGCTGAAAAGCTCATCACTACCGATTGTAGATTTAGCTGTGTGCGCATTGACCGATGATGCCATTACGGCGCTTTTGACTAAGTGTCCGACTCCTGACTCCTGTTTCCTATTCAATCTAAGACGCATGCAAGGTTGTTGCAGTTTTAGCGGCATTCGGTACGGCTGGGTCCGGTGTCTTATATTTTGACGCTGTCATCCGCGTAGGATTTCTTATTCTAGTAGTGCATTCTCCACAGGTGCAGTTGCAACTTTTTGTATATTAAGGAACCTGAAGCCACACCTTTTGGACATTAGCGATTGCACTTGCGCTACCCTACTATATAAGAGGATAATTGTTGTAGTTTGTAAAATGGTTCTGAAAAAGTAACTAGCAATGTCTGATAGCATCAAGGATTTGGATGGGATCAAGGTCCAATCTGTTATCCAAGTGAACGACAATCGTCAATTCAATGATTTGACTTTGGAGAGAATAGAAAATGGTGAACAGTTTACAGAAGAAGAGTTGGATTTTTTAGCAGCCACTCCAATTCCCCATAAATGGTATGCCTGGTTTTCGGAGTCAGACTCTAGAGAAGAACGAATCTTAATTTCTAAATTAGATCTCTTGATTTGGTTGTATCTTTTCTTATCTTCGTTCGTTAAGACTTTGGACTCTTCGGCCGTTAGTTACTCGTACGCTTCAGGAATGAAAGAAGACTTGAATATGTACGGTAACGAATTAACATACCAGGGAAGTGTTTTCATGGCAGGGTTTATCTTTGGACAAATTCCATTAACTATGCTTGGATGCCATCTTCCTCTTCATGTTTACTTACCAGTGGTGGACTCTATCTGGGCTGTTTTTACCTTGGCTATGTACAAGATTCAAAACTATCACCAGTTGTATGCGCTCCGCTTTTGTATTGGGTTCTTGGGTTCATTCTTTTTCCCATTTGCCAACTATGTAATGGGATGCTTCTACACCAAACACGAAGTCACCAGACGTTCAGCCCTCTACTTTGTTGCTTCTCAAATTGGTTCCATTGCTGGGGGTTTTATTCAAGCTGCTGCTTATAAGTCCTTAAACGGAGTCAACGGTATTGCTGGATGGCGTTGGTTGTATATCATTGCTTTCATTATTAGTCTTCCTATTTTTGCCTACGGATTCTTCACTCTCCCAAGTTTCAACCATAAATCGAGGCTTCTTACTGCTCGTGAATCAAGATTATCCCAGCTCAGAATGTTGAGAGAAGGAAGACCTGCTGACAGTAAATTGACTTGGGCTGTAATTTGGGAAACCGTCATTGGATGGAAGTTCTTGATGTTGGTAGTATTTGCCATTTTCTTCAGTCAAGCTGATGGTATTTCCTCTAATAACGGGTTGTTGTTATGGTTGCAAGCTGAAGGTTATTCTCCTCCAAAAATCACCACTATTACCACCATTATTCCTGCAGTTACTGCAGTTGCCAGTATAATCAATGGACTTATTGCCGATGCTTACTCTGAGTTGACTCCTTATCCATACTTGATTGGTTTTACTGCCATTATTAACATTATTTCGGGTGCAATTTTAACCCATTGGGACGTCTCAAAGGCTGCAAAGATGGTTGCATTTTTCTTATCGGGAACCGCAAATGGAATTGCTGCCGTTTTATACTCTTGGGCAAACATTATTTGCTCAGAAAATTCTCAACAAAGGGCCCTTACCTTGTCCACCATGAACACCTTGGGTAATACGTTTTCGGTGTGGGTGCCATTATTTGTATGGAAAACAGTTGATGCCCCTGAATACAAAAAGGGATATCCTTACAACATCGCCCTTGACGCAATGATGGTGATTTTGTTGTTCCCATTGACTTATTTGTACAAACGTCAAAAGAGAATAGATGCTAAGTCAGATGCTAGCTCATGAGATGGAAGATGGGCTTTGGCTTTTTAGACGTTTTATGTATTCCTACTTCAATTATCACCCTGTAATATATTATATGTCCAAAGATCTTGTAGAATTTTGTAATTTGCAGCTCATTTTCAGTTTTTCAATTATTTGCAATTTTTCAGTTTTTCACAATTATTCTGACTTTTTCACTTTTTTTACAAATTTGGATGTACCAAAAAAACTGATAATGAGAATAAAATAAAAACTTCGAATAAATCACCATCTTTTTGTTTATCTTGTAACTCATTGACAACAATGATCGAGGTGGAAGCTAACGATAGACTTGGGAAGAAAATAAAGGTAAAGTGCCTTCCCACCGATACAATTGGTGACTTAAAAAAGATTCTTTCTCTTCAAATAGGTACATCTTATGAAAAACTAATTTTAAAAAAGGGCTACCAAGTTTATAAAGATCATATTACTTTGGATGATTATGAAGTTCACGATGGTTTCAATTTCGAGCTCTATTACGGATAGAATGTAATTATTTGAGGTTATTAGGTCTCAAACCAACAAATATTCGGTGTATACTACAGAATGGACTTATGTACGATATATTAAACTATATATATTAAATGGATGCAAATATCGTAGTCATTAATAATACATGTAAACTGAATGAATGCCGTTAGTCATGAAGGTCACAAGAAATAATCTATATGCTGCTTTCTCGGGCCATTTTGGAAATATTCACTGAAAATGTCGTTTTTACCCGCATACGACTCTCCGTCTATCATACTATTGATACCATTCATACTCTTCCCGTTGGTGGTATCCTCATTGTTTTCAGGACTAGCTTCAAACACATTGAAGTATTGTCCTGGTAAAACCCCTTGCTCATTAACTTTGCCTTTGACTCCATTATCATCAGACTCTTTACTCAGATAATTAGAGCTAAGAATCTCAAGAACACTGGCCTTATTTCCACATCTGTAGCAGTAGTTAGGAGCAGACCATACTGTCAAACACTTCCCTTGCCAATAACTAACATAACCCTCATTACAGAGCTGATGAGCTCGTATTAATTGGACAAGATCATTTTCATGACAGAATTTGTTCATCACTTCATACCCAAAGAGATAACCAGCACCTCTAGGAGACAACTTAAAATCAAGAATCTCAGGATCAGGATCTGACCATACCAAATCTGCCATAATTCCATCATGAGGAATTTCTTTAAATCTGTCGATGGTTCTGATTTGGTCCAACTGCTGACAGCTCGGAGATAATCCTCCGTGGGTAGCGAAAATTTTACCGTCTATCGTGGCACCCAAGGGTAAATAGTCAAATAAATCGGTGATATAAGTCCATACGTCGAGCAGCCCATTATACTTGTTCAATACCTCCGAGTAAAATCCGTAGTTTGTGGTGATGGTTCGGGATTCATGATTACCTCGGATAAGATATATTCTATCCGGATACCTTAATTTCAATGCAATAAGAAGAGATATTGTTTCAACCGAATAATAGCCTCTGTCTACGTAGTCACCTAAGAACAAGTAGTTAGTAGTGGGGGGAGCACCTCCAATTTGAAAGATTTCCAAAAGATCGTGAAATTGCCCGTGAATATCTCCCACCACAGTGATTGGAGATTGAATAGGAATAATATTGGGTACAGAAAGTAGCTGGGTCTTGAATGTATGACATAACTGTTGTACGGTGTCTGGAGGTAACAACTTGGGAGGCTTATGGTGCAAGAGTTGCTCTAGACAGTAGTCTAGATCGGATGTAGGGATCCTAAATGGCCCTGTCATATGTACTGAAGTATCTTAAACCGGTAGGAAGTGTGGATTTTACGGCCTTTACCTTTGCTTTCCCAGAGACAGTTTGATGCAGATTCTCGGTACCAAATTTTTCGTGTCTCGCATGAAAAAAACACTGATAAGTAAGGGGTACGGGGGTCTGGGGAGATGTACGGGACTGATTGGTTGTCTGCAAAAAAAAAGACGTGAAATTTTGAGGTACGGATGTTTATTTATAGTCTATACACATTCTTCTTCGAAGACCTTGGTTAAGATGTCCAAACCATCTTCAATGGCTTCATCGGGGACATTAAGTGCTGGGACAAGTCTAACCACATTCATTCCGGCAGTAATAACCAACAATCCGTGTTGTCTACACTTTTCCACCACGTTTCCAATATTAACATTTTCCTTACATTGTAACCCAAGAAGTAATCCCTTTCCTTTGACGGCGACAATGTGATCTGGGAACTTGTTGGCGATCTTGGTCAATCCCTTGACTAATCTCTCTGATTTCTTGTTAACAGCAGCCAAAAATTCGGGGTCAGATACTTGATCCACGACGTAGGAACCAATTCTGGACCCTAATGGGTTACCACCGTAAGTACTTCCGTGGTCACCAACTTTTAACACTTGTTCCACCTTTTCACTGATCATAGTGGCACCAATTGGAAAACCGTTACCCAAAGCCTTGGCCATGGTCAAAATGTCAGGGTGTGCTTCTGCTGGCAAGTCGCAATGAGCCCATAACTTACCACTACGTCCTAAACCACATTGAATCTCGTCAAAGATCAAAATGACATCGTTTTCTTCACAGAGTTTCTTCAATCCCACCAAGAAGTCTGTATCGAGTGCAGTGACACCACCTTCTCCTTGGATAGGTTCAACAATAACGGCACAGGTTTTGTCCTTGCTAATGAGGTTTTTCACACTTTCAAGATTGTTGGCTTCGGCAACTTTAACTCCTGGAATCAAAGGAGCGAATGGTTGCTGGTATTTAGGGTTGGCTGTCACTGATAAAGCACCTAAGGATCTACCGTGAAACGAATTAGTGAAGGAAATGATCTCATACTTATCATCGCTGGTGCTCTTACCATACTTTCTGGCAAATTTCAAAGCAGCTTCAGTAGCTTCAGTTCCAGAATTACATAAAAACACTTTACTAGCATCTTTCATTCCTCCTGATTGAATAGTTTTGTTGACCAACTTCGACACCAATTCTCCAGCTGGTAAGTTGTAGTATAAGTTAGAACAGTGGATCAAGGTTTTGGCTTGGTCGGAGATGATTTCTGCTACTCCACTGTGGGAATGTCCCAAACAGGTGACGGCAACACCAGCACTGAAATCAATGTATTCTCTGTTTTCCAAATCGTACAAGTAAGAACCTTTCCCATGGGTTATCACTAAGTTTGGACGAGCATATGTGGTGGCAGTATATGGTTTAGTGATAGTACTAATATACTGACCAGTTTGAGAGTCATCGGAGGCATCAGGAATAGCCTTTTGCACTAAGTTTCTGGCAGTGCAACTGAGAAAACGAGTTCCTGCAATTCTATTGAGTTTATATGGAACGGATCTAATCATTATGCTATGTTGTAATAATAGGAATGACTAAAAGAAGAGATAGTAACAAGACTGAAAAATTTTCTCACACCGCGGCAAACAAGAAATTGCCTAATTTATATATTGAGATATGGCTCATGCTTAGATAAGACATCAGCAACAAAGCACGAGAGAGTTCATATCTAGATTCTGTTTAGAGGTCTTCTGCGTCATATGTTCGTATTAGACCTAATTACATATTGTCTATGGTATGGCTCATGCCTAGAAATTCAGCTAACTACGTAGTATGACTCATCTAGCTACAACTTGATTCATTATGTTCATGTATGTCTTAACTCCATCCTCTAGTAATATCGATGGTAGTCTCGATATGACTAGGTCTAGCTGAGAATGACTCAGTTGCCTCAATAGAAGACTTGATCAAACGATTGACCTCAAATCTTAATCTTGATTCTTCATCCACACTAGCATTTCCCATGTTCATCTTGAGACCCACGATATAAAGTTCGTAGTTGAACTTCGTAATAAAGATATTATCAATATTGTAGGAATTTTTGTATGAATCCAAGGAGAGAATCTGATCAATAATAGACGACTTAAGTACATTATAGTCGTAGTCAGAATGTGGATATGACAATAAGAGAATTCCTCCCAAGGACTTGATCAATTTCCAGCCATTGTAGCAAAGAAGCGAAGCCACCACCGATGTTGTTGCCTTATCAATGTCCACACCAAGCTCGGCCTTGAAACTAGCTGGTATCAATGGAAGAACAACGAGGTACGTAGTGTAAAGAAGAGTTAATAATCTTGTAGGATTTTTCGACAACAGATTGGAGAGCCTCTGTAATTTTACGGTAGCGGATTCTGATTCTGATTGAAAACTGGACTTTGACTTATCAAGAAGACCTCCTTTTTTAAGGGAGTTTATTTTGGAGGATACTTTATTGTTTACCTCTTCACCAGAGGAAATCATTTGGTTGATTCTGTCATGGGCCAATACAAATCTTGAAGTGATTAGAGTCATAGAAATCACAAGCAAGAGCATGATACCATAAACTACCCAATTGGTTTCAGCTCCTTCCTCAGCATGAATGTGATGGGACAGATGCAGCTCACTTTCATGATCAATGTCAGAATCACTAACCACCAAGACTAACACCAACTCCTCGACGAAATGGCTCACCAAATCACATCCAACCATAACCAAAGAAGCACTCAAAGCAAACCCAGCAAGTACTTCCAATCTTCCCAACCCAAATGGATAGGCAATGGACAGTTTATTCCACACCTCGAAGTTGGACATAATATCTACAAAAACAATGATGAGCGATCCCAAAGAATCATAGAACACCAAATGGGATAAGGTGGAAAATGCTGGTAATTTGAAATGGTATCCTACTCCAAATACAAGAATAGACAAGAAGAAATGGCCTATAGACCAGGCTAATTTCACTT